>CM024673.1:9918262-10402701 GCA_014182725.1 Eucalyptus brandiana | reverse complement strand
TGGTACATCACCTATTTGGCTTTGTCCATCTTCTCCTTCAAGCAAAGACCATCACGTACTTCGACTCTGACTAGTCGCAGTCTTTTACGTTAACCACAATATCTCAGCTCCCATGAGCTCACAAATTGGGCATAAATCCCACCTCCTAATCAAATCCAGCCGTAGAATCACAACAAAATTCGTGTTAGGGAAGAATACGGGGTACATGGCAAAAAGGAAAACGAAAACGACCTTACCATCACACCGTCCCAATCTGAATTTGACTTTAAATAGAGGATACCAATCATGCTATAAAGCTTATTCGCGAGAATCACGTAATGTAATTGGTTATGCTGATGACGTTTAGCAACGCAAACTGATTTCGCAGGAGAGAAATTTATGATGACAAGCCTCCAAAGGAGAGCGAGACTGGCATGCCAATTGACTTTCGGAAGCCATTTCTGGCTTGTGTAGCAAGAAAATGGCTGAAACAAAACCGACCCTATTGAATTCGCATCACTTGCGTACTGACTACAGAAAGCTTTTGGCTGGTCGTGTATGCATGTCAAAAACCCGTGCCTAGGTCGGTCCGGAGGTAGGTCACTATACCAGGATTGCACGGCCTCAGGTCGATATCATGGCACGTCGGACATTGAATTAGTTGATCCTCTTGTTTTGCTCGGCCCTGCATTAGCTAAAAATAAACTCTACAGTCTTTGCTAATAAGATCTTTTCGGGGATTTTTACCACGTTAGTGACTATGCTAGATTGAATTGTTGATCACCGAACACATGTTTTGATTCTTCGATTGATTCCATGTTTCACGACAAAAATAAGATTGTTAAGGCCCAAAGCAGCGAGGCACATGCAGGATATGTTAGGCCACGTCCAAGGGAATGCATGTCAACGCTTTAAGCCCCACTGGAGAGTTTCCTTTCTTTTTCCTAATTTCACGTCGTACGGTTTCCCAAAAGCATTTTCCCCGCTAAGTTACAAATCAATCCTATTCGATAGTACCCGTGATGAGAAGTTCTTAAAATTGTCTATTTTCATTCGTACCACTCTGTCTTCACCTTTAGAAACGCCAATCATCGGGCTTCTTCTTTTTAATTTTAAATGACTTGTGAGGAGAATGCTTGTCGTCTTTACTTGCTTCGGTTGCGATGAGTGAACTCTCTCGAAAGAGCGCAGTGGAATCTCCTCCATTGCATCAGCTAAGTCCGAAGTGAACACGCAAGGATGAATTCGAATTCGACGTCAAAAAGTTAGATCCATAAAGCACTAGATTCCCACGGAGGAGCAAGCAAACGCGGTTGCTTAAGGTAGTGATGCTATATATGTTTTCCCTCTGGGGATTGAAATCATGCGAAAAAGCTAAGCTCATTTTTGCTTCATCAATAATGTACATTCATATAGTTATTAATGACAAATCAGCGACAAGTCTCATGAATTTATGTATGGTACACAACTTGCGTAATAATCTATCTTTCACACAACTTGCTTTCGATCAACCTACGTGGCTGCGTGCTTTTCTCAAAATTTAGGCTGGCCAATTTTCCAACCCATCTTTTAATTGTGCTCTCTACATAAATATAGATCTTTTTCTCCATTTCTATCTAGAGAGTTTTATAGTTTATTTCTCTTAAAATGTCGTAGGGTTCTTGAACAATACAGAAAAGGGTCTTGTCAACAATTACTGAAAACGTGACTATTACACGAAGTGGGGATCCACATTTGATGTCCACCTTTGAAAACATAATTATCTCTCTGCTATTCGCTTCTCGTGTTCGACCTAAGTCCAAGGCCTAAACCTGTCCTATGACGTTCACCTCAAAAACCCACTTGCTCGATAATGTCCTTTTCCTAAGGAAGTGACGTAAATTTCCACATCCATATCTTAAAGGACGATAGAAGATCTAACTACACCCTTTAGTGAACAACGAAATGTGGCCGGATCACCAAAGAATATCCAAGTCGTGCTCTCTCGAACCCGTCACTCCGCCGACCTTACTAGCTAAGCAAGGTGCGAGCTAAAGCTCGAGGCGGATCTCGTCCGAACATAGATCGTTCGCCAAAAGGCGCGCCCTCGATCGCCTTGCATCGCAAGCGAGGAATCTAAGTCGGGGCTTAGTTTAACAACGAGCAGCAACGCTCTCTTCAGTGCAGATTTCACACTGCTCGCCACCATATAATAATACTTAACAACCGTTGTTCTTCCGAAAAGCGTGGTCGGTGGGGGAGGAGGCCCAGTGAGGTGAGGAGAACATGCCGTGACCGGATCCTGAAATGTCTCCGGAGTTGACGGTCGGATCGTCTTGTCCTGCCCCCCACCTCCGACCTTCGATTATCGTCGTGCATCTCTCTGACACACCACCGCGCCACCCCTGCTTCCTCCTTTATAATAAGCAGGGAAAGAAATTTAGTTAATTATGTAGTTTGACTCTAATTTTTAAATGAGTTACTATCATTAAAAAAATAATAAATTAATACACTTTATTCATTAATTTTCATTAAATTTTACGGTCAAATTGCTGGAATTAAATGACATGTGACGATTAATGGGTGTGTCACTTTTAAAAGTTTTACTTTCTAATATGATTTAACGGAGAATAAATTTATTACAATGTATTTTTATACGGACTTTTAATGATTAAAAAAATTAATTTGAAGTAAATTTGTTTTTTATAATATTAAATTGGTGGAAGTAAGGACTGTTTGGAGTTTGCGGTGACCTCTTGAGAACAGAGGGGAACCCAAAGCCGGCCAACGCCAAAGCTCGATGCGTACAGCCTCCCTCCTCCGTGGACCTCCACATGGCGGCCTCGGCACAGCGGCGCGTGGCGCTGCCACCACATGGGCAGCGGCCGTCGAGGCTCCTCTTGTTATGTGTCATGTTATTCATCGTCGAATTTCTGCCACGTTCGCCTCAAGTTGAATCCGCCTTGAGCCTCCACGCTCGCCCTTTTCCCTTGAGTTCCACCGGTCCAACGGCCAGATTGGTCACACGCCTCCCATTAATGACATGGCGAGCGAAATCGGACGCCGGTTTACAGTATGCAAAGGAGTTGTCATAGAGAAGAAGAAGAAAAAGAAGAAGCGGCTGATAACTCGCAATGGCAAGTGAGAATCAATTTCATGGGACCGACCATTTTGTTTTTTTCTGTGTATTTTTCCATCGTTATGAAATTGACATGTTGATGGCTGGTTACCTTATGGATGATATTGACATAACATGCTCATGGCTAGTTGCTGTCTGGATGATAACTCCGCTTGGATTAAAGCCGTGGCTCTAAATTGGTTTCTCTTCACGTGGTTAGGACCCAAAATTTTGGGCGCTTCCTATTGCAATTTGCAAGCAGACCCCTGCACGGAAAAAAAAATGAAGGTTCGGTCGATGGACTGGCCCGATCCGGGAAGACCTCTCCAGAAACAATCTATAGCTTCAATGCACAATGGCTGGTAAATACGATGTGATAGAGAGACTCGACATTGTATGACACAACTGAGGCATGTAACCGGCTATTCATGTCGCCCATCTTACATGTTCGTCATCCCAAACTCATTTTTTATCGGCTTGCCTAAAATTTAAAATCTCTTGAGTGGATATAACTCTAAACTATGTCCACTCACATATGTATCTCAAACTTATTTTTATGTGATATCAAAAATTTTAAATTTTTATCTATACAACCTTTTTGTAGCACTAAAAACTCCAAACTTATAATTATATAACACATTTATCCTGAATTTTTTTAGTGACACGGAAAACTTTAAATTTATTATACTCACGTGTCATATTTATTCAAATACTCATGTGATATCACATAGATATAAATTTAAAATTTGAAATATGTGAGTAAGGTTTTACTTTATGTCAAAAAAAAAAAATAATCCGAGGGAAATGTATTGTATGAATATAAATGTAGGGTATGAGGCAGTTGTTTTTCCATAAAATAAGTGGCGCTCACTGCTGGAAGAATAAAAGGGAAAACAAGTTGGCCATGCCACCGTCGCTTTCTCTCTCCTCGTATTTATACCTCCACAATCACTCACAACTCCCAACACACGCTCCCTCCCTCCCTCCCTCCCTCTTCTCCCTCCTCTTTAAAATCCTCCTCCTCTCTCTCTCTCCTTTCTCTCTCTCTCTCTCTCTGTGCGTGTGTACAAACCTGTGTACAAACTCTCCTCCATTCCTTTCCATTCCTTTTGCTCTTCGAAATCCGGTACGGGAGAGATGGCGATCTTCTCCTCCTCCTCCTCCAGGGGCTCGAGCGCCACGTGGGTGCTGTCCCTCAAGGTCCTCCTCGCCTCCACCCTCGCCCTCTCCGCCGCCCTCCTCCTCAATCTCTCCCTCCCCGCCATCTCCGCCTTCCTCACCTCCGACCTCCCTTCCCTCTACGGCCTCCTCCTCGCCTGGCTCCGGCCCCCCTACCTCTACATCCTCATCAACTGCATCATCATCTCCATCGTCGCCTCCTCCAAGCTCCACCACCACAAGGCCGACGATGAACACCACTCCGCGCCGGAGGTCGCCGGGGCCGAGTTCGTCGCGGCGGCTGCTTACGCGGCTCCCCCGGCCGAGGCGGTGGTGGTTCGGGATCCGGCGGGGGATCTGAAGGTGCCTGTGGTGAGCGCGGAGTACGGCGTCTACGGCGGTGTTTACGATCCGAGGTCGGTGAAGGCCGTGGATGACGACGCGTACGGCGGAGACGGCGGTGGGGGTTTGGTGGCGGAAGTGGAGAAAGCGGTTGATGAGGGGGCGGTGGCCGCGGACGGCGGTTACGAGCTGGCGGTTCCAGAACCGGCGAGTCCGCTGCTGAGGAACGACTCTTCGGATTTCTCGTTCTTGAATCCGAACGAGGATCGGGGAGAGAAGCCGCCCGTTTCGACGAGGTTCGGTCATCGGAAGTCGGCCAAATCAAGTCCCGAAGGTAATCTCTCTCTCTCTCGACTGTTCTGTTCTACGGCTAATTTCGAAACTCCATTGACGGCGGCTGACGACGACTTTCTCGCGTTTCGATGCAGTCGGGAGGCAGTTGCGGGTCTCGAGGCCGAAGCGGAACGACACGCTGGAGAGCACGTGGCGGACGATAACCGACGGCCGCGCGGTCCCGCTGGCGAGGCACCTGAGGAAGTCCGACACCTGGGACTCCCAAGCCCGGCGCAACGACGAGAGCAGCCCCGCGTCCCCGGCGAAGATGAAGAAGTCGGACACCTTCGGCACCCGCCCCGCCGCCGGCGCCAGCGACCGGCCGGCGAGCCCGTCGCCGGGGTCGGGGAAGCTGAGGAGGGAGCCGTCGCTGGGGCAGGACGACCTGAACCGGCGCGTGGAGGCCTTCATCCGGAAGTTCAACGAGCAGATGTGGCTGCAGCGGCAGGAGTCCCTGAACCAGTTCCAGGAGATGATCAACCGTGGGGCCGGCTGAATCCCACGCTTCTCGGTGGAGTCGGACTCATTTTCCTTTCCGGGAAAAAGAAAATTTCCGTGGACAACTTTCTTGGGAAAGAAATTAGTAGAAAATGAATAGAGAATTGGAGTTGGGAAGATATGTAGTTAGGCGTGAGTTTATATTATGTCTGTGAAAAGGGCCTAAGTCTTTTCTTTTTTTTTTTCTTTTTGGGTTTTTGGTTATAGAAGTGTCTGAGAAAGCGAAATGAAAACGACACTGATTTTTCCCGTCGTTGTTTCGTCTTCTCAGTCGTCCACATCCGGTCTGGTTTTAGTGTTCGTGAGCAATGATGATGAGGACAACCTTCGGCTGGATCGAGGAATGAACTTGGGGCTTAGTGGGTATTGGAGACGCCCCATTGCCAGGGGAAAAAAAGGACGGCAGTGGAAGCGAGGGATTGGGCGGTTTCTGATGGTGGTGGGAGGGAGAGCGTCTTGTCCCTGTCATGTGAAGTTTCCTTTTCTTCTTCACTTGTCCCCTTCAATCATCACCCTTTTGTGGAATAATTTCATTTTGACTGCTGCTTAGATTGTTATGTAAGTTTTCCAAGTGGGATAATTATTATTTTGCATCGTTCTTGCTATATTCTAATATTAATATTCCCAAAAGAGGGATGTGCAAGTGCAGAATTTTTTTTTTTCTTTTTTTTGTTCTTTTGACATTTCTGGATCCGAGGTTTGGGTTTCGCACTGGTTTGCACAGTAAAAAATCTGCTGTCTCCCGACCGGCAGCAAGTCGGTGGCGGACGGGAGTCGATCCCCCACCCAGTGTTTTTCACCAAGATGCATGGGAGTCTGAGCAGAGTGTTCTGGAAGCCTGAGCAATGTCTGGGCTCCTCATGCTGACGCGTCGAAGCGGTTCGTTGATGGAGAGTTTATCCACTCGGGTTGGATCTTTATCCATCGAGAGCCGCCTCCCTCCTTTGTCTGTTCATCAGCGATTCTAGCGATTCGGGCATGGGACGGTGGATCGTGACAAAAGGAAGCGACCATCATAATTTATATCTCGAGCCGTTGCGTAAAGCAGGGAAGGATATCCGCGAATCTTGAATTCCCTCCTCCCTTTTACGAACAACTTTTAAAATTCTCTCAACTTTTCGCTCGAAATTTCATTTCCAAATGCCAGTCGTTTACCACATCGATGGCTCGAATTGCTGCGTCTTTCGTGCGGGTGTCCATGCGGTTTGCAATCCCATTTAGGTCTTAACAAGTCGGTCGATTGAAAAGCAAATTCGGTTCCTACATTTCAGAGCCTTTTAAGGTAATTGTACTAAACAGGGAAGGGCTTCTCCCCATTATTACATCTTCACTAGGATGCCCGCTGTTCTCGTCACTCCTGGTTCTACAGAGATCAGGAATTTATTTTCGTGTCAAGTCACTGCATTGCTGCTTCTCTGTGCTTCTGTGAATTTTCTAAAAACAATAGCGATGCGTTGACTATGACGCAGGGCTAGATGAGGTGTTACCTTATTTCACCAATTCAAGGGCTCATGCACCTCACTACAACAAACTGACCGCCGTGCAAGCAAAGAAGAATGTCGAATCAAATGCTACGTGGCGAGTTCTGACCAAGCATACAACGCCATAGCTTCATTCAAAGTGAATAATTCATAGCGAAATCAAAGTCAAAGTACCTTAATCTAATTATGGGCAAGATTAAACGACAATGAAAGATCATCTGAAAGTTTTCCACATGTAAAGATTCCTAAGGTTCACATAAACTAACTCGAAAAATGACATCTGAATTAGTCATTTAATCGATAAAGGGTGAATTATGCTAGTGGTCCCAAAACTTGCGTAAGCAAACGCGATGAAGGGCTGCTGGACCCTTTAGTTTGTGCAAAGCAATGTCGTACATCAAATGATAAGTTCCTCCTCTGTGAAGACCACATTGCAACTTCTCCAAATCCGGATTAAAAATAACTGCAAATGGTACCTGACATGTTGTTTAATGTAATGGGGACACCGCATCAATGAAAACAGTGAAAAGTGTCAAAAAAGTCATAAACCTTTTGTCATTGTCTTGGGTCAATCATAAATCTTTTTACGTTGTGTCGATTCGATCATTTCAGCCAATTTGACCGGATTTTGTTGACGGACGCCGGCCGGCTAACGTGGCGCTTATCGAAAATAACATGAACAACTTTTAATAATATTTTAATATTTTAATAATTTAATTTTGTCTTTTTCCTCTAGCTAGTCACCGAGGTTCGACAATCGGCCGGAGGCGATGGTGGCGAGGGTGAGGCCAACCTCGCCAGCCACCTCGCGGCAAGGCTCACCCTCGTCGAATCCGGCGAGGTCGAGCCTCGCCGGCCCTTGTCGACCATGGACAAGCTTCGCCAGCCCCCACCATCCATGGGTGAGGTCGGCCTCACCCTCGTCGGCTATCGCCTCTGGCCGATCGCCAAACCTCGACAACGGCTAGAGGAAAAAGACAAAAATTAAAAAAATTAAAAAAATTAAAAAATTATTAAAAGTTGTTCACGTCGGCTCAGATAAGGCGCGTCGGCCGATGTCCAATCAGAAAAATCCGGCCAAAATTGGCTAGAATTGACCTGACACAACATAAAAATGTTTAGGGACTGAATTAGCAAGAAAAAAGGTTTAGGGTAAATCGGCGCATGATAATGAGTTTAGGACTTTTTTGGCACTTTTCCCATGAAAACATACTGAGGCCTGCTTTTCAGAAGTCTTCTGTAGTTCCTTTTCGGTTTCGTTGGCTAGACATTGATCATGCAGAGGAAATCTTTCAGGGGACTTGTATTCTGCTCCATGATAGGAATTCTGACAGATCGTTACTCCATAATCAGTTAGAGGAGATGATTCACTATATGGGGCACCGGAAATAACAATTTGAAAAGTCATTTCACCAAGAGTAGCATGGACCACCGCTGGATCATGCGTTGCACTTAGATACACCTCATACTGAATTTCTACGACAAAGATGTTATGCTATATGATTAGTACTCCTCAACCATATTTGTCCTAGGACGGTGACAAAATATCTACTGAATTAGTTAACTAACAGAGACACGTGAGGAAAGGACACTTAGGCTGTGTTTGTTTTGATTTCTTTTTTTCTGTTTTTAAACAATTTTTTTTTTGTTTTTGTTCACCTGTGGAGAAAAAAAAATGAAACGCGTTTGTTTGCGTTTTTGTTCCAAAATTATTTTTTTATTCACATAAATACATTCAGAAACAAGCAAAAAAAAAAATTGTTTCTTGTTTCTAGAACAAAATTTAGAAACACTTTCTATTTTCTTCTCTCTTTTTTTCTTCTTCTTTTCTTCTTCTTTTTTTTCTTTTTTCTTTGGCCGGCAACCTCGCCGAAGTGTCGCTGGCCCCCGGCGAGGCCGACCTCGCGCTGGGCTGGGCGAGCTCGATCTCACCCAAATCCGACAAGGCCAAGCTCGCCAGCGGTCGGCGAGGCTCGGCCTTGCTGGGCCACCGCCGGGTGGGCGTTGCTGGCGGTGGCTCGACGACACCGAGCCTCGCCGGCCGCCGGGCGAGTTTGACCTCGCTAGATCCGGGCGAGCTCGAGCTCGCCGGGGGTCGCGAGCCTTGCCGTGGTGGGTGAGGCCGCCGACCCTCATCGGCCGGTCGCCGGCCATGGCGGGGCGACAGAACCGAGCCAAAAGAAGAAAAACAGGAAAAAGGAAAAAAGGAAAAGAAAAAAAGGAAAAAGGAAAAATAAATAAGAAAAATAAGAAAGAAAATAGAAAAATAAAATAAGAATATTAAAAAAATAAAAGAAATAAAAAAATTATACAAATTTACCAAACGCGTTTTTTTGTTCAAAATTGTTCTCCTCCGAATGAAACACTTTTTTTTTATTTTTTTCCTAAAATTTTAAATAGAAATGTTCTTCAAACGCGCCCTTAATAGCCTTTTAGATTGTGCTTTTATGGCATATGCATGCGTACAGATCAAGTCCAAGCACCAGAATAGAACTTGGCTGTTGTAATTCTTCTTGGGTTCTCATGCAATTATTGTTCAGTAAGAGGATTACGAAGAATCGATAGGAAATATTTCCTTCCCCATAACTCTCTTTCTTGCTTTTTCTCTTAAATGCACAGAATAAAAATCTTAGGCGTACTCTTTGCAAAGAACATTTGCTATTGAAACATTAAATAGAGATTGCCTGCGACTACATAGCATAATGAGCTACAGCTTGTGAAATACGCATTAAATATTCTCTAGTTTTAAAGGCTTGGTTGAGGGTCAAGAGAAATATTACCAGCAGTCATTTCAACAGAACCATCAGACAGTCCAACCGCTTGGAATTCGTCCAATTTCTGCTGATCCTCAGGGATATTCTGCAACTAAAAATAATTAGAAAACATTTTTATGAGTAAATGAAGCCACAACATCATTTAAGGAATATGGTTGGAGCAGTAGCATTTTTCTAGTTATGAACTAGCAGGTCAGCTTCACTGTGAATTTCTCAAATGTGTAGAAGCACTTAGAGCTCTTAATGCTCAGGAAGCACGAAGAGGTTAATACTAGCATGCTTGTTTTCGGTTCAACTCAGCAAGTCATCTAAATGTTACAAATCTTCCCAACTTGAAATGGCCAAGCCAGTTGTCGGTTCTTACATGGTGCATCTGACCACCTTTTTTTTTTTTTTTTTCGCAGCAATAAAATTTGTCAGAATATGCACATTCTGTAAGAAACTAACTAGAATGTAAAGCCAACCCTTGTTTGTTCTATTTTTGGTAAGATATTTCTTCGCTCTCATTTTGAGAGGCAAATTGTGTACAACAAAATTAGAAAGGAACAGACTGGAATTGCTTCAGCACTTGCAAACGCCACAAAAATGGTAGTTCTGATTACTACTTATTTTGGAAAAACACTACCTAGATCCCTATGGTAGATATAAATGAGCCCGACGTCAATTTTAGAAACTCACGTTAAATTTCTGCCTTATCAATTTATGTAACTGTAAGCATGATTAATTGGGTCAACTGTACTTGGATAGCCCGTTGCACATCTCTCTCATTGAGCTGCTTCTACAATGAGAACAAAATTCGATCAAGTGATATCAAGCATTGTTATTTCACTCAAATCTATGTAAAATAATTGCTTCCACAACATCAGGATAGTTTCACATTTTGAAATAGGATGATGCAATAATCACAGAAACATCAATAGAAAGAAAATGAGCATGAGATGGAGAGTAGCAATCGCAATTCCTGAGCTCCTTGATGTTTCATGCGACTCACATATGGTTAAACCACGAGCGCAATGCATCCACCTAGTTGGACCATGGTCAAGATGATAAGCTTCACCTGAATAAAGTCATTCCTCGAGCAATCCATGCAGCTAACCCCTCCAAGTCCAATACTACAAAGGCATACGCTGACAAAATGCATCCACAATGGAGCAGCTGAGAAAGAATCCAAGATAAAGGTAAATAGGAAATTTCTATGAAAAACAAGTCAAACATCATTGTCAGCACTACTATACTTCCATATCTATCATTGATATTGGCGCTACACATGGCTAACAACGAAGGCACGAAACTGGTAACATCTTATGCGTACCTTCTGACAAGTATTGCAATTTCTCCAACCATCAGCATTAGAGTGATATGTTTCGCAGAATGTACCATCCTCATAAGCAGACCTAAGAGATAGTGACAAGTCACTTGTAATGAGAACAAAGGGCAAGATTGTGAAACCTGGTAACTATTGATCATTCACAGATTCATGTAATGCACCGATGTAAGTTTGGCAAGAAGCATAAAAGAAAATTAAGCTACTAAATCCCAGTCCATACTGTGAGAATATTTAGATGGATACTAGTAAATTTAACATTCTCAAGCAAATTATTTGTAAAGCACAAGAAACACTAACCAGGAAACCTGTTATTTTGATGTTGCTCTGCCTAATTAAATAAGAAGGCCAGTAACATTTCCAATAAGGAAGAAACATCCACATCAGCTGCTTAGTAAAGCTTAACCTTATCTTCTGTCCACTTCTAGTCAAAGCTTCTCATGGGTATTGGAAGTAGGCCGAAAGAGATCACCACTTCCATCCTAAAAGTTCTTGCCTTATAATACAGATCTGTCAAGGAGGCTGGCCATCTGTCTTTTGAGTTTGAGCATGAGTCACGACCGTGAAGCACATAAATACTTGTCCAGGACTAATCGGAAAAGGAAATTGAGAGGACCTAGCTCTTAGCTTTTCCTTTTGTCCACATGTCAAGATATTAAAGCAACACGGGTGTTTATGCCTCCTGAGACACTGCATATCGCGATCTATCAAATTCGTTTTAATCTACAAAATACTAACATAGTTATCTTTCTATTTTTGTCCGTCCACCACAGCTCACTTCTCAGTTGATTATGTTTTTATATGTCATTCAGCACTATGACATCAAGTCCTTTAAATAGTGTTGCTCATAGCACAGTATCAGCCTCAAGTTCAGGAGTTTTTATTCAGATGGACATAAATATATGGAGTGAAGGATCAAAAATTGAATTAAGCCCACGAACCCCGAATAAAGAGTGGTATTGGTCACCTCAATCACTACAGACAGATCTAGAACTTCTCCTAGACTTGTGGACTTCAATAGCCAATCTACTTCACATCTTTGTTCAAGTTAATTTTTTGGCAACTCGTCAGGGTATAATCATGCTTCTAAACACGTGGTCCTTTCAGATCTGTATGATCTGTGGATGTCAATATATCTTATCGGTGACCTGAACTTTTGTTTCAAGCAGGATAAATTGCAACTTCTGCCATCACTAGAGGAAGCATCTCATCAAAGAACTCAAAAATAGTTTTAATGAAGCAAGCATTATTCTTTATGATGTGGTGCCAAACTCTAAAATTGCGTGCGGGATAAGAAACTGAACAATTTGTCACAAGAACAATCACGTCAGTCTATATCGTCAAGCTGATGAAATAGGAAAACAAAGGCATACAAAGTCATGAATCTCATTCTAGCACAAATCCATAGTAGACTTAGGGCCTATTTGGTAAGCATCCAAATAGTGCCTGACTTTGATTTTTTGTTCCCAGAATCAGTTTGGGACAAGAATTGCATTTGGTAAAATTTTTGTTTTCGAGACCAAATTTGTTGCCGGGAATAGATTGGGAAGAGAATCAAGAATAAAAAAGAGGTTGATTTTTATTCCGGGAACAAAATTGAGAATTAAAACTCTTCTTCTTCTCTTTTCTTCTTTTTCATTGACCGCCATCCCGCAACCACCGTCCATCGCCGTCCACCGTTGCCCGCCGCCGTCGGCGTCGGTCGCCGCCGATCGGCGCAGCGGTCCGACGAGTTCACCGGAGGCTCTCGTCGGCTTGAAAAAAAAAAAAAAAAAATAAAAAGAAAAAGAAAAAAAGAAGAATAGGAGAAAAAAATAAAAAATAAAAAAAAAGAAGAATAGGAGAAAAAAAAAGAAAAAGAAGAATAGGAGAAAAATAAAAAAAATAAAATGAAAAAAATAAAAGAAAAGGGAAAAGAAAAATAAAAAGAAAACAAAAAGAAAAAAAGGAAAAAAAGAAAAGAAAAAAAGGAAAAAATTATAAAAATTATTTAAAAATTAAAATAAATTGATTTGGAACATAATCAATGAATATGGTACCAAACGCAATTCTATTCGAGTCATCATAAATTTTGTATAGTTACTGAAACGCGTTAACTTTTACTCGGAATCGGTTAAAACGAGAATAAAAAATAATAATTTCGATCAAAATTTGTTCCCGAGAACAAAATCATTATCATATGCGCCCTTACCATATTTCTATGTCAAAAAAAAAAAAAAAAAAAAAATCTTGTAACAGGGTGTGTCACAAAAGGACATCTATGCAAATCAATGTGAGATCACATGGACATTAACTTTCTTCTCTTCATTGTTTAAAGAGAACGTGCTATAGATGGAATCTGGTATTCTAAAGAATTTTTCAAGATAAGCTAACTCTTCCATCATAGCTTATTCACCTTGCTTGCATATCTCCTCCATTGAAATTGAAGGAGAAAACGGGGCTACTTTTGTCCAAATGATTTGCATGGTAGTCTGGAGAATTAGACCCTTTCACATCCTATGTTAAACCAACAGATAGACACCTAATACCATTTTGTTCACAAGATAAAGAATAACTAGTTACTCCCTATTTAAGAAGTATTTAGATATACCTCAAATGTGTATACAATAGCGTCATCAATAAACAGAATGATGAAAATTTTCCAGGGATGACTAATGAACACAATAGATGAATGTCCTCTGTCTATTTTATTGTATGTATAGCCCATCCTGAACTCCAGGTTCATACAAAAGCCTCTTATTTGAATTCACTGCAGGGTCAGTTCTGCGATTAATCGTATTGCCATTTGCATTCAGCAATCAACCTCACAAATATGAGTTAAAACAAAGAGTACTAGAAGTAGAGTCACGCGGCATTGCCTTAAACGCATATTAATTGGCAATGCCTTGATTAGTTATTCGATTAATTTACGAAGACTAATAACCCAAGGCATACTGCCTGGTGGCAATCCTTCTCCCAGAGACAAGCACTTTGAGAAGATAGTAGGCCTCGCAGTACCACTTCAACATTGATTAAACAAACGGGGGGTTCATAAAAGCTTTCCCAGAACATGTACGTCACAACCTAGAGATGATAAATTCAATCATATTTTTCCTCACTTTTGCATTAACATTCTATGACTAATCCTGTTCTGCGAAGCATAAGGCAGGGAGATAGGAGTGCATACTATCCTTTGTTTAACACACGAGAACTTGTCTACCGGATAAGCACGGTACTCTCCCTCTTATCGTACCATACACATAGAAACCTGGTACCAATACCAATTTATCTATTACTCGTATGTCCTTTTTTAAGCAAGACATAACGGCTTTTATTTCGTTGTACCTTTTATAAGTGAAATTGTACCGCTCCGCAGACCATCAGATCTTTCTTGCGTGACTCGGAGAAAAGACAATCAACAAAAGGTAAGATTGGCATTTATTTTTTGCATCGTTCTTCCTATATTCTAATATTAATATTCCCGAAAATGGGATGTGTAAGTTCAGAAGTTTTTTTCTTTTCTTTTGACATTTCTGAATCCGAGGTTTGGGTTTCGCATTAGTCTGCACAGTAAAAAAATCTGCTGTCTTCCGACCGGCAGCAAGTGGGGAGCGGACGGGAGCCGCTCCCCCACCCAGTGTTTTACCAAAATGCATGGGAGTCTGGGCAGAGTGTTCTGGAAGCCTGAGCAATGTCTGGGCTCCTCATGCTGACGGATGATCGTCTTCCTTTTGAGATTCGCGTCGAAGCGGTTCGTTCATGGAGAGTTTATCCACACGGGTTGATCTTTATCCATCGGGAGCCGCCTCTTTTGTTCATCAGCGATTCTAGCGATTCGGGCATGGGACGGTGGATCGTGACAAAAGGAAGCGACCGTCATAATTTATATCTCGAGCCGTTGCATAATTTAGAGGAGGATCTCCGCAAATCTTGAATGTCCCTCCTCCCTTTCACGAACAACTTTTAAAATTCTCTCAACTTTTCACTCGAATTTTCATATCCAAATGCCCTCTTTTACCACGTCGATGGGTTGAATTGCCGCGTCTTTCGTGCGGGTGTCCATTCAGTTTTCAATCCCATTTAGTTCTTAACAGGTCGGTCGGTTGAAAAGCAAATTCGGTTCCTACATTTCAGAGCCTTCTAAGGTAATTGTACTAAACAAGGAAGGGCTTCTCCCCATTATTACATCTTCACTAGGATGCCCGATGTTCTCGTCATTCCTAGTTCTTCAGAGGTCAGGAATTCACTTTCGTGTCAGTCACTGCATTGCAGCTCCTCTGTGCTTCTGTGAATTTTCTAACAAAGATAGCGATGCGTTGACTATGACGCAGGGCTAGATGAGGTGTTACCTTATTTCACCAATTCAAGGGCTCATGCACCTCACTACACAAACTGACTGCCGTGCAAGCAAGGAAGAATATCGAATCAAGTGCTACGTGGCGAGGTCTGACCAAGTAATCGACGGAATAGCTTCTTTTAAAGTGAATGATTCATAGCGAAATCAAAGTCAAAGTAACTTAATCTAATTATTTAAAGACGGACTATACGTGAAAGTATGGGCAAAAATCAAACGACAATGAAATATCATCTGAAAGTTTTCCACATGTAAAGATTCCTGAGGTTCACATAAACTAACTCGAAAAATGATATCTGAATTGGTCACTTAATCGATAAAGGGTGAATTATACTAGGGGTCCCAAAACTTGCGTAAGCAAATGCGATGAAGGGCTGCTGGACACTTTAGTTTGTGCAAAGCAATGTCGTACATCAAATGATAAGTTCCTCCTCTGTGAAGACCACATTGCAACTTCTCCAAATCCGGATTAAAAATAGCTGCAAATGGTACCTGACATGTTGTTTAATGTAATGGGGACGCAGCATCAATGAAAACATACTGAAGCATGCTTTTCAGAAGTCTTCTGTAGTTCCTTTTCGGTTTCATTGGCCAGACATTGATCATGCAGAGGAAATCTTTCGGGAGACATGAATTCTGCTCCATGATAGGAATTCTGAGAGATCGTTACTCCGTAATCAGTTAGAGGAGACGATTCATTATATGGGACAGTGGAAATAACATTTTGAAAGGCCGTTTCACCAAGCGTGGCATGGAGCACCGCTGGAGCATGTGTTGCACTTAGGTACACCTCATACTGAATTTCTGCGGCCAAGGTATTGTGCTATATTATTAGTACTCCTCAAGCATATTTGTCCTAAATCTTGACCTACTCTTTTATGCTGCAACAAATAGGATGGCGATGAAATATTTACTGGATTAGTTAACTAACAGAGACATGAAGAAAGGACGCTTAACAACCTTTCAGATTGTGCTTTTATGGCATATGCATGTGTACAGATCAAGTCCAAGCCCCAGAATGGAACTTAACTGTTGTGATTCTTCTTGGTTTCTTATGCAATTATTGTTCAGTAGGAGGATTATGAAGAATCAATAGGAAATATTTCCTTCCTCTTATCTCTCTTTCTTGCTTTTCTCTTAAATTCACAGAATAAAACTCTTAGGCGTACTCTTTACAAAGAACATTTGCTGTTGGAACATTAAATAGAGATTCCTTGTGACTACATAGCATAAAGAGCTATAGCTTGTGAAATACACGTTAAATATACTCCAGTTTTAATGGCTTGCTTTAGAGTCGAGAAATATTACCAGCAGTCATTTCAACAGAACCATCAGACAGTCCAACCGCTTGGGATTCATCCAATATCTGCTGAGCCTCAGGGTCATTCTGCAACTAGGATTAATTAGAAAAACATCTTTATGAGTAAATGAAGGCACAACAACATATAAGGAACACAGTTGGAGCAGTAGCATTTTTCTAGTTATGGACTAGCAGGCCAGCTTCACAGTGAATTTCTCAGATGTGTAGAAGCACTTAGAGCTCTTAATGCTTAGGAAGCACCGCAAGATTAGTACTGGCATGACTTGTTTTCGGTTCAACTCAGCAAGTCATCTAAATGCTACAAATCTTCCCAACTTGAAATGGCCAAGACAGTCGTTTGTTCTTGCATGGAGCATCTGACTACTTTTTTTTTTCCACGACAATAAAATTTGTCAGAATATGCACATTCTGTAAGAAACTAACTAGAATGTAAAGCAAACCTTTGTTTTTTTCTATTTTTGGTAAGATAGGTGAGTGATAGCATGTAGCTTTCCTTTGCGCTGATTTTGAGAGGTAATTTGTGCATAGCAAAGTCAGAAAGGAACAGATGGGAATTACTCCAGAACTTGCTAATGCCACAAAACTGGTAGTTCTGATTACTACTTATTTTGGAAAAACACTACTTAGATCCCTATGGTGGTTATGAATGAGCTCGACGCCAATATTATAAACCAACGTCAAATTTCTGCCATATCGTTTTATGTAACCCTAACCCTGATTAATTGGGTCAATTGTACTTAGAAAGCCTGTTGCACATATCTCTCATCGTGCTGCTTTTACAGCGAGATAGAAATTTGATCAAGTGATATCGAACATTTTTTTGTTTCACTCAAATCTATGTCAAATAATTGTTTCCACAACATCAAGATATTTTCACATTCTGAAATAGGATGATGCAATCATCACAGAAAGGCATGCGCTGACATAATGCGACTCACATATGGTTAAACCAAGAGAACAATGCATCCACCTAGTTGGACCATGGTCAAGAAAATTAGCCTCACCTGAGTAAAGTCATTCCTCAAGCAGTCCATGCAGCTAACCCCTCCAAAATCCAATACTACAAAGGCATGCGCTGACATAATGCATCCACAATGGAGCAGCTGAGAAAGAATCCAGGATAAAGGTAAATAGGAAATTTCTTTGGAAAAACAAGTCAAACGTCATTGTCGGCACTACCATACTTCCATATCTATCATTCGATAGTGGCACTACACATGGCTAACAGCAAAGGCACAAAACTGGTAACATCTCATGCATACCTTCTGACAAGTATTGCAATTTCTCCAACCATCAGCATTAGAGTGATATGTTTCACAGAATGTACCATCCTCATAAGCAGACCTAAGAGATAGTGTCGAGTCACTTGTAATGAGAACGGAGGGTAAGATTGTGTAAATCATTCACAGATTCATGTAATGCGGCAATATAAGATTGGCAAGAAGCATAAAAGAAAATTAACCTACTAAATCCCAGTCCATACTCCGAGAATATTTAGATGCATTAAACATTCTCAAGCAAATTATTGTTGTAAAGCACAAGAAACACAAACCAGGAAACCTGTTATTTCAATGTTGTTCTGCCTAATTAAATAAGGAGGCCAGTAACATTTCCAATAAGGATAAAACACCCACAACAGCTGCTTATGTTACAAGTAAAGCTTAACCTTATCTTCAGTCCACTTCTAGTCAAAGCTTCTCATGGGTATTGGAAATAGGCCGAAGGAGATCACCACTTCCATCCTAAAAGTACTGCCTTTCAATATAGATCTGTCATGATTAAGGAGGCTGGCCATCTGTCTTTTGAGTTTGAGCATGAATCACGGCCATGAAGCACATAGATACTTGTCCAGGACTAATTGGAAAAGGAAATTGAGAGGACCGAGCTCTTAGCTTTTCCTTTCGTGCACATGTCAAGATTTTGAAAGCAAGACCAGTGTTTATGCCTCCTGAGCACCGGCATATCGTGGTATGTCAAATTCATTTTAGTCTACAGAAGATTAGCACGGTTATCTTTCTATTTTTGTCCTTCCACCACCACTCACTTCACAGTTGATTATGTTTTTAAATGTCATTCAGTGCTATGATGTCAAGTCCTTTAAATAGTGTTGCTCATAGCACAACATCAGCCTCAAGTTCAGGAGTTTTTGCTCAGATGGACATAAATATATAGAGTGAAGGATAAAAGAACGAATTAAGCCCACGAACCCCAAATAAAGAGTAGTATTTGTCACCTCAATCACTACAGACACATCTAGAACTTCTCCTAGACTAGTGGACTTCAATAGCCAATCTACTTGCATCTTTGTTCAAGTTAATTTTTCTGGCAACTCGTCTGGGTACAGTAATGCATCTAAACACATGGTCCTTTGTATGATCTGAGGATGTCAAGATATCTTATAGGTGACCTGAATTTTCTGTTTCAAGCAGGATAATTGCAACTTCTGCCATCACTAGAGGAAGCATCTCAATCAAAGAGCTCCAAAATAGTTTCAATGAAGCAAGCGTCGTTCTTTATGATGTGGGTGCCAAAGTCTAAACTTGCATGCAGGATAAGAAACTGAACATTTTGTCACAAGAACAATCACATTGGTATATATCATCAAGCTGATGAAAAAGGAAAGAAAAAGCATACAAAGTCTTAAATCTCATTCTAGTGCAAATCCGTAGTAGACTTACCATGTTTCTATGTAAAAAGAAATCTTGTAACAGGTTGTGTCACAAAAGGACATCTACACAAATCAATGTGAGATCACATAGACATTAATTTTCTTCTCTTCCTTGTTTAAAGAGGATGTGCTGTAGATGGAATCTGCTATTCTAAAGAATCTTTCAAGAAAAGCTAAAAATAACTCTTCCATCATAGCATATTTCCCCAACTTGCCTATCTCCTCCACTGAAACTGAAGGAGAAAACAGGGCTACTTGTTTCCAAACGATTTGCACGGTAGTCTGGAGGGTTAGACCCTTTCACATCTTATGTTAAACAATCAGCTAGATACCTAAGAACCATTTTTGGTCACAAGGCAAGGAACAACTAGTTACTCCCTATTTAAGAAGTATTTAGATATACCTCAAATGTGTATACAACGGCATCATCAATAAACAGATTGATGAAAATTTTCCTGGGAGGAAAATGACCACAAAAAGGTGAATGTCCTCTATATGTTTTATTGTATGTATATGAGCCCATCCTGAACTCAAGGCTCATACAAAAGCCTAGGATTTGAATTCACTGCAGGGTCAGTTCTGAGATTAATTGTATTGCCATTTGCATTTTGCTGTCAAGCTCACAAATAGGATGCCTTAAAAGCATATTAATAGAGCAATGCCTTGTTTAGTCATTCAATTAATTTGCAAAGACTAATAATCCATGGCATACTGCCTGGAGGCAATCTTTCTCCCAGAGACAAGCACTTTGAGAAGATAGTAGGCCTCGCAGTACCACTTCAACATTGATCAAACAAATGGATGGTTCAGAAAAGCTTTTCAAGAACATGTATATCCCAACCAAGAGATGATCAATCCAATCATATTCTCCCTCTCACTTTTGCATTAACATTCTCTCACTAATCCTATTCTAAAAAGCATAAGGCAGGGAGGTAGGAGTGTACACTATCCTTCGTTTAACACACGAGAGCTTGTCTACCAATGAGCACAGCACTCTCCCTCATACACATAGAAACCTGGTACTGTTACCAATTTATCTATTACTTGTATGGTCTTTATTAAGCAAGATATAAGGGCTTTTATTTCCCTATACCTTTTATTAGTGACATTGTACTGCCCTGCAGACCATCAGATCTTTCTTGTGTGACTCAGAGAGAAGACAATCAACAAAAGGTAAAATTGGCATGCGACATGGGAAATTGCTTAATCAAGAAATAAATCTGCCATGAATAATATGTTTACTATACATACTGGAGTTATATATACTTTGCTTATTAAACATGTCACAGCACTTGTAAATTTTTTAAGGAACTAAGCTCTGAATGGGCTGCAGTATAAGCAGAAAGAATGGAGTATTCTTGCTCTGCTTGAATGGCATCTCTTCAGGAAATGCTCCTCCTTATTTCAGCTTTATAACATTTTAAAAGAAATGATCCTTAAAAAGCAATATATTTATGGAACAAAGCAAGTTCTCAGTTCGCAAAACAATGTCATTTGTTAAAGATAGAAAATCTGTTAGAATGAGATGTACAGGACGCCTTGATTGGCAGACAGCCCACCTAGCTATGTCATGCTACAGAACCAGATGCCAATGAACTTCCAGCAACAAAACTCAGACAGACTCATTTTAGTAAAAACAATACATCCATGCAAGCATGACACTGAAAAACCAGCCCCTGCTTCTTGCCATTTACTCTGCAGAATATAATTATGGTCCTTTCAGGATGATTTCTAACAATGAATCACGCCAGAAAATCCACTGAAAGATAAAGATAACAGGCAGAGCCAAATTTTTTTGGCAGCTTTTCTGAGCAATAATCATTATTTTGATGCCAGAAAAGTATTTTACATTAAATTAAGAGAAAAATGAAAAACTAGAATAGCAATATATAATATCAGAAACACAGTCAATGACTTTCTTGTTTGAGACTCAAGGAGTCATGTTATCATTTAAACTTGTGCCAAATTCAGACAATATCATTGACATTGCTATGCTGTTTCATATTTCAGATTACAAAGCCCAAATGCTCCTACTAACTGGTTGATGTGACAATTATCTCTTACCTTGCAACGTGAAAGCAGCATTTCACACTTTACAAAGATGAATTTAGATTCAAGAAATTCTACTTGCAAATATTTTGTACCCTACCACTTAATTAACAGGAGCATCTAAATACAGATGAGGAAAACAATCTTTCTAAAATTGGTGGATATCATTTGTATTATTATATTATATTTCTCGACCTCGGTGGCTCTCACTTGTGGAACAGTTGTTCAGGTTCTGTTTCTCCCATTGGATGCTAAACTGCCCCCAAAACGCCACCCCGTCATGCTTGCTAGATCAAATTTCGCTATGGAAAAAGGGCCTCATTCTTGTCAACAATCTTCTGTTAACAGTCGCATGTCAATTTAGTTCGCTTACAATGAGTTCCAGGAAACAATGGAAATCTTCAGCTCCATCTGTTCCAGGACTTATAACTCCATCATTATCCGTAGACGGAACAGAATCCAACAATCCACGGTGAACAGGGGGAAAGTTAACCCAATGTCGGAATCACACTCCCGGCGCTACTAAAAAATGCGCTCGAATTTATACGAGGAGATGTTTTGGCTACGGTCGATTCGAATACATAAATGATAAATCCTAGCTAACTCCCAAAAAGCCGGACCCACACTGCACTAGCAAGATTAAAAAAAGCAATGACCTCACATGTTCCCTATACAAGCGCTGACTGCAAGTATCAAGAGATGCAGTCACCATTCTAGAAGCTTGTAAAGCAAGCAATGACATCCATCCATCCATCCATCCATCCATCATCAACACGCAAGCGAATAGCTCACAACCAGCCGATCGGCCAATCAAGCATGGCTCCCAAGCCTCCGATTACCAAAAACGCACGCGCTCGACAGAACACGATGCGCGCGCGCACGAAGAGGCATTCCGGAAACGAGACGGATTAGGCAAAAGAATCACGTGCGCATTCGAGGAACGGCAAGGCGAACTGAATCACGGAAGAAAACTTACGCGCATTCGTCGCAGAGCTGCGCGTAGCCGCCGCTGCTGAGCCGCCAGCCGGACCGGAGCCGCGCCGGCCCGCGCTTGCAGTAGAAGCAGGCGCTCTCCCCCTCCTCCTCTCCGGAGAAGCAGACTGGATAGTACGCCATCGTCGTCGGACACGCTCGACGGGGAATCGCAGATGCGATTTTAGAGAGAGAGAGAGAGAGAGAGAGAGAGAAGGGAGAGTGCAATGGCATTCGCGCGCGGAGAAGAAGACGAAGAGGTAGTTTGCTTTTTGTCTGTTCGCCAATCGAGAGCGTCTGCGTCAGGGCCCCTATTAACGGACAACGAAGAAGATACGGAGAGTGAAGAGTTTCCCGTGTGGTCGCTCCCACGCTGCGTTTCGAACGCGAGCCGCTCGATGAGAAGAAAGCGGGTGGTCTGGACCCCGTCCCTGGCCGTGAGATTTGATCGGAGGGGGCCCGATGGTTCTCCGAGCTCCTGAAGGGAGGGACGCGTTCTGTCGGCGTGCCGAATTTTCCGATAATGACAAGCATCGTAGCGTGACGCGCTGCGCAAGTGACCAAGTGGGGCTGGGAAAATCATAGGAGTAATTTTGATTCCAAACTTCTAATTTATTTAACATGATATATAAATTTTAACTCAACGTACATATTACATATCGGATAAGAGTTTAAAGATTTATTGTGTCATTATCTTGAAAAATTGTTAGTTGTAATTAAATCAAGTAGACTCAATACATGTCATCTATTGGATCTTGTGGACCCCATGTGCCATCTCTTGGACCGCTAGGACTAGTCCATGCGTTAACTTTTTGTTCGCCCAACACTAATTATTGCCACGTGAGCACTTCAACTTGTCCTTTTATGATTGGCCAGTTCGGTCCAGATCGCAAAACATAAGTGAGTAATGATAATAGAGAGTCAATTTGTGTCTATTATAATAAAGCCCATATAGACTTTTATTGGGCTTGTCTTTAAAAAAGAACCTGTAATTTATCACCATTTTTTCAACCGCAGTGAATGAGTATGATAAGTGCTTCCCCTACAACTTGATGTGCAGTCATCCATTAGTAAAACTTACATTTGGAATTACTTCCGATTTTCGATTTTCTCGTTATTGTTTAGAGTTTTTTTTTTTTTTTTTTTTTTTGGTCGGTCATACGCTACTTCTAGTCTAACTCTCACTCTCAGACTTCTATCCTGCCTACTTGCAGGGTATGAAAGTCAAAACTCCCGGAAACTAATTCATCCACACCCCAACCCCCTGAGAATGTGGGAATTCAGTATACAGGCAATGATGATTTACATATGACAATCATCCAGAATCTTGAACTTAAAGAATATTTTAGATTTCAATTGAAATGATTCAAAAATAGAAAAAGAACTTATTTCTCTTCTTTAGTAGTGTTTTCCAATAAAATAAAGAAAAATGGTACCATTGGTTAAGCCAGTTCCACGGATTAAAGAAAAATATTACTCAAGGCGGGGTCCAAAAACGATATTATTACGGTGAGACCCGGTTCCATGGTACCACCAAGAAACCGGACCGCCACGGTCGGGTTTCCGAATGTATCCGTACAACTAGCAGGTAGTTCTCGATTTTAATTTTTTGAAACTAATCCTTAGCGAGTAGTTCCTGATTCTAGGTTGGGAACCGTCCACCCATACCATGCACACCTCTAATCCTTACCTTTAGCCAATTGGCTCACCTCTAGTCCTTACCTTTAGCCTCTTGGCTATCTCTACTATGAATGATCAAGTAAAAACAAATTGAATCTTTTGTTTGTGTATACTTTAATTAGGGAAAATTGCGAAAAATGTCCTAAACATACTTTGCAGCTTGTGTTAATTCAGTTTTAAACATCGTGCAATTGTGCAACCGAAGCTTGCACTGATGTAGAAATTTTTTAATAATATTGTTTTGAGTTATTATTAAATTTATAATTTTCTTTTTCTCCCTTTTTCCCCCACGGTGCCCCTAGGCTTCGATGAGGCTACATAAGTTAAATCTAATAAGATGGTTTATAAATATAAATGAAGTAGTACTTCCTAAACAAAGCTCACCACGAACTTTATCAATGAAAGTACTATTTGGAATAAAATGATATTGAAAAAAGGGAAATGAGAGATAAATGCAGGGTAAAGTTGGAAAAAAAAAATCAGAAGCATCACTTTCATAATGCATGAAGTTGAAAAAGCCGGTTTTGACTGGTGGTTCATTACTCAATTCACTGGTCGCTGATATTGATACCTCGTTGGCGTCTCCTCTAATTATTGAATTAACATACATTCAAAATTTTAAAATGCTGCTTATGCTGCTATCTAATTATATTCAGCTCTAAAGATATATATTCCTCTGATAAATAGACTACTGCATTAAACAAATGTAATTGAACAAACAAATTTGCTTTGTTTGAGAATTATAGAAAACTTTTAAGAGATGATAGCTAAGTTATAATATAACACAATATATTGAATTTATTTCTTTTAAGCATAAGGAAATTGAATAGAATAAAAAAGCATACTCCTTTGTTATTACAGAAAATAATACTTGTTATAAATCTTGAAATTAAATTCCCAAAGTAAAAAGTCAGAAGATTTTTCAGGATTGCAACTTTTTACTAAAAGAAGCATTTACATATTTTAGTTTTATCAAATGTTTCTTCTATGAACGTACTTTCAGATATATCTTCCATAATTGCATGCTAAAAGATTCGCTTTTCTATTTATGTTTAAAGTGCTCAAGAAACATAGTATTCAAAAAAAGCCATAGATATAATTGTTAGAAAAGATCCACCTCTTCACTTGCATTCCATCTAATATTAGTCCGTTACTAACTATTCAAACATGTGTTCACGTGGGGTAAGTAATTTGTTTTAATTATATCGTGGCCAAATATGCAGATCGAAGATGCTTACCCACTCTTCGAGAATCATTCAACGCGCCTACAAAGTGCAGAAGGAGGTGCGTCCAGGGGGCACAACGCGACGATTTGTAGAGCCGGCGATGCCAAAACGAATGAGGAAATAGGAAGGGA
The DNA here is from genome assembly GCA_014182725.1 of Eucalyptus brandiana. Classification (NCBI taxonomy): domain Eukaryota; kingdom Viridiplantae; phylum Streptophyta; class Magnoliopsida; order Myrtales; family Myrtaceae; genus Eucalyptus; species Eucalyptus brandiana. The sequence goes on along the minus strand of CM024673.1, from coordinate 10,377,335 downwards.
AAACAAAGGAAAACAAAAAGGTAGCTCTTTTCTGTTGCTCTCGGCCAAACGAACCCTCACCCCTCGGTCGCGCTCAACCAGTTGCCTCCACCGTCGTTATCCGGCCGCCTCTAGCCGGCATTGTTGCATCTCGAAGCGGTTGCCTATAGCTCCCCCAGGTAGGATTTTTACGAGCAAAGCTCATTCCCCCGAAGCCTTCCCTCTTGCTTTGCCTTGTGTCCCGCCATTTTCGGTTCATTTTCGTGCTCTGTCAGAATGAGTCGTTTTCGTTAGTCTTGAACGTTGTTTGTTGATTATTGATTTCTTTTGGCCCTTCGATGTGTTTTCTTTTTTGAACGCTAAGATGGGTCTGATAAGACAACGCCTTTTTTTCATGTCCGAAGGCACTTTAGTATAGCTTGCATCTGATGTTTGTTTTGTTGGTCATTAATATGGTTTTCTTGGATTTACCCTGCCATCGTTGCTTTGTACGTTGTAATTTTGCGTTCATGCCCATGGCGCTTTTTTGGTGGTCCGCGAGGGAGTAAAACCCTAAACTCATTCTTAGGAGTTATGGCGTTGGGAAGGGTTTGTGCTTGTTTGACTTTGTAGCCTACGCTTTGATCATTTTCTGTGAACACCCGGCACCAAATGTTTGATTAGTTCAACATTTAGGGGGAGCCGAGGTGGCTGGCCGGCCACCGGTCTCCTGTTGATGGACGATACTCGAAGCTGGTAGTCGGATGGAAAGGTTCAGTTCCCCGTCAGGGAAGGTTCAACATGGCTGAAGCTGAGTCTGGTTTGGCCGAGGACGATGCCGTTTGTTCATGGCCAGTGCAAGGAGAATAGTAGGGGTGTGCAAAACTCAAGGTACATCCGGTTTTCCATGTAAGTATCCTTAAACCTTTCCAAGTTGATGATGAAGATCCGAATTGAGGAGAGTCTCAACGGGCGCCACTCGGGGCAAAAACGTTGTATGATCGAGAAGTCAAGAGTATCATGGCGGATCGAGTCATACGGAAGCGATATTGCATGCCCAAGCGAGAGTATTTGGTCTGATGGAAGGGTCTTCTGGAGAGTGAAGCAAGTTGGGAGCCCGTGGAAAGTCTTTGGCAATTCAAGAAGGAGATTGAAGCATTTCACGCCGAAGACGTGACAAGGGCGTCGCCTGATTAGGTGAAGGAGAATGTCACAGCTCAGAAGAAAGCATGTCCAAGAGGTTCCTACGGGACGGACGTGACACATCTGACCATCGGCTTATCACATCCACTAGGGTTTTCTCAAGTATTCTAGAATACTCTGGGAGCGGGCAGTAAAGTAATTGTACCGTTATGTAATAAATGCGGGTAACTGGTAGTTAAGGAGATGCAATCTTCACCGTTAGATCTAAGGGAGATCTACGGATACGGTTTGCTTTGTACTTGTATATAAAGGGGTCTTCCCCCTCATTATAAACCATCCAACGTTTCAGTTATATTAAAGCACATTTCTTTCTAGAGCTCCTCTCTCTAAACTTTCTCTCTCTACGATCCGGGTGTGCGAGTGAATGAGCGTTCGATCGAGCAAGGCTTGGCTTGGGTGATCCAAAATAGCTCGAGTCACCATGCAGTTACGATCCCAATCGATCGACCCATGAGACTAGCCTACTACCTTGTGAACACAAGCGAAGACTAGTTAGGGTTAACCTTAATTAACGAACTCTTAAATGAATTGGGAGGTGATGGGGTCGATCAAATTGCCGGACGAATTGATAGGATGGGCTTTACAATAGGAGGTAAACTTAATGTAGACTTAGGGTTTTAAGAACTTTGGCTAATCTAGATTGGGCCTAGTCTAGTAAAATTAGAAATTTGGTTAAGGAAATTGCATTTGCTTGCTTTTTAAGTATAATCAGTACTTTCATTCGCCTGATGGATGGTTGTGTTTTATGCCTTGATTTACTTGGTTTTGTCTGATTCGCATAAATTAATGTTACCACCCGCTTGCTTTTCGAGGGTAATTAGGATGGTGAATAGAGCTTAATTAGGGGTTAACAAGCTAGCCTACTACCTTGTGAACACAAACGGAGACTAGTTGAGATTAACCTTAATTAACGAACTCGTAGATGAATTGGGAGGTTATGGAGTCGATCAAATTACATGGCCTCCGAATCCCGTTTGATTGACTTAATCGTGTGAACTTCTTGACGTCATTGTTAAAGTGATTGCACGATTCAAAACAACATCAACATGGTGGCAAGTATCTATGACATTTCATGGCATCCCAAGGTTATATTTGTTTAATTAGAATTTTTTGTAATAATTGTAGTTTTTTTAACTAGTTTAGGTCCTAATTGCCCTCTCTTGATTGTAGCTTAAATGCATTGGGATAAACAAAAAAGTGTTGGCAGCAGTTCATACCGATCTTCTTCGGCGAAGGTGGATGTGCAGACGTTGTAGGTGAGAATTCTACCTACACAAATATGCAGTATTGTTAAGCAGCTTACAAGGTAGGATGAGAAAAATATAAGAAAAATAATGACACTTTACTCAAGAGTCAATGAGCATGATATACAATATTACTTGGCTGAGTTTTCACTGCCTGCGACTCCACAGAGAACGGTTCCACAGGCTGTAGGGGGTCCATCCCTTGCCTTGAATACACCTCAGCCGCTTGGTAATGATACAAAATTTCTATTCTTGGAATAAAAAAATAATAGAAATGCGTTTGGTAAAAATTTATAGTTTTTTGTATTTATTTGTTTTTTCTTCTTACTCACGAATCGTCGACTCGCTCGCCGCCACACGATTGTTGCACGACCGTCGCACTGCCATTGCACGACCACCGCAAGACCGCCGCACGACCATCGCACGACCGCCGACCGTCATCACCGAGGACGACGATAACGTCGTTTGTTCATGGCCAGTGTGACAAGACTAGTAGGGGTGTGCAAAAGAAATTTATTCAAGAACAATGCACACCCCTAAAGACTAAACTGTTGAGTGTTGGCCATTTGAGCTGGACGAATTAACAAGATGGGCTTTACAATAGGAGGTAAACTTAATGTAGGCTTAGGATTTTAAGAACTTGGGCTAGTCTAGATTGGGCCTGGTCCAGTAAAATTAGAAATTTGGTTAGGGAAATTGCCTTTGCTTGCTTTTTTAGTATAATCAGTATTTTCATTCGTCTGATGGATGGTTGTGATCTATGCCTTTATTGCATGATTTACTTGGTTTTGTCCGGTTTGCATAGATTAATGTTACCACCCGTTTGCTTTTCGAGGGTAGTTAGGATGGTGAATATAGCTTAATTAGAAGTTAACAAGCTAGCCTACTACCTTTTGAACACAAGCGGAGACTAGTTGGGGTTAACCTTAATTAACGAACTCTTAGATGAATTGGTAGGTGATGGGGTCGAACAAATTGCATGGACTCCGAATCCTGTTTGATTGACTTAATCGTGTGAACTTCTTGACGTCATTGCTAAAGTGATTGCACGATTCAAAACAACATCAAGATGGTGGCAAGTATCCGTGACATTTCATGGCATTCCAAGGTTATATTTGTTTAATTAGAATTTTTTGTAATAATCGTAGGTTTTTAACTAGTTTAGGTCATAATTGCCCTCTCTTGATTGCAGCTTAAATGCATTGGGATAAACAAAAAGTGTTGGCAGCAATTCATACCGATCTTCTTCGGCGAAGGTGGATGTGCAGACGTTGTAGGCGAGAATTCTACCTAGACAAATATGCAGCTATGTGTATCGTTAAGCAGCTTATAGGGTAGAATGAGAAAAATATAAGAAAAATAATGGCACTTTGTTCAGGAGTCAATGAACAGGATATACAATATTACTTTGCTAAGTTCTCACCGCGTGCGGCTCCACGAGAACGTCCATCCCTTGCCCCGAATACATCTCACCGCTTGGTAATGATACAAAATTTTCATTCTTTGAATAAAAAAATAATAGAAATGCATTTGATAAAAATTTATAATTTTTTGTATTTATTTTTTTTCTTACTCACGGATCGCCGGCCTCCGCTTGCCACCGCACAATCGCCGCACGACCGCCGCACGATCGTTGCACCAACGCCGCACGACCGTCGCATGACCGCCAATCGTTATCGCCAAGGACGACGATAACGCCGTTTGTTCATGGCCAATACGACAAGACTAGTAGGGGTGTGCAAAAGAAATTTATTCAATAATATATATTAATTTTTAATATTCAAAAAAAATGCACACCCCTAGAGACTAGACTATTGAGTGTTGGCCATTTGAGCTAGACGAATTGACAGGATGGGCTTTACAATAGGAGGTAAACTTAATGTAGGTTTAGGGTTTTAAGAACTTGGGCTAGTCTAGATTGGGCCCGGTCCAGTAAAATTAAAAATTTGGTTAAAGAAATTGTCTTTGCTTGCTTTTTTAGTATAATTAGTACTTTCATTCACCTAATGGATAGTTGTGTTCTATGCCTTTATTGCATGATTTACTTGGTTTTGTTTGGTTCGCATATATTAATGTTACCACCCGCTTGCTTTTCGAGGGTAGTTAGGATGCTGAATAGAGCTTAATTAGGGATTAACAAGCTAGCCTACTACCTTGTGAACACAAGCGGAGACTAGTTGGGGTTAACCTTAATTAACGAACTCTTAGATGAATTGGGAGGTGATGGGGTCGAACAAATTGCATGGACTCCGAATCCTGTTTGATTGACTTAATCGTGTGAACTTCTTGACGTCATTGCTAAAGTGATTGCACGATTCAAAACAACATCAAGATGGTGGCAAGTATCCGTGACATTTCATGGCATTCCAAGGTTATATTTGTTTAATTAGAATTTTTTGTAATAATCGTAGGTTTTTAACTAGTTTAGGTCATAATTGCCCTCTCTTGATTGCAGCTTAAATGCATTGGGATAAACAAAAAGTGTTGGCAGCAATTCATACCGATCTTCTTCGGCGAAGGTGGATGTGCAGACGTTGTAGGCGAGAATTCTACCTAGACAAATATGCAGATATGTGTATCGTTAAGCAGCTTATAGGGTAGAATGAGAAAAATATAAGAAAAATAATGGCACTTTGTTCAGGAGTCAATGAACAGGATATACAATATTACTTTGCTAAGTTCTCACTGCGTGCGGCTCCACAGAGAACGTCCATCCCTTGCCCTGAATACATCTCAGCCGCTTGGTAATGATACAAAATTTTCATTCTTTGAATAAAAAAATAATAGAAATGCATTTGATAAAAATTTATAATTTTTTGTATTTATTTTTTTCTTACTCACGGACTGCCGGCCTCCGCTTGCCACCGCACAATCGCCGCACGACCGCCGCACGATCGTTGCACCAACGCCGCACGACCGTCGCATGACCGCCAATCGTCATCGCCAAGGACGACGATAACGCCGTTTGTTCATGGCCAATACGACAAGACTAGTAGGGGTGTGCAAAAGAAATTTATTCAATAATATATATTAATTTTTAATATTCAAAAAAAATGCACACCCCTAGAGACTAGACTATTGAGTGTTGGCCATTTGAGCTAGACGAATTGACAGGATGGGCTTTACAATAGGAGGTAAACTTAATGTAGGTTTAGGGTTTTAAGAACTTGGGCTAGTCTAGATTGGGCCCGGTCCAGTAAAATTAAAAATTTGGTTAAAGAAATTGTCTTTGCTTGCTTTTTTAGTATAATTAGTACTTTCATTCACCTAATGGATAGTTGTGTTCTATGCCTTTATTGCATGATTTACTTGGTTTTGTTTGGTTCGCATATATTAATGTTACCACCCGCTTGCTTTTCGAGGGTAGTTAGGATGCTGAATAGAGCTTAATTAGGGATTAACAAGCTAGCCTACTACCTTGTGAACACAAGCGGAGACTAGTTGGGGTTAACCTTAATTAACGAACTCTTAAATGAATTGGGAGGTGATGTGGTTGATCAAATTGCATGGACTCCGAATCCTGTTTGATTGACTTAATCGTGTGAACTTCTTGACGCCATTGCTAAAGTGATTGCACGATTCAAAACAACATCAAGATGGTGGCAAGTATTCATGACATTTCATGGCATTCCAAGGTTATATTTGTTTAATTAGAATTTTTTGTAATAATCGTAGGTTTTTAACTAGTTTAGGTCCTAATTGCCCTCTCTTGATTGCAGCTTAAATGCATTGGGATAAACAAAAAGTGTTGGCAGCAATTCATACCGATCTTCTTCGGCGAAGGTGGATGTGCAGACGTTGTAGGCGAGAATTCTACCTACACAAATATGCAGATATGTGTATCGTTAAGCAGCTTATAGGGTAGAATGAGAAAAATATAAGAAAAATAATGGCACTTTGTTCAGGAGTCAATGAACAGGATATACAATATTACTTTGCTAAGTTCTCACTGCGTGCGGCTCCACAGAGAACGTCCATCCCTTGCCCCGAATACATCTCACCGCTTGGTAATGATACAAAATTTTCATTCTTTGAATAAAAAATAATAGAAATGCATTTGATAAAAATTTATAATTTTTTGTATTTATTTTTTTTCTTACTCACGGACTGCCGGCCTCCACTTGCCACCGCACAATCGCCGCACGACCGCCGCACGATCGTTGCACCAACGCCGCACGACCGTCGCATGACCGCCAATCGTCATCGCCAAGGACGACGATAACGCCGTTTGTTCATGGCCAATACGACAAGACTAGTAGGGGTGTGCAAAAGAAATTTATTCAATAATATATATTAATTTTTAATATTCAAAAAAAATGCACACCCCTAGAGACTAGACTATTGAGTGTTGGCCATTTGAGCTAGACGAATTGACAGGATGGGCTTTACAATAGGAGGTAAACTTAATGTAGGTTTAGGGTTTTAAGAACTTGGGCTAGTCTAGATTGGGCCCGGTCCAAGAAAATTAAAAATTTGGTTAAAGAAATTGTCTTTGCTTGCTTTTTTAGTATAATTAGTACTTTCATTCACCTAATGGATAGTTGTGTTCTATGCCTTTATTGCATGATTTACTTGGTTTTGTTTGGTTCGCATATATTAATGTTACCACCCGCTTGCTTTTCGAGGGTAGTTAGGATGCTGAATAGAGCTTAATTAGGGATTAACAAGCTAGCCTACTACCTTGTGAACACAAGCGGAGACTAGTTGGGGTTAACCTTAATTAACGAACTCTTAAATGAATTGGGAGGTGATGTGGTTGATCAAATTGCATGGACTCCGAATCCTGTTTGATTGACTTAATCGTGTGAACTTCTTGACGTCATTGCTAAAGTGATTGCACGATTCAAAACAACATCAAGATGGTGGCAAGTATTCATGACATTTCATGGCATTCCAAGGTTATATTTGTTTAATTAGAATTTTTGTAATAATCGTAGGTTTTTAACTAGTTTAGGTCCTAATTGCCCTCTCTTGATTGCAGCTTAAATGCATTGGGATAAATAAAAAGTGCTGGCTTCTTCGGCGAAAGTGGATATGCAGACGTTGTAGGCGAGAATTCTACCTACACAAATATGCAGATACGTGTATCGTTAAGCAGCTTATAGGGTAGAATGAGAAGAATATAAGAAAAATAATAGCACTTTGCTCAGGAGTCAATGAGCAGGATATATAATATTATTTGGCTAAGTTCTCACTGCGTGCTGCTCCACAGAGAACGGTTCCAGAGGCTATAGGGGGTCTATCCCTTGCCCTAAATACATCTCAGCCGCTTAGTAATAATACAAAATTTCTATTCTTAGAATAGAAAAATAATAGAAATGTACTTGGTAAAACTTTATAATTTTTTGTATTTATTCGTTTTTTTCTTCTTACTCACGAACCGCCGACCTCCGTCTGCTGCTGCATGACCATTGCACGACCGCCGCAAGACCACCGCACGACCGTCGCAGAACCGCCAACCGTCATTGCCGAGGACGACGATGACGCCGTTTGTTCATGGCCAGTGCGACAAGACTAGTAGGGGTGTGCAAAAGAAATTTATTCAATAATATATATTAATTTTTAATATTCAAAAACAATGCACACCCCTAGAGACTAGACTGTTGAGTGTTGGCCATTTGAGCTGGACGAGTTGACAGAATGGGCTTTTACAATAGGAGGTAAACTTAATGTAGCCTTAGGGTTTTAAGAACTTGGGTTAGTCTAGATTGGGCCTGGTCCAGTAAAATTAGAAATTTGGTTAAGGAAATTGCCTTTGCTTGCTTTTTTAGTATAATCAGTACTTTCATTCTTTTGATGGATGGTTGTGTTCTATGCCTTTATTGCATGATTTACTTGGTTTTGTCTAGTTTGCATAGATTAATATTACCACCTGCTTGCTTTTCGAAGGTAGTTAGGATGATGAATATAGCTTAATTAGGGGTTAACAAGCTAGCCTACTACCTTGTGAACATAAGCGGAGACTAGTTGGGGTTCACATTAATTAACGAACTCTTAGATGAATTGGGAGGTGATGGGGTCGATCAAATTGCATGGACTCCGAATCCCGTTTGATTGACTTAATCGTGTGAACTTCTTGACGTCATTGCTAAAGTGATTGCACAATTCAAAACAACATCAAGATGGTGGCAAGTATCCATGACATTTCATAGCATTCCAAGGTTATATTTGTTTAATTAGAATTTTTGTAATAATCGTAGGTTTTTAACTAGTTTAGGTCCTAATTGCCCTCTCTTGATTGCAGCTTAAATGCATTGGGATAAACAAAAAGTGTTGGCAGCAATTCATACTGATCTTCTTCGGTGAAGGTGGATGTACAGACGTTGTAGGCAAGAATTTTACTTACACAAATATGCAGAGATACATGTATCGTTAAGCGGCTTATAGGGTAGAATGAAAAAAATATTAAAAAAAAAATAATGGCACTTTGCTCAGGAGTCAATGAGCAGAATATACAATATAGCCAAGTTCTCACTACGTGCGACAACGGTTGCACAGCTGTAGGGGGTCCATCCCTTGCCCCGAATACATCTTAGCCGCTTGGTAATGATACAAAATTTATATTATTGGAGTAGAAAAATAATAGAAATGCGTTTGGTAAAAATTTATAATTTTTTGTATTTATTTGTTTTTTCTTCTTACTCATGGACCGTCGACCTCCGCCTCGCCACCGCACACCGCCGCACAACCGCCGCATGATCACCGCACGACCGTTGCACAGCCATTGCACGACCGCAGCAAGACTGCCGCATGACCGTCGCACGATCGTTGACCGCCATCGCCGACTGCCTCCGCAAGATTGCCACCTATAGCCCACCGGCTGCAAGAGGGGGCGGTGGCCGGTGAGCTGTGGGCAACAGTCCTGCAATGGTGGTCAGTAGGACGGTTGGCGGTCGTGCAGCAGCAGGTGGCGGTTGTGCAATAGTTAGCGACGGCAGGCTGCCAGCGGACGGTGGCGGTCGTTAGCCGGTGGGTCGTGGGCGGTGGCCCGTGGGCTACGGGCGGCGGTCAAACGGATCCTCACCCTTCGATCGTGCCCAACCAGCCGCCTCCACCGTCATTATCCGGCCGTCTCTGGCCGGCATTGTCACATCTCGAAGCGGTTGCCCATAGCTCCCCCTCATTCCATGTAGGGATTTTTACGAGCAAAGCTCATTCCCCAAAGCCTTCCCGCTTTGCCCTGTGTCCCACCATTTTCGGTTCATTTGCGTGCTGTGTCGGAATGAGTCGTTTTCGTTTGTCTTGAACGCTTTTTGTTGATTATTGATTCCTTTTGGCCCTTAAATGCGTTTTCTTTTTTGAACGCTGAGATGGGTCTAATAAAGCAATGCCTTTTTTGCCATGTCCAAAGGCACTTTAGTATAGCTTGCATATGATGTTTGTTTTGTTGGTCATTTATATGGTTTTCTTGGATTCACCCTGCCGTCGTTGCTTTGTACGTTGTAATTTCGCGTTCATGCCCACGACGCTTTTTTGGTGCTCCACAAGGGAGCAAAACCCTAAACTCATTCTCGGGAGTTATGGCGTTGGGATGGGTTTGTGCTGGTTTGACTCTGTAGCCCGCGCTTTGATCATTTTTCTTGAACACCCGGCACTAAATGTTTGATTAGTTCAACATTTGGGGGGAGCCGAGGTGGCTGGCCGGCCACCGGTCTCCTGTTGATGGACAATACTCGGAGCTGGCAGTCAAATGGGAAGGTTCAATTCCCTGTTGGGGAAGGTTCAGCATGGTTGGAGTCAGAGTCTGGTCCGATCGAGGATGACGACGCCGTTTGTTCATGGCCAGTGCGAGGAGACTAGTAGGGATGTGCAAAAGAAAAGGTTTTTAACTATAGGGATACGTTGGTAACATTTTTTCGAAACTTATTTATAAAAAAATGTTTTTAACTTCCCCCATGATTTGGTTCAAGAACACAGCAAGTTCCAGCAGACAATTCAGCTTTGCCAACAAATGAGCCGCAAGTTTCACAGGCTAGCAGTACGTTGGTTCTACGAAATTAGTGTATAAAAAGAATTATGAACTTTCCACTCAAGTTTGAACCTGTTATGTCTAGGAACGCAGCTGGTGGATCCACTCCATTTGCTAGAACAAACAATGAAAGAAATCATCGTGAGCGGCAAATCAAAGGTTGGAAACTTTAAACGCAACTGGGACAAGATGCTCGAGGAGTACTAGACAAAGAAGAATGCGTTAGCAACCAATGAATCTCTCCCACTAGAGAAGTTAGCGAAGCTACAAGGGTTGAGCCAAGAAGTTAAAGAGTTCCTTCAACTTTAGAAATGGACATCAGCCTGTTTATTTTTAGGTAGATAAGGAAGGAAACAGCCTATTGACATTTTTTAGAATTTGAGTACATATTACAAAAGCCTGTTTGTTTTTGGGTAGATAAGGAAACAGCTTACTACATTTTTTAGAACTTGAGTACATATTGCAGAAGTGGATACATCCTCCGGTTAGAATCAATGCATATCATACCCTTAACATGAATATCGTGCATGGGAATTCACAACCCTTAACATGCTTCTTTGCTAAGTTTTATGTGGCATAGAAATACTTGAGCATGAGAGTACCGCTTGGCGGCTTCGGCTCAAAGAAATAGATGCAATAGTTATCCTCAGAGAATTTGGTTGAGGACGGTTTATTGTTTAGAGTTTGAAGTCGCAAGAAAATTTTTCGTAAGCATTAGATATTTCAAATTTAAATCGAATTTTTTTATATCAACGGAAAATATGAAAAAGGCCTATTTTACATTTTATAGTGCCGAGCATCAATTTTTCATCGTCGACCTCAACTCAGTTAAGTCCTTTCATGCGAGCACCGCTGGAGTTACGTCGCAGGTGGCGTAAGTCAAGGACATTGCCACAACATAAACGAAAGATGAGATGCTGCTTATATTTGTAGAGTTGCATGACATAAAGAAGTGGAACTACAGATCCCGCACTTAAAATCATATCCATCATTGACATTAACCATTAGGCTTAAATCCGAAACGATGCGCGCTACCCACATGAAACTTCCAAAAGAAGAACATCATCATGTTCCCAATTTAAAGGTACAGAGAGAAGTAACTGGAAAATTTACCAGCATGGCTGGGAAAGTTTGCCCGCAAAACCCAGACCACCAAGAAAGAGAGCATGCTACTGCTAAAATAAATGTCACAATAATAGATGTTCGGCCTGAGAACGAAACAGAGTAAGTGTCAAAAGGCCATGCTTTTGTTAATTGATCTCCAGTGCTGTTTATAGAGCAAGGGAGGGTCAGTCCCGGCATCCGATCTTCAGGTATATATCTCTAGGATGTAGTTACTTTCGTTCGACAAATGAAATACATACATAAACTGACACTTGGTATAATCAAACTCTTTGAAGCTTTATATGGACCTTACACGAACATTTCAGTACAAAAGGTATCGCCAAATGAAGATGAAGATGCTGATAATTATACCTTCCATCTTATTTGGAAGAAAGAACAATTTATATGTAAAATGCAAATGCTAGAACTAAGAAACTGAAACTCCCTCGATGATTCTACTCCCTCTTCATCAAAAAAGTAAGGACCAAAGATTGAGCTACGCTAGTCATACAGCGTTTTTGCAGATTGGGTTCTCATGGTTTTGCTATCGTTCTTTGAAACTTTCTCCGTAATCTGCTCATTCTTTGATATGGCCTTTGTTATTGCCTTCATCTTCCTGACATTCTTCGTTCTTTTCATTGGTCTTCCCTTCCTGATATTTCTGTTCCACAAGTGTAGAAGGATGTTCAGATGACATGAAAACCTCGAAAAGCAGAATCACATGTGGATAGAAAAAGAACAAGGAGAAGCAACTATCTATGAAGTACCAATACAGCAACCTGAGTAAAACTCATATTTGTCCTGCATACATTATTTCCAGCAAAACCACAAATTGCTCAATATACATTCTTCATCCAAGTGGAAACAAAGACACGTTGTACCGATAACCCGGGATTTAAAACCCAAGACAAAACAATTAGAGAATAGAACATGCGTCATTTGATGTCGAAGTGTCCTACAGAAGGTGGAATGGAGTTCAAGAAGTTGAACATCATTCTGCAAGTTAAACAATTCCATTCATATTTCTCAGACAGTAGCAGACAGACCGAGAAAGAGGGGAGAGCAATGCAACTCTTCATCTGAGATCTCTTTTAAAGGAGCCTCCACGGAAGAGGACCACAATTAACTCCATTCCAAATTCACTTAATGGAGTTAACTCCACTGAAGCGCAACCGAAGATGAAACAGTTGCGTTGGAATGAAATCCTGGGGAACTATACCTAAACCAATATTCCGTCACATTCAATTCAACTCCCTATGCACAGATACAATCAAGTGTTCCATATTCATTCCCAGGTTCACCGTACATTCGATTCACGCACGAATCATCAGCTCGCAAGCGCTAGACAATCAATAACAATAAATTCGCCACGGCGATAGCTACGCAGGACCAAAAGAAAGTTCGCAAGCCGATTCCACCGACCTATTCGCAGCGCCTGCAGCCGAACTTTTAGCTCCAGACTCCGAAGTGTCCATTGCTGCACACACAAACAGATCACGGAACACGCTCAATTTCGGTCGCTATCTCGAACAAAAGACATTGAATTCGACTCTTCTCTCACGATTTGCCTCGGAGAAGAAGAGACAACGAAGCTTGAAATTATCGGGAAACGCGGAATAAAGGAAGTGGGGGGGGGGTGGTGGGGGTGGGGGATGGGGGACGAGGACGAGATTACCTTGAGGGCCGTCGGAGACTGTTTGCTCGGCGACGTCCATTGCGTCGGCGGCGGCGTTCCGCTTCTTCTTGTTCCTGTTCTTCGCCATAGCTGAGGGGAACGCGAGAGAGAGAGAGAGAGATTGAAGATGATGGAGCTCAAAACCCTAGTGATGGCAGAAGAGGATAGACGCTTTTGACTCTCGCACTTTTGGCGGGTACAGAAGCCGGTCGAGATTGGGCCTGGGCTTTGGCAAATTAAGTTGGGCTTTCCAAACATGTAAATTGGACCGACTTAATTATAATTACGTTTCTTTCTTTCCTTTCGGCTTATTTTTATTTTCAAATCCGTCACCATTTGCTAATTAATTTTTCTATGAATATATGGACCATAGGGACTTTTTTTTTTTTTTTTTACTAGCCTGAAGAATTTGTATAAGTTATTCGATCATAAAAATTTTACACCAATGGAGACCAGCAATGTCTGTGTAAATCATTATTCCCAACCAAACTAAAAATGCATTTTAATTAAGTGTTAACCGATGAAATTTCGATAAATAAATTTCATCGATAATCGCTGTCAGCTAAACTTATGACTACAACACGTTTGGAACGAAATGTAACTTTTAGCCAGTGTTTCCGAGGAAAAGAAACACGTTTTGGGGTTTTCCATGTGCATATGTTATGGTTGGCCGATTTGACTGGAGGCAACGACAGGTTGACGATTAAGGTGGCGGCAATTGATTCTGTTGCGATGGCCATACGCATGTGGGTTTTGTTAAAGAGAGCCTTTAGGGGCTTTGATTATACTTTAAAACTTTGCACGTTTTATTCATGAGATGCTAAAAAAGATAACATTTTTTCAATCTTTCAATGTTGTTAAAGAGAGACTTTAGGCTATTCAGGCACTCAATGACAATAATGTTTGCATATTATCAATGGCCATGGTATTCGACGATGGGGAAACTGAACATTAAATGACAACAACAATACTAAAATGATTAACTTAATTAGTTGTTTAAACATGTACCACTTTATCATTCCGCTGAAATGTCGATTTGTTCAAAATGTCACTACGATAAAACTAAGGTCACATAATCTTATTCTTGATGACAAAATACATAATCGACTCCGGTACAATTCATAGTTTTAAGTTTAGCTTTTTGAGATCAACCTAGCATCATCCTCATAGTAAAAGTCATGAGTTGTTTCTGTCAATAGATCACCAAGGAAGATCATCATAATCACAGTAACATGGAAAGCTCTTGATCATGAACTACAAATTTACATATCCTCTCCAATCATGCACACTTAAAGGCCAATTTAGACCCCATCAATTCATGACCCTGGCACAAACTTAGTGGCATAGACCCAAGCATTGTTGGCCACCGGGTCGTCTAGGTGGTCCAGCAGGTTCTCGAGCGGGCCCTTTCCGGTCACGATGGCCTGAACGAAGAACCCGAACATCGAGAACATGGCCAGCCTCCCGTTCTTGATCTCCTTCACCTTGAGCTCGGCGAACGCGACCGGGTCGTCGGCAAGGCCCAGCGGGTCAAAGTACTGTCCGCCGGGGTAGAGGTCGTTGCCCTCCCCAACACCGGGGAGTCCGTTGATCCTGAAGCCCTCGACGAGGCCCATCAGGACGACCTGGAAGCCGAGGACGGCGAGGATGCTCTGGGCGTGGACGAGGTTCGGATTGCCTAGGTAGTCGAGGCCTCCCTCGGAGAAGATCTGAGCGCCGGCCTTGAACCAGACGGGCTCCTTGAAGTCGACCCGGACCCATTTCTCTAGGACCTCGGGGGTGATGCAGCCAAGGGCTCCAAGCATAGCCCAACGCCCATGGATGACCTGATTTTTTTATTTTGTTCAACATCAGCCAAAACCACTGTCTCAGAAGGACTAAATCTCTTTCTTGATGGAAATTTCAGGCTTTCTACACAGACAGGATAGAGAGAGTGAATACTAGGACTCGAACTCATGTCCTACGCATCTAAACAAGAACACTAGATCTCCCACAAATCAGCATGGATTGAAAGCACAACTATGACTCCATTAACGTGATAATCAGTTTCTCTAGTGCTTGTGAAGAGCAGAAGACCACTCTCTCTCTCTCTCTCAAGAAGATAAAAGGGTTTATTGATTTGCTTTTACCTCAAGGGCCCTGTTGCGGGCGAAAGCCTCGGGATCAGCGGACAAGCCAGCGGTGTCCCAGCCGTAATCACCTGGGAATTCACCGTTGAGATAGGGAGGAGTCTGAGCAGAGAATGGTCCCAAGTACTTCACTCTGTCCGGCCCGTACCACAGTTCGTTTCCCTATTCAAGAGACAAGACCCAGCAACAACAGTGGCAAAATGCTGCATCAGTCAACGACCCACCAAACAAAAGCCAGAAAACAGATTCACGGGCAAGTGGTAGTACCATGGTGTACTTGCCGGTGCCCAAGGAGACGACATCTCGGAGAGCGTTAGAGGATGATCTGGATTGGCCGAGGAACGGGGAGGGTCCGAGGACAGTGGTGGCTGCTGCTGTCCCCATGGAAGCCATGTCTGAAGAAGAAGAAGAGAAGACGGAGACCCTTTCCAAGGAAAGCTCTGGAGATTTGAAGCTTCTTCGAGTGTTTGTCGGGCTTGACGAGGTGTGTGGATGAAGACGGGTATATGAGCGTGCCCGCGCGCGCACAGACAAGGAAACGCAGAGCAAAACTAGTGGCCAGAATTCGGGGGACTTGGGGAGTTGTGTTGTTGTGGGGTCGGAGAGGCATGAATCAGCCAATAGGAATGCTTCGATAGATTGAAAGTATCTCCTCGTCATATCCTTCTATCCACATATTATCTTGTCTGACAATGGATATTTCTTGTACCTGGAAATAGTGCATGGCGTTTTCTGTGGCAAATAATACCAAGAACTCATTATTCATAGAATTATTTTCTACAAAGATTTTCTAAAAAACGTATTTGGATCATGATGCTTGAAAGTGTGTTACTTATTTAGTCATTTGACGATAATATTTCCTATTTTAATAAATTAATTTTATAAAACGTATCATGAACAATTATTTGTCAATGATTATGGAGTTTCATATAACAATGTCCACCAATACTTATTTTTCGTTAGAAAGTTTTCATACCAATGTCTACTTAAACAATACTGATGAGTAGCACCAGGATGTGACTTCGTAGTGAAGCTGCAAGGCCTGAAAAGATGAGCAGCAGACATATTTTCCACATTCATATCATATTTGGATCTAATTCTTATCTTTAGTAGTGAACTCAAGTGCCAAAGGAGTAGGCCATCACGGATTTATTGATCATTCTCCGCAATTAGTCGTTGAAAACTTAATAGTACAATGTTGTAATGACGAACAAATGTTGCATTGAATCATAATCGAGCTTAGAATTTAAGCTTTGACATACCCTCCTAAGTCAAAATGAAGAAATTAGATTCAAATGTTCGAAAAAATATATTGATACACAATTATAACACACACATAAATGCTTGATGGCAAATGGATGCCAATTTTACATATATGGCAGTCTATGAACAACTCGGAAAGTTTTGAGTGGAAGGACGGTCTTTAGAATATTTTACCATTTCAATGCCAAATCCTCCGTTAAAACTTGCAAAATGAGTATTCAACATCTTAGCATATGCCCATATGAGTATTAGCAATTCGCATTAACCATACTAAACACAACTAGATTTCTCAATGCACGCATGATGAAGGAAAGAGCCAAGTCCAAGCAACGAGCACGATAGATACCATTGCAAGATGAACCTTCCGCAGAAGCCATGTACGCTCTCAAAATTTACATAGCCTATCATTGCCAGTAGCATACATTACTCAAGAAACTCAGAAATGGGGATTCCGCCCTATAGCCTTAAGAGATAATCCCGTGAAAACCGGAGCGACTCTGGCATCCCCTTAACCGTAGCAAGAGCACGGTCCTCAATCAAGAAGCATATAGGTCAAAGTTTAATAAATGCACTGCCTCTGGCCATGGTATGGACGCAACATGCAAAAGGCACTGGTGACAATGCATGGAACCATAGTATCTCATCTTCTCAATGCACCGTAGTTTCTCGTTACCTAGGAACCGAAAACAGAGCTGTCAGTTCCAACTGTAAAACATTGACATTGCAAACAGGCTCTCCATCTTATCCACCTTAATAAGGTCCATTCAGATAAAGAGACGAACATAGAATTTCAACTGTAGTTTTAGATGCATCATATAGGAGACAATGGAGCTTAATGAGTGAAACATTTTCAGCCGTACTTATATCTCTCCATGGGAAAAAAAAAAAAAAAAAAAAAACTGTAGTTACAGAAGCATCACATGAATCAGGTTCTTCATTCATTTGTCACATGAATCAGGTTCTTCATTCATTTATGTATCTCCATATAGTGAGAGATTGGAAAGGACATGCCATTAAAATATGAAATTACTTGGCATGCTAATGACAGCCTCATGGGCATCTAGGACATACAATGTATAAGTTTCATCATTTTTTTGAATAATAAGACAGCTATAGAGAATGAAATACTTCAGCTATTTAACAAATATGAGTCTCTTTTCTAAGTCAACAATGAAGATGAAATTGATTTGGCAGAGAATTACTCTGCATTTTGCACAATTTCGTCAATCAGCAATTATGAGTCTGATTATTAAGCCTTATAAGCAAACAAAAAGCAATAGACTTCAACGCCTAGGACATTCATCTTCAAAAGTAGAGGGTAGACTTCATAGCACGTATAAATTATGGGAAGAGAATAAATCACTCTCAAGACCATGAGAACTATTTACCCTGGTTTGCGACTTATTTGGTCTCTTTCCCACATCATCTTCATCATCATCGTTGTCATTATTGCTCAAGAGCAGTTTGTGAATTGAAGAATTGTCAGTTTTTCTGCCACGCTTGGAAGATGCTCCTCTACCTCTACCCCTTCCCCGTGGAGCAGCTCTTTTGCGTCCTTTTCCGTGCAGATTCTCATCACTTCCCTTTGGAGACAATAATTATAAGGAAATTCACAGTTAACATGAGGGAATGATAATTGGCTAAAAAAAGACCCCGCAACTTTGCTACAAGGCACAGTCAGACCAACAAAAGGAAATTCCAATCTAAAGACTGAATAAGCCCACCACAGTCACATGTTTTTAAGATCAGTTGATATGAAATGGCCCTAGTTGGAACAAGACAATATTTACATTCAAACAGGCATTAATTTGGAATTGGTAACTCGTTAAGATCAAATATACATAAACTCAACAAGGTAAAGCAAACATAAAGATTTTCATGGTTGCCCGACTGTGGGAAACCATATGCTGACCCAATGGAAGAATCTATTTATAGGGAGAAAAGGCATTCTTTCTTACTGAGCTTTCCTCAAGATCCTTGCTCACATATCTTCCTGTTTCTTCACTAGAGGCAGAATTTAAATCGTCCTCATCATCAAGAATACTTCTGGCAGCATTTTTTGCAGCCCCTGCTGCAGAGGTGCTGTAGCAAGAACAAAAAAAAAAAGACAGAATTATCCCAAGTACTGATATAGAGGACTGCAGATTCAATAAGTAGAACACTGAGAGCTAGTATAATTCATCTACTATCTGCACACAAGACATAGATCTTCCATATACATGGCTTTATAAACCACTGGCAGCAAGAAAGGCATCCCATCATTTAAAGTAAAAACCCACATAAACAAGAAGTTTTGGGGGTACTGCAGACTCAATACAGATGCTTACAGACATCAGTCGATTTCACATCCTTGTTCTTTCAAAGGCTTAATTTAAGCCATAGGAAGCCAGTCATCATACACATACACACACAGTAAGCGAGCTATAACTTATATGCTATAATGCTGGCACTTTTCCAGGTATTAGTTTGTCCACAGATTACTCCATTGCACTCTACCCAAGTTCTCGAGTATAGAAGCTCTGCACATTCAATTTAATGATCTCAACAAATGACTATCCAGATTGCCATTTGAAAATACCATCACTTAATTTAATCCATGCAGACAAATCATCACTATCAGAGAGCCTACCGTATCCACATATTACGCCAGACGCTAATGCTAATTATTTCCCTGAAGCACTTCAATTGCAAAGCCAGATCACTTGAGGATGCAGATAATCTTTAGCTAGGTGATTCAGGATATGGGACATTGGAGTTTGACTACTTTAATCCATAAGCTCGAGTTCATGACTACATCCGCTACTAACCTTTCATGACGGCGAGATACCAAAGCTGAATCAAGAGTAGTTTGCTTCAAATTAGCAGATCCTCTTCCCCTGCCCCTTCCTCTTGTAGAAGTTTTCCCTCTTCCTAGATCTGAAGTAGCACGGGAGGATCTAGAAACCCCCAGTGATCCTTTCCGGCCTCTGGTGGCAGAGTTTGAGCCAAGTATCTCTGCTGTGTCCTCATCATCACTAAAAGAAACTGTGCTTCCTATTCCTGCAGCACTCCTATTTCTAGCAGCCTGGGCAGAATTTAACATGAAAAATTTAGCACTTAATGGCTTCACAGAGAAACTCATAAGAATCCAAGAAGGATAATCAGCTTATGATCCTAGACAGTGTTTTGCAAGCTACAACTAGATTTACCTCCACAGAAGGTGCACTGGATGTTCCATGTGGGGTGTCACTGGGATGTACAGAACGTTCCTTAACGCGTTCCTGAATATAAAGAAAAAAGTCAATTAAGCATTAATCTTTACTTTAGGCAGCACATGGCAGGAAGAAGATGAGTTAAAAAGAACTTCAGCCTATCGTCAATGGGAATTAAAACCAACAAGCAAGAATAATGCTCGAGACTGTATCCAAGCTCCTAGTTTCTCTCATTGAAATGCCCTTCTGTAACCGCTGGAAAGACCTTACAATAAGATATACAAGAAATTCCTGCTTTACTCTAATAACAGCCACAATCATTGCAGAAAGTTAAAGCCTGACTACAGATTGAAGCAAATGAGCTAAAGCCCCCAAAATTGGAAGAACTCCACACATTAAATGGTTGGATGAGACTAAATTCACCACATTATAAGGACAACAAATCTCCATAGATAACTTCTTGCCTCCAAACACTCGCCGACTTTAAGAATTAGATCCTCCTCCTCACATTTCAAGGTGTCGGAATCCCTAGCAATTTTGTTCTGCACATGTTCATAAACAAAAAAGTATCAACACAGAAGCATAACAGAAACATAACATTCACACTATAGCATGAGCAACTGACAGCTTAAGAGTGATGCCTCTGCAACAACAAAAGCAGGGTATGATACTTACACGAGTTTCTTCAAGATTTTGTTGCACGCAAGAATAAAATGCCGTTTTATCATCCTTATTGACAAATTCGTGTAATGCTTTATCCAGATCATTGACTGGAAGTATCTCCATTTTCTGCGAGGCATAACAGCATATTAAACTATATACAGACCTTAAGAAAACTAAGAGACTGATAACAATTATCAGCATATCTTTCTAACATTCTACCCATAACAATATACTCAATTAAACTACAGTGGAAGTTAAAATATGTGTGTGCAACAACAAATCACAAAGCAAAGCACATGTTGTTATTATGGATTTCATTGGTGGCCATAAGAGATTTATACAATATGAAAAATTCATTTAAAAAGCATAAAAGAATCAGGATTACCAGATTATTCTCCGCAACAAGCGCCTCTATGTTTTGCTGATTTAGCTCCTCAGGGCGAAGTCGCTCAGAATCTTCAAGTGGTGCTACAGATCAGGAAGACAAACAATTTCAATGGCTGGTAAGATGATAAAGAATGTTTAAATGCAATATACCCTTGAGAATCAAAGCTTTACTAATACAAAATTATTTTTGAGTAGATAATTATGTCTTGCAATTAAAGAGGGTGAATAAATAGAATTTGGCAAAGGTATTATACATTTGACAAGTCATTTCTTTATTCAAAGGCAATAAGAAAGGCATACTAATATTGACTTGGAAAAAGAAGGACAAATAGTGCCAAAAACATAGCCTACTAAATTCCAACTCTTTGACCCGAAAAAGAAAAATCATCAAACTCCACTTGTCAAAAGATCTGTACCACTTTCACTCCGACCCTTTCTTGAAGCCTTAGAGAAGATTAAAATATCTTGAGGATTAGCAACCTACAAAAAGAAAAATCATTACTCCTTTTATGGTAGCACTGTCAAAGACTACACAGTGTGCACCTTCTAATATGCATTTACCTTTCCAACATACTTTTGTCCAAACCTTTGAGGATTTATCGTCATAAATCCAGAGTAATCCACCTGCCACATGAATGAGGAGTTTAAAATTCACTCCAAGAATGCAGACACTAGTGGTAGATATCAATTCCTATCATAAAGTAAATAGAATCATGAGAGTGTTTCACATCCATGAACAGAATCAAAAGCAGTGATAAAAAAGAGGATTTTCTGTGCCAAAGGGAAAGGAACTAGGAACCAACATGTTACAAGTAGCATGATGAAAAAAATAGTAGAAATAGTTGAAAAGGAGTCATTTTTTACAGCTAAGTTGAGAAGGGACAGGTAGTGCTGATAAAAAAAAGGAAGAGGTTACCTTTATCCGTATTAATGGAAGTTTCAGCTCAGACCTATTAGCTACCTTTTTGCTGGACTTCTCAATCAGATTTCTGACCTGAGAAAAATTTCAACTTATGTGTTGACATGGAAGCTCCCAAGGAAGCATATCACTGGCTGTAATTTGCCACAAGCAACAAAAAAGGAGCTCCTTGCAAGAGGCAAAAGATGTACCACTTTGTCCAGATGCTCAAGAATTGAATTCTGATCATTCGGATCAATGTCAGTAACATCCTTCAACACAACCTGTACCATCCACGTTATGTAGTCAACACGGAGCTTTTGCACATAAAAGAAATCATATTGAGGTACCTCTGTATATTCGAAAGGCCTGATTGAGGTCAAAGGAATCTTGGTTGGTCGATACTGATTACCCTATTTGATAATGTGTTAATATCATTACACAATGTTAATGTATGAGGAAGGTACACATGAAAACTTCAAAAGACAAAGTCACAATGATAAATTCTTCTGTTTGAAAACCCACCTTAATTTCAAGAAGAAGTACATGCTTCGGTTTAGATTCCCCATCAATCAAAGACGTTGCAATAGATGAACCTGGTTGTGTGATGTGAAATCCCATCCCTGGAACTTCCTGCCACAACAAGATCCATTTTGTCCTATAGGTATTCTGAATTCAAAGTTCAATAGAAATCAAGTGATAAGATGTATTCATTTGACTCATACCTGAGGGTCAACTATACATTCATGTTCGTGGCCCCATACTATAAAATCCAGGAAGCGTGGTAAGAAGTGCTCATTTATTGCATTCTTGGGATTTGTTTTTACTCTGCAATACAATCGCATATGTGCACATAGTTTCATATGATGGTGGTGGTGGCAAGAAACAGCATGTAAATGACTAGCAGCACAAGAATGAATTTGGGCAGCTAATGTTGACAAATTTGAACATTTTCTCTTTATGCATTCTTGATGCAATATTTTCTAAGAGCAAGGCATCACCTGTTTTGATGAAGGACCAGAATGTTAAACCAGTCAGAAACTTGACACCCTTCCTGAGGTTCAGGCCGCATCCACTGGACAGCATGAGGCGTCTGACAACAACCAACAACATCTATGTGAGATTTGACAATTGTCGGGCCATCAAACAATGATAGGGAAACTTTCCTTGTTTGCTATTGTGAACTCTTTTATCAAATCTGTATCACTGCATCCCCTTTCCCCCAACCCGAAGAAACACAACGCCAAGGAAAAGACAACAGCAGAAAAAAGGGATACACCGATCCCAACTACCAAGACATCCTAATTCCTAACCATAGAGACATCAGCTTATATGCGAAGATACCTGAAACATTCTATTAAGCCGTTCATCCCTAATGTTGCCAAGACCATAAAGGGCTACAGTTGTTGAACCCTGCATAGTTTTCAAGGGTTTCATGTGAAGATGATTACTTTGTGGGGAGACACTCCAATAAGTTAAAAACAGTTGCTCACAAACCTTCTTTATAAGAATTGGGTAAAGAGTAATCTCTCCAACTCCAGAACCACCAAGGACCATTTTCCCAAAATAGTTCACAAGATTGCATGCGGACAGAATATCGATGGCAGAAAGATTATCCTGTTGAAAGTCACCACCAAAAGTAACTAGTGATCAAATCAACCACAAAACGATAGCTACAAAATCTACCGAGGATTGATACCATCTACCAAACCACTATATTCAGCAGATTTAGAGAGAGAAGTCTTGCTGATGCTAAGGAAAAGAAGAGAATCAACCAAGATAAGATTGCCAGTTTGACTAAACCTAAATTTAACGACTTGGCAGTTTGTGCGGTTGTCTTTAGCTTGCAGAAATATTACCTTCCCCCACGAAAACATTTAAATTAAGAATGAACTTTTGATCAGCAGACCAGTTGTAAACTTGAGAAGTGAACTCTGGCAGAACCCCAAAAAAAAAAATGCAAGCGCACTTTATAAACATGTTTAAGTGACCAAGGAAGATCGTCCAGTCCAACCATCACCATACCAAAACACAGCAACCTGCAATCCTATGAAAGATATACGCACCAAATAGTAATCTCTAATACAAATACATGCAATTCATTGAAAAGAACAGGGCATCTTAAAGTCCCATTTCTTGTATCACATGTGGAAGCATGTATCTCTTTGAGAGGACAATTTTTTCAAGCTCTTTCTGATTTTCTCTTAATTGAAAAGAAGCCTGGACAGAAGTTTGATGATGTTGGGGCCACGATAAATCTGAAAACAATATGTCCAGCATTACAACAAATATTTACGATGTGGAGGCCCAATGGTGTACATTATAAACAAACACCTGATCTGACTTTTTAGGGGGAAATTTCCTCTTACTTCGCCATTCAGTTTAGACAAGAACTTAGGCTTTTTGCACCTTTCCACAAACATGACAGAAATGTAAAATGGATACTTTGCAAGTACATAATTTGTAAACACAAAAACATGCAGAAAGTTATCAAACCAAGCATTTGGCCACTCATCACATACCACTCCAGCAGGATCATCATGATTTCCATGAATGCTGAAGACTGGCAAGCCAACATTGAAGTGAGGGTCTTCATAATTTACATGGCCAAACCTGGGAAGACAAGAGTGATCTATTATAGACATAAGACCAACACCTAAAATATATGTACAATTCATTCACAGAAAAATGGTGCAGATGGATGCAAGAATTTTGATTTCAGCACAAAAGGGTGATATCGTACATTTTTGTTTTCTTTTTTGAGGGAGTTGGTTTCAACTTTTTCTCATCTCTCATATAACACAAGGTTGCTACAATTAAATCATGCAGCATGTCCTTCATTATCGTCCATTCCTCCAACAAGTAAACAAACATAGCCATCATGTGTGAAACAGTAATTACATATTTTGAAAATTTATGGTCTGGTCGCTAACAACTTCAAATTGCACTGGCTGGTCGTTGAGACAATAGCGACGAAGAATCTCAATGGCCTTTACTAATGTTGATCTTGAGGGTTTGTTCTCATGGAAAAGATCACCACCTAGAAGTAAGAAATCCACCTGATAGAAGCACAGCAAATGCCAATAATTCAGACAAATGGATAACATATGCGAGTAGCCAAAGAGACTTTCATTCAAGAATTATTTTGAGAAAGACTCAGGATTTGGGAATCAACTATTGGTCTCAAAAGTAAACAAAAAACTCTATAATGCGAATGTGAATGCATATCCTCAATCCTTTTTCCAGGTAGGCCAGATATAGCATCTGTGCCATTAATTAAGTGCAGACTATTGGCTCGATGGATAACTGCTACTTGATCCAGCGTATTTAGCCATAAGCAGTAGCAATTGGAAATATTTACAGGCCACTATAGATGTACCATGCAGAAGAAGAAAGTACAACCTTCCATGGACTAGTTTAAAAAGTGAAAAATGGCAAGGTGATAAAACTGTTGTAAATAAGACAAACAGGATTATGATTTGAAACCTTCTTTTTCTCAGCTATAGAGCAGATCTCTTCAAATGCCTGGAAGGAATCGTGCCGCCGCACTTCATCCTTCTCCATGTAGCCCAGATGACAGTCCGTAGCCACGAGTATCCGAAGCGTGTTGCTGGCATCCTCCCTGAAACCAGAGGAAACAACCGCATGATCAGATCAATTCGAGGAATGACCTCCTCACAGAGAAAACCGACAATAAGGAACAAACATCCAGAAACAAAGCATTAACGACTGAAAGTAAGAAACATCATCGTGTTCGGGCTTCGGAAGCTACTTAAATAGCCCTACTCTCAAAACAATGCAGTAAAGCAAGGGATCTCAAGACAATGGCCTCTGCTATTGAATCTCTCCCTACCAGCATCTAAACAGAATAAAAGCAGAAACGGTCGGTCATACCCAGTCACGTCTCCCATGCTTACAGAAATTCCCCACCGCCGCCTACGAAATCAGCACCGCAAAAACATCTCAGACGAGCGGACAGCGCCTGCACAAAACAAAACGATCATCATCACACTCGCAAACCAACGCAAGACGCGCGCGATCGCCGACCGGCGACTTCGATTAAAAACCGGGGGAGTGAAGTCTGGAAACCCTAAGAGACGGCCTGCCGCCCCAATAACCGGAAAGGCAAAGGCAGAAACCATCGCAAAACTTGCGGAGAGGTCAAAATGCGAAGCTAAGCACAGCGCGCTCACGGTTCAACTCGCAGAGAAAGTACTTCGAGAAGAGGCTGAGCCGGAACGCTGGTGTGTCGTCACTTTCGTCGTCGCGTCACGGCGTGTTCGCTCGACGGTTAGCTTGGTTTTCCCGCGGGCGAAATCGGAGGGCCGGTCGAAGTCGGCGATTCCCGGCGCGAGCTCGAAGCGAAGGTGACCGGAAACGTGGTGGCGAGTGGGGAGTCGAGAGGAAGACGGTGGAGCCGGAACGTAGAAGCGGTGGCGGGGAAATTTCAAAAGCGCGGTGGGAGTGAGCGGAGACGCCGGTCGACGGCTCGCTCGTCGATCGTCGTAGATGACGGGCCCAATCGCATCGGACTTTAAGAGAGGAATTATTAGGCCTTGTTCAGAAAACTCCTAACGCTAAGTTTACTAGGGCCGTAGTGGATGGGTCGGGTCGAGAATAGCCCGACTCGAATTGATCTAATACCCAATCTGAACTCTTTATTGAAATTTTTCCATATTTAATTTAATATATAAAAATCCGTGTCCACTTAGTTAACCCGCTTTAAACTTTTCGCCTGCATGTGTTATTTAGATAGAATTATCTATAAGATGCTAAAGAGTTGGCTTTTAGCATTGTATAGAATTTTCAATTTTTATATTGATTCACAATGAAAGAAAAACTAACAACGTGGCAATGGATTTACAAAATTACAACAACATATACATGTGTAAAGTTGGGCATTAGGCATCGTGAGTATACATTTGCACTTAAATTCATATTCTATCATATCAAGTCTTTAAGTAGCATTAAAATATCGTGTGGGTAACGTAATTTATTGAATTTACCATATCAACTTTGTGACTAAAATATAATATATGTTTTTGTCATAGCATTGAATACTTTTCAATTATAGTATAATTATAGTATAATATTTTTCTTTTCTTTTTCACCTTAACTCTCATTCAACAAAATTTTTGTTACAAGGATACTATAGAAAGATACACATATCTTGTAGACATGATGAGTTCCCATGTGAATCACTTATAGATCTAGGGCCAAAAACCAAACCCATGACTCTCAATCGGTCGGTTTTGGAATCGTCGGCTCCAAACAGGCCAAAGCATAGATTTTGAGCCTTACTTCCTATTCGACATTCTCGCCTTGCTCCACCACTATCGTGTATGATCTCTCCTTCATAAATATCTATCTTTCCACGAAAAAGAAAAAAAAAAAACCTTGAATCTGTACTAGATTTCACCCGTGCCCTTTTGCCGATAAGCTCTTACTTTGCATAAATCTTTCAACTCACACCCCAATTAGACAATAGGAAAAAAAAAAAGTTCAACACAAAATAAGAGAAGCCGATAAAGCACCGCCCCTGGCCGTGCAAACTCACTCGCCGGCATGATCTGGTGCGCCGCCTCCTCCTCCGGAGCAGCTGTTCTTGGAGCTTGTGATGGTGATTCAGTACTGTGACTGGTTGATAGCTAATCGTAGGCATTCTATTGAAACATTCGTCTCTGTTCGTAGGTGTGATAGTACTTGTGTTCTGGGAGAAACAACCGGTTCTACCCCAGAACCTGGTACGACCGGCAGTTCGGTCTTGGAACTGAAAATTGAACCGGTTCTCTCTGGAACCAACCTCGAACCGGTCCGGTCCCATCTTGGACTGAACCAGGATTGACACCACTGACATCTCACCACTAAGTACTGAATAGATAAAACACACGGCATCTTTGATACCCTAAGAATAAGGATCGCGAGGTCTACTTTCTCCTTCCATTGTTTTTAGCTTTTCTTTAAGGACTTAAAACGTGGAACTTAGATGAGCATCCTCTTATGCTTCGAACCCAAAATGGTCATACAATCTTGCCGACGTTCTTGATGGATATCAACAAATGTTGTGGATGAAGACGAGACACAGAGGCAACATTTCGACTATTTCTACTAACGACACTAGAAGCGTCAGGGTACACAAAAGGGAAAAAAAGAATAGAAAATGCCCAAAGCTAAGCTTTGACGCTCTCTAAGCTGGTCACGAACTGGTTCGCATCAGGTGCCTCCGCTCCAGCAGAACCCCTGAACAACACGATCGCCAGGCTTCCGATGCAGAAGTAGATGAAACACCCGAACCGGTGCGTCACGAACGACCCGAAGTCCGTCCCCACTATGCACTGCCACGCGGGCCCGTACGTCCTGTCGAACTCCTGCGTACACAAGTTCCTCCAAACATCAGCGCTTCGCGATTGTAATATTGCAGAATAATTCGATGCTAGTGATTCTACAGACGCGCGCAACTGAAGACCCTTTCGTCGTTCGTCGGTACCTGCTTGATGAAGCGGGCAATGTCGGTGGCTTCCGTGACGTCGTAGTCATCGAGAGCCTTGGAAGCCAAATCCAGCGCGCACCGCTGCATGGCCTGAAGCATGTCCGTCTCGCCGATCACTGCTTTCCCTTCAAGCATTGTCGACAGCTCGACCTCGGCTTATCAAGTAGGGTATGGAAATTTGACTCAGTCGGAGGAGCCCAGGTGACAAAAGCGTTCTACCCAGAATTTCGGATTGGTATGTGGATGATGAAGAGATTATATGGAGCTGAGGAAGGAGTGGAGGTGGTCCGGCGTGGGCACGAGCCACGGGGTGGACCCGAGATGGACACTGCGAGTGCAGAGGGAAGCACGTGACATGGTGCCTGGAGTTTTCGCAGGGCGTGGGCGGTGCACCGGGAGGCGAAGGACGAAACAGGTCGTCGTCATGCACCGTTGCAGGATGATCGTAGTGTGGCCCGCTTTATCGCGAGAAACGTGGCGCGGTCACTTCACCGCGGTGGTTCATCAGTAGGATTTCGCCAGGTGGGCTGGCGGTTTTTGTCTGTGTCCGACCGGAGATTGGTGACCAGGAATGAATGTCTGGAGGGACAAGACTGGAGATGTCATCGTCTTTTACTGCAAAGTTGCTGTACAAAATGTTTGCAGGCTCCACTCCATCATCTGAATCATCTGGGAACTTCTTAGAACAATGTTGGAACATTGTCCCTGCAAGTCTGAGCCATTGAATTGAGATGAGAAAATCTCTTGAGGGTTGAATTATGGCCAGTCTCACCTGATTTATCTAGGGGATGAGCATGGACTGGTGTGTTTGGCATCAACTTGTTATAGTATGACAATTATTTGTGTTCATATCCACTTGCATTATAGTCACGAGTAGTAAAATAATAAAAGGGAATAGAGCTAATTTAGTTTGAATAGGTTAGCCTAGATTAGGTCATTAATCAAGTTGATAACCCATCTGATAAAATGGATTAGACAGGGTCTATTGTTGGATAACATGGAGTTGAAACTTAAGACTGCTCATTTATTAATCATGTTGAAAGGATAGACATGATAATGATAAAAACTCGTAATATAAAACTTAAACCCACTAATTTCATGTTGTATTGTGTCATGCCAGAAATTTTTCATCCCTAATTTAATTAGTTCAATAAGCATATCGTGTTTGATTTAGATCTAAAACAAAAAACATGATATAAAAGCCTTGACATTATACCGTAATCAATAATCTTTTACAACGAACTGTACTGTTGTGAAAACCAAAATACATAAACTGACTAGCTTTTGCCGGTCACACAGCCGGGAGCACAGTACCGACTTTGCACCGAAGAAGCACCCTGAACCATCGACTGCGGTTGCTCAACCTCCAGCGCTGTGGTCACAGCATTCAGGACAGTAATCAATTTTTCAAGGATAAAGACTCGTGAGAATTTTCTTATCAGTCCTCTCTCTTAAGCGATGGAGCTAATCAAGCGATTCATCGTCAGTACAGAGTTGCCATAAGATTCGAACCGCTTGAGATGAAGGAAGGCAATCAAATGACTACGAATTCCTGACGGCAATTAGAGGATGAGAAAACGCTCTTAATATCCAGCAGAAAGAGACAGCATCAAACGTGTGGCCGTCTTCGTTTCCTGAACTTCGCAAACAGTCTCCACAAGCCTAAGAGGCGCACTTGCTCCCATGGAATATCCGTCCACCAAACTCATCTCAAATCCAAAGCATGTCCTTGAACATAAGACTGGCTTTGTTTCATTCACGTGGAGAAAATCTCTGTCAAGAATCGAACCCGCAAGAGTAATAACACATCACGTTTCTCGGTTCATCCTGCACGTGAGCAGCAAGGGCAGTCAGCCTCAGCTCAGCGACCCATCGTGCTTTATCATAATAGCTCTGCATCAAAATGTTTGATTTGAGTCATAATTGCTATTCATTCTTTTAAGCATGTTTGCAACATCTAATAATAATAAGGGGGTAAGACAATATTCTCCGGTGCAAGGTTAACTGGATTTTTTTGTGGCCGCCGTAGCTGTGTAAGTGCAATATCTTCTATGGGACAATATGATAAATGTAGTAGGAAGCATCAACTCCTCTCCGAATATGTTATCCAATGTGATACATGTCGTAGGAAACATCAACTCCTCTTCGAATACGTTATTTACACCCGACTGTGGAGAAATCGATCTATTCTCTGGCCTAACATCCTCGTTTAGAACCGCTCATGATTAAAAAGAAAATATTGAACTATTTAAAATTGATCGAGCATGCCCAAGAAAAGAATTGCTTGCTAAACAAACCGATTCTACTTTTAAAGACGGCCGAAGCCCTTGACATCCTAGACTAACTCGATCAATTAACTCACTTTTCTTAGGAGGTTCCCAAGAGTCGTCCTAAGATTAACTTAGTCAATTAACTCGTTTTTTTTTCCAGGAGGTTCTTAGAGGCGATTCTTTCTCATTCCATACCAATTTTAACGTTATTTTTTTGTTCGATGTGCAATTCGGTACATTTCTGCTCCATTTCACTATCTTAGATGGATAATCACTACTCTTGATAGACGAGATCATTACATATATAATGTTAAAAAGTATAACTCAAAAAGGCTTAAATTAATAAGGTGAAATAGATCACATGTATATAAAAAGCATATATAACATATTATCAAACGATGTAGAATAATATTTCAACACCTCATTTTACATGCATATCGAATTAGAAGCATATGTAATTTTAGGAGTTTGCAAAAAAACGGGAAACCCCTTTGATCTGGATCGAACCAGCCCAAAATCAATGATAGAGTGGTTCTGATTTATTGAAATCAATGAGTATCACGGCAATTGTTATATATACATATTTAATATTTACGTTAAACATTTCAAAAACCCTAAAAACTCTCGCTGATCCTCCCCACATTATCCCTTTTCAAGTCCTCCACAAACTCTCACGCTCCCCAAGGTATGCTATCTGTCTCTCTCTAAAGAGATGCGGGTCTTTTCCCCTTTCCCTTTTCCCCCACCCCCCTCTCTCTTTCTCTCTCTCTCACCCTCCACCGCCACTCCCACTCCACCTCGTCATTCCCCACTCATCCTCGGCCCCTCGTCTCACCCTCTCCCACCTCTGCTCCACACCATCTGACAACCTGTGCTCGCCCTTCCCCGCCTCTCGCTTTCCCTCTCTCCCCTCACCCTCCACCACCATGCCCCCACTCCCACTCCACCTCATCGTCGCCATACTCATCCTCACCCCGTCTCAGCCTCTCCTGCCTCTACTCCGCCCCATCCAACGACCCATGCCCGCCCTTCCCTTCTTCCTCCACCCCTCCCTACCCCTTCTCTGCCTCTCCCGATGAGTTCAGGATCAGATGGGTCTAGAAATCAATGGACGGTTGTCGATTCTCATTTTGTGAAAATCGTTTCTTAACGAGCAATTTCGATTCTATAATGGAACCCACCCATCCTAAAACCGATCACCCCTAATAAATTTGAAAGGTAGACACGTATGCAAAAGGCATAATATTGATTTTGATA
The DNA here is from genome assembly GCA_014182725.1 of Eucalyptus brandiana. Lineage (NCBI taxonomy): Eukaryota > Viridiplantae > Streptophyta > Magnoliopsida > Myrtales > Myrtaceae > Eucalyptus > Eucalyptus brandiana. The sequence goes on along the minus strand of CM024673.1, from coordinate 10,345,634 downwards.
TCATGTTTTAAAATTTGATTCAAAAACTTAAATTGACAGATGAAAAAAGATCAAATGTATTTAAAAAATTCGGCTCCAATGTTAGACACGGCAGGCGGGTGCAAATTTGATTTAGGGTCTCCTTCATCCCGTTCCACCTCTTTTTATCCGAAACAACGTGGGAGCGACCACGTCGCGTGAGACAACATAAAGGCCCTCAACAACAACAACGGCCCTTGCATCATTCATTACCTGTCCTGACCAGTAAACACGTTCAATAATAGTCAAACCGAAAGAAGAATCAACGAGCCATTGCTAACTCCCGAACTCGAAAGCCCCCGTATCTTTTTTGTCCCCCATTACCATCTTCTTCGCCGCCTCTCTCTCCTCGCCCCCCATTCCCAACCTCCTCCTCTCGAGCTTTCTCTCCTTCCTTTTGTTCTCTTCGTTCCAATTAGCACGCACCATCTCATCTCCCCTTCCATAATCCATTTTGATAATCTCTTATAGAGGTCTTTTTCGTCGCATTCGCCGCCGCCCGCCACCGTTGTTTACTCAGGCGACGAGGAGGCGAAGAACCATGGCGCCCCATCTCTTCGCCTGCTTCGGCACGTCCTCGAGGAGAGCCGTGCACGAGAAGCAAGCGGCCACGGCCGACATGTCGGCCGAGGAGCAGAGGAGGGGAGGCGCCGTGCTGGTGGAGCTGTTCTCGTCGCAGGGCTGCGCCACCTCTCCGGAGGCGGAGGTGCTGATATCGAGGCTGGGGCGGGGGGACTTCGAGCTGGAGGCGCCCGTGATCGTGCTGGCGCACCACGTGGACTACTGGGACTACGTGGGGTGGAAGGACCCGTTCGGGTCCAGCCGGAGCACCGTCCGGCAGAAGGCGTACGTGGAGGCGCTGCGGCTGGACACCATGTTCACGCCGCAGGCGGTGGTCCAGGGGCGGGCCCAGTGCGTCGGCACGGATCAGGAGGGTCTCCTCTCCGCCATCGCCTCCGCGCCTCGATTCCCCGCTCCGACGTTCCAGGTCTGCATGCTCTTTCTTTTCGGATTTCTCATGATTTATAGATTGTGCAACATTTTGTCGATAAGTTTTACGTATTGAGTAATCACATGGAAGGTTGCGTACCATACATTAGAAATACTCGTTCTTTGCATGTTAATTATGTAGATTTCTTTGACTCAAAACATGAATTTTTACGTGACGAAAGAAAGATCTTAATTAATTTAGAATCTATTTTTTGTTAGATTTGTGAATACTTTATATGAATAATTGGCTATCGACCATTCATGTCGCCGCATCTTTACTAACGACACAATCAATTCTTTTTATCTTTTTATTGTGAGAAAGATCAACTTTAGATGAGTAAATAGCTGAGTTCAAAAGCGTTTTCCCCTGTTGGACAGTCGTATATCATCATACCAACCATCACAAATGATTTGGACCTCAACTAATGATAAGATTCCCCTCAGCTTTATGGTACCACTAAGTCATATATATATAGTGACGACGACGACATAAAGATATAAAAATGACGGAATTACCAAATTCAAGAAAAAGTTCTCGATGGTTGCTTTACTTGAAATAAGTTGAGATTCCTATATTAAATTACTGGATTCTTTCTCAATTTAATAGAAAATTGTCACCAATCATCTGATGGAAGTAAAGAATATATAGTAAAAAAGTCTAATAATGTGTCATTGACTTTATTGGCGATTTTGCGAAGATCTTATCTTATTAGCGGCACTATAAATATTGAATGTACTGAAACTTGATGTCAAAGTCTCTCTTTCTCTCCGTCGTTGACTTTTTCGACTGACATGCGAGCCATCTCTTTCGTGTACATATGCAAGGCAACATTCCAGAGGCCATCGCCGGACACCTTGCAAGTCACCCTCGCCGGAGCACTCAGAAGCAAAGTCGACAGCCAAGGCGTCAATATCATGGTGGCGCTCTACGAGAGCGGGCTGGTCACCGACATCCCCAAGGGCGAGAACAAGGGCCGAGTGTTGTCCAATGACTTCGTCGTCCGGCGGCTGGAGAAGCTCTGTGCCGTCAAGGACGTTTCGGCCAAGAAGACAGTCTCGGGGACCGTGAGCTTCCCATTGTGGGAGGGCTTCAACAGCAGCAAGTGCGGCATGGCCGTCTTTGTCCAGAATAGCGGTCATCAGATTTTTGGGTCGCAGAACTTTTCCTTGCCGCACAATGTATGAGAGAGCGAGAGAGAGAGAGAGAGAGAGATTGGATCGGTCGTTCGTCATTCGTTTGGTTCTTTAAATGTGTTTTACGGGCTCTCCGGCCGGCCATGATTTGGACCATTATGTACAGTACATGTTTCTGATTTTCCAGTGCACTCTCTTTTTCCCCCCTCTGGTTCTGTAGTTTAACCTCTCTCTTTTCCTTCTCTTTGCTTCTTCCTTTTCTAGCAGCTAGAGGGATGTTCTAGCGAAGTTGTTCTGGGCAATTAGACGGCCAGCAGGAATTCATTGTCGACAGCGATAATCATCATCAGCCATATGATAGCTCATAAAGCTCCTGACGATTTCACGTGTCCAAGGTCTCACGACATGCAGAAAAGGCCTAAAATTTGCATCTCTTCAAGAGGATTATATGCGTACAATATATAATAATATTCATAATGATAATCTTGAACCATGACTGTTTAACAAGTTAAAAATGCTGCACATACAATGAAAAACTAGAGTGGTTGTCAGTGATCTAGGACTACGAACTCAAGCTATCATGAGTCGCGTGATTCCATAGTTGATGGTAGCTTTCCCTTCCCATGATTTTGCTGCTTCTTTTTTCTTTAAACATGTTAGTTACAATTCCTTCATCCTGTTTCTTCACCTATTAGTTTTGGCGGTGCGTTGATATGAATTCCTCGATGTCGAAGGCAACGTGTTTGAACTTTTACACCCCATAATGATATCACTTACACTACCTGGTTGTAAAATCTTCACCATTCAGTCATAAGCCAAAATCTTAGTCCACGAGGGGGAGGATGCTTTCATAAAAGATAGCAGACCATGCTTCTATCTATCGCCAATCTGTGGTCTGTAGTGTTGTATACTGTCAAAAGGATTGACTGGTCGCTCAAAAAGTACTATATGCTTATGGAAACATGTGTACATGCGGAAGAGGGAAACGACCCTTAAGTTGAAACCGCATGAACCTCGCCATGATCACGAGGAAAATGAAGGTGTTTGTACCAGCAACCCTTGCTTCATCAGTTGCTCCCCTCCCTCCTCCCCATCTCTCTCTCTCTCTCTCTCTCTCTCCTCTCTCTCCACTCCTACAAGCTTTATTTTCACAGTAAAGTCTAGGAATATAGCTCACCACTCACAAGTTCAATAGTAGCTATAATCAAAGCACCAACTATTTACAATCTCCCGGTACATCATCAAGTACATGCATCAAGATAATGATGCAGAGACAAAGCTTGCAAGTATATAAATCGTGTCGATGCGCAAGATCGTTCTTGCACTATGTATTAGGTCCCCAGAAGCTGAGATAAAGCACCATCCTCAGCGGTTCCTCCGCAGCCACACTCCTCTCATTAGCACTCATCGCACTGTTTCCAGCCTCTGACTTCGATGCATCCAACGCGGCCGGACCGAGATTCATTGCTTTCACTTGCGCCTTTGCCGATCCAACCGATGCTCTCAAGTTCTGTTTGAGAACAGACGATCCAGGATTCGCATGAGACATCTCTCTCGTGCCCTTTTTTTTTTTATGCGGGTGCGCGTGCGTGATTAAGAGGATATGAGTGAGGTAGGCGATCGTTGTTGCAGATATATAATAAGGCTCCATGATGGAAAAGCACGGGTGGTGGGACTAAAAAGTGATGGGAAAGGACCCAACTCTGTTAATACCATTGGCGGCTAAAAAACCAGCGATCGTGGGGCAGAGAGAGAGTGTGGGCGTTCAGAGGTCATACCCCTGGCCTTAGTTTTGCACTCTTTTAGAAGACGAAATTGAGGGCGCGGATTGGAGTCAAATCGAATCGAGCTATTCGCAAATGGCTCGGGTGTAGCTCATGGCTCTTCTTTGATATCGACTCACTTAATTTTAAATCGAGCTTGAGTTTGAATTATTAGAGTATCCTGTCGAGTTGAGCTGGAGTACAAGTTAGTTAAGCATCTTGTTGAGTTCGTATACTACTATTCAAATATCTTGTGAAATCAAAATTGGAACTTGTTAATTCACAGCTCAAGCTTTCATTAGTATCTTATATGATGTTTCTAGAATTATAAGAAACAAGAAGGGAAACTCTCATTACATGATATTTGGCCTTAAAAGAGTCCAGGTTTGAGCTTTACTTACAAGGGGATTGGATTGAAGCCATGGTACCGAGTATCTTGATTTTTAATCTGAGTCTAGTTTGAGAAGCAAAAGTACTAATGGATCGACTTCGAATTCGAATCAAGTTTTGAGTGCTGACCATTCGAGCCGCGCATGAGCTGGAGCCTGGCAGCTAGTGTGGGACGATCTCACTGTCGCTGGAACAGCGACAGATGGCGGAATTCAGCGTACATGGACACTGAATCGGTGTCCCTTCTACCCCCATGTTGTCGCATCCCTCCGAAGGTCCTTTCCACTTCGATAAAGAAAGTCGGAAAGTCGTCCTTGGAATGCTCAAATTATTGTACCATCTTCCAGGGTCCCCCGTACCTCTCTTTCTTCGCTTGTCAATGTAAACGGCTGATCCCGGAGCAAGAAATCCACGGGAAAAAGGGCCCTAGTAGTCGATGTAATGAGTACACGGAAGGACAAGAATCAGTCTTCCGCAATGCAAAACCATGACCGCCTGCTTTCGTCCATTAACTCGATCTCACCGCTTGCGCTATGAATCCGATGGCTGGCGTCCATGGGGCCCAGAAACAACTGACAAGGCTACCGACAATACCTGGTTTTACTATCGAATGATTCATCAAATGACAGTGATATATACTTCAATTAGTGTACAAGCCATTTCACACCTGAACTGACGTCCACACAGATATTAAAAATTCGCTACCGTCGCTTCAGAAAAATTAAACTGAATTCTTACTTGTCATTGCTATACGAAGGAAATAACAACTCGAGACAGGTGGAAAAATGTATATGTGACGGTAAAATTTCAAAAGGAACATGAGCCATTAAATACACACACAATATCTAAACTAGATTCTAGAATCAAATCCAGAGGAAAAAAACACCTACATACATTTTCCGACATATTCTGACATTATTATTCTTCGTGACACAGCAAAATCCAATGGAAGTAACCACAGCCCAAACTCTGATATCATCCCCGACTTTGCATCCTTCTGTTCAATAATTTTACAAAGCCATCACTGGAGGCATCCCAGAAGCCACTCTTTCTCTCATGATGCCCTTAAGCCAGATCACCCCCTTCCTTAGTTTCAGTTACCACCCATGAAGCCTGTGCAATGGAGAGGTTGATTTGACATTTTCCAATTTGGGCCAAGATGATCTTTCAAGCAAGATCAAATGACTTTTATGCTGTTCCTACAGCTTCGACTTGTTGTCGAGCCAGATACTTCTCCCTCCGCTCCTTCTGAGATAATAGGAGGTTAAAAGAGTTAAAGCACACTTTCAGATAAGGCATGCTTAAATGCATGTAAAGCAACTGTGAGTCAATGAGAATATTTACCCATTCATCAATTACAAGACCATCTCCCACAACTTGAGCTCCTGTTTCTACTGGAGGAGGTTTCTTGCGAGTTTCAAGAGCAGCCTCAGCTTCTGCCAACTGCCGCTTCAGTTTTTCCATTGCCTACAAAGGAAAAAAAACACTCTAGTGTTGGCATTGGCCGTCTATGGCAATCAACAAGTGGAGCAGGTCACACAACTCACAATCAAGCAAGCTGGTCAACTTACAGGACTGGGGCGCTCGACATCCAGAAAGACAACACGTAAAATTCTCTCCACTGTTACTTGATCCTTTTGTTCATCAAACTGCAAGAAATTTGTCGAATACGAGTCAGTGAAAGGCACTTCATCTAAGAGTTGATTATCTATCTAGTCAGCTTATTTTGAAACAGAAGGCAAAGGTCCTGGACATTGCAAACCTAACTCGATACCAACTAGCAGTGACAAGAACTCCCCAAGAAGCACATCAAACAGAGATATTGTGGAGAAAAGAAATTGGAAGAAATGCCATCATCACCTTAACTATATAAACTAGAGGGTCAATCATCCCATTCCTAATTATGCCCAGCCAGAGAGTAGCCAAATACTATCACGGGACAAGCAATAGATGAACACATTGTTAATCAGCAGATGCCTCTGTCATCCATCTTGATTTCTCTCCCACAATTTGTGTGGTATTAACAGGGAAAAGTAGTTCATAAACATAAATTTTTCCTTTATTGTTTAGCACTTAGACAGCATCTGACAGGAAACACTATGCACTTGCTCCTCCCAAAACAAGTACTATCAGAGCATAATTTCATTTCAGATATTGCAAAACCAGTTAGATATGTTGTAAGTGCAAACAGAGGAGGTTATCAGGAATGCAAATAGGGAAAGGAACAACGTCAGATCCAAGACAGTCTCCTCATATAAAATTCACTCGCACAGATTATTCATTAAGTCTATCGTATAGAGAAGGGGGGAGGGACACTAATATAGCTATTACTTTGTGATGTAGAGCAATTTATTTACCAGTTCAGGCACGTAGTCTATCCCTGCTTTGACTTTCAGGCTCATTATCTTGAATTTCACCTTGCTCTTTTGGTCCACTTGCTTTTCATTATTCTCTGGCTGCTCCACAAACTTGAAGACTGCAGTACATATTCAAAGGAAAAAACAGAGGTATCAATAGAAGCTGGACAAAAAATTCACAAAAATATTCATAAAAATAGAGTAAGTCATATCCTCATTCCGTGTTGAATGCAAGTTATTTCGAAAGAAGTGATGAATTCATGGCATGTAGTAAAAGGCCCAAAAAAAAAAAAATTACCTGTAGCTATAATGCTTTCACCAGGAGCAAGCGTACCACCAGGAGGACGCATATAACAGCTTTTTGGTGCAGTGGTTTGGAACTAATTAAGAACAAGCAATTAGGTTATAAACAGACCCAATGTCCAAAAGCAAGATTACAAAGTTCAGTTGAGATTCAGCAAAATTACATTCTAACCCCATGTTCTACATTTCACTATTATCCAGAGAAGTATTAGCAATGAAAGCCCTACGATTCTATCACGTAATGTTTTCCTTAGTTCACCTAAATTTCCTTCCAACCACATAAAGGGTGATAACTCCACAAGACCACCAATCACAATTGGAAAAAATAGCTTTTTAAGTCTATTCCGCATAATATTAAAATTTCTACACCAGCAACTCTCCACCAACAATTACATTTTCGTAAAAACTCTTCAAAGAAAGATCATCCTACTCGAACTTGGTAGTGGGATTCATTAGTATTGAGTAATTTAATTATGTTTTACATACTCAATGCAAAAAAAAAAAAAAATCCAGTTATCATTGAGCTCGGCACAAAAATTACTTTATGAGTCCAAAGTTAGTCCTCAAACTTAATGTACATGTTCCTATAGAGTCATTTTACCTTGAAAGCTACATGTGACCTGCTCGTGTTTTTCAATCTGACCGCGCTTCTCACCTGTTTCCCCGGTTCATCTGAAAAGGGTCGGGAAGTATAATTACGATAAGTCTTCATGAGAAAACGTAACACATAAGCTCGGGGAAACAAATCCATGCATGTACAAGATAAGATAAATGCATATATTCAACGCCTTGGTGATCATAAACATATGAAATCTCCTCGTTTTGCCACTGTACAGCGCATCATTCAAAAAGCTTTCTTTTCCTTTTTGCTATGCCCCAAAAAAAGAAGCTTGCTCAATTTTTGCTTCCGAAAGCAACGGGAGCGAATGAACCAGTATAACACCGAGAAAAAGAATAAAGAAATCAAGCTGAACCATAGCCCCGACCTCAACATGATAAAATCCCAAGACTCTCTCTCCCTCTCTCTCTCTCTCTCTCTCTCTCTCTCTCTGACGCCGCACGCACGGAGTCCGAAGGCTCTTCCATTCCACTTTTTTTCGTGGAAAACGTATGGAATGCAGGGCACCTTGAATGAGAGATAATCTTAAAAATTTAAACTTTACGTGCCAGAGCAAAATGGAATGGTCAAACAAAGGAACAAACCGGAATGAACCAACCACAGAAAACTTGAATAAAAAAGTAAAACTCTCCGCTGTAACGAATTATTTTAACCGACAGCCCAACAAACCGAAGAATAAAAAGTCAACGACATCTCACAGGGAAAGTAGAGGCTATTCGCCGGATCGAGCCGGAGCCGGCGCCGGGCGGGCAGGAGCGATCTGGCCACCGAGGACACCGTACCGGACGACGAGCCGCCGCCGCCGCCGCTGCCGCCGGCGGGCAGCGCGCGCGATCCTCCGTCCGCGGGGCGGCGGCCGGCGGCCTGGCCCGGGTCCCGGTCGTAGTAGGCATTGCTGGTGTGGAGGTTCTGCGTGGAGGACGAGGAGGACGACGTGTTCACGCTGGTCGACTGCCAGAACGGGCACAGGCGGAACACCTTCGGCTTCTGCCGGTCGGCGATCGCCATCTCTGTTCCCCGCCGGTGCTGGCCCCCAAGGAGAAAAAAAAAAAAAAAACCGACCAAACTCCCCGACGAGAGAGGTCCTGTCACATTGAACGAAGGGACGCGATCGGCGACGAGGAGCGTCGGCGAGTCGCCGAAGCCGGAATTGCGCGGCGGAGAGAGGCGGTGGAGAGAGAAGCTTTAGAGAGAGAAAGAAGCTAGAGAGAGAGAGAGAGAGACGTTTTTCGAGTGAGGACTTTTGGAAACCGGAGGACGACGACGATGGCAAAATGGCAATTTACGCTGCTTGCGCGAGAGAAGGCGGTGGGGAGAAGGAGGAAGTGTGCGGGTCACGAGTTTAACGCCGGGGCGGGCCGGATTTCAAGCTCGGATTGAGGCGGATTTGACTTTGGGATTTGGGGTCCGCCCCCCACTTTAGCGCCCGTTTACGTGGCTGTACGACGTCGCATTCGGCGGGAGAGAGAGAGAGAGAGAGCGAGTGAGGGGATTCCAATTATTAAGAATCGATTGGGTTTCCGTGCGGGGTTAGGCCGCCATTAAGGTGGGGTTTTTATCTTCATCATTACGTTCTCCTCGTAAGGCTGGGGAATTTGTGTTCGCGAAAAAGGAGAGCGCCCCCCGGCCACGTCAGCGAGGTAGGCGATTTCGCGTGGAATTCTTGGGTACGTGCAAATCAGCAGTTCAATTCCTATAAGGGTGACAGTTGTATATTGAATCGATGATCTGTTTTAGCAAGTTGGAGCGATCGAAGAGCTAGGATTATGCACGAGTGAGGAGAAATATCTGGATCTTCCTAATGAATCGAGTGAGTAGAGAGCCATTGGAATCGCATCACGAAAGAGAAAAGAAATTGACAGCTGTGGGTCTCTTGATTTTGGTCACGGATCAATAACCCATTTTATTAACTCAATTTATATTGGCCCTTTTCCCCTTTTTCTTTTCTAAGGGAAGGTGTAATGATCAAAAAAATATAAAAAAAAATAATCCAGTTACTATTATTAGGATGCTTACCATTGATTATACAAAATACATTTTAACAAATATTTTTTGAAGGCACTTGAAACAAAGTTCCCAAGCCTAGATTCCGCTAACGAATTCGTCGGTGCGAGTCATCGAGAGGGCAGAGTCAATCCAAGTGAGCTCTTCTTAAAAATCTTTTTTTCCATTGGGTGCGAATAAAATATCAAGCGATTCGTGTCGAATTCGGTGAAGACTCTAAATATTTTTCTCGGGATATTTGAGGTGGGAGACGACGGCGATTGAAATAATGGCGTTCGCGGAGAATTAGGTTTGGGGGTTGAAGGGGACGTGGGGGCGCAATCAATTGGGTGTCGGCTAAGTTTGTTGGGACAGGTTCGTTGGTGAGGGGGAGGTTGAAGGAACTTTAATTTTTTGGATTAATTCAACGTTCCCCGCGAGCGAGCGCCACGTATTAATTTCCATTTAATATTCCATTTCCCTTTAAAAAATTTAGGAATAATCAGACAAACAGTTCTTAAAGTTTGACCTAATAAGTAATATGGTCCATTTAATTTTTAATTTATTTAATATGATTCTTCGAATTTTAACTTAATATTCAATATAATCTTTAAACTTTTAGTATATATTCATATAATATTTGAATTCTATGACAATGTTCGATATGGTCTTTCTATTAATTTAAGATCAGTGATGATATCAAATATTTTTAAATAGAATATGTATAAAATTTTAAATGTTACATTAAACAAATCAAAAGTTTAAGAAGAATTAAACATTGACTAAAAATAAGAAATTATATTGAATAAATTAAAAATTCAAAAATCACATTGCATATTTAATTAAAGTTCATGATCATCTACTTTTCTATTAAGTAAGTGCATTTGAAGTCTCGGAACTTCACCTACAAAACAAGAAAAAGAAAAATCATAAAACTTGTTAATAAAGTGTAATTTAGTCATAAAATTTTTAAAAATTGTAATGAAGTTCTAAAATCTTTAAAAAAGTACAATTAAGTTATAAAACTTTTGAAAAGTGTAATAAAATTTTAAAACTTGTCAAATTGATCAAATCAAGTCAATCTGTTAGTGCATTTTTTAAAAGATTTAAAATTCAATTGCACTTTTGTGATAAGTTTGAAAATTTTGTGACTAAAATACACTTTATTAACAAGTTTTAAAACTTAATTACATTTTTTTAAAATTTTAAAATTCAATTACATTTTTTTAGATAAGTTTTAGGATTTTGAGTTTATCCACGAGTGAACTTATATCCCTCCCATTCTACCAAAAAAAAAAAAAAAAAACTTATATCCCTCCCAATGGTCAACGAGGGAGGGTACTGGTCCACGTGGGCGTTGGGCCATTGCTATTGGGCCCATGTCTCGTTCGCGGGCTCAGCCCGGCCCATATCAACCGGGGCCGGGTGAATCCCGCGCTCTTCAATTTGTATGAATACGTATAAAATCATTAAAATCAAATCATTTCGTGTATATATATTGAAAATAGAGAACGATATCAATGAGTAATTACTAATTAGTATACATATTGTGACGTATTCGCTCTACAGATTGTAGGATCGCCATCCGAGAAAGCGCAAACGCTCGCTTCGCTTGATGCGAAATCTCTAATCAGGTCCCCAGCAGACCAACTGCAGCAGGAACTCCATCCTCTCTCTCCTCCTCCTCTCCTCCTCCGCCGCGTCTGCCGCGTTCGCCTCCCTCTCGCTCTTCTTCGCCTGCGCTGCACCGCTGCCGCCGACTGGCCCCGCCGCGGCAGGCCGCGCCTGCTGCATCGACTTGAACACGGCCTCGAACTTGCACTTCTTCTGATCCCGACCCGCCGTCGGCTGGCGGCCGCCTGCTTGCCCGATCATCTGTCCAGCCTAATTCTGGATCGATTATCCGAAAAAACGAGTCGCCGTGCGGAATGGTTTGGTTCGAATGGGCGGTTCTCGATTATGGAGCAGAGCTTGGAGAAGGAGAGCTTCGAGGGCTGGCGAGCGCGTGTATAAATAGCAAGTAGGAAAGGCGACCGAACATCCTCGAACGAATCGGTTTGAAAAGGAGGAGGGCGGTATCGGAGGAATCGGGGGGCCACGAGATCAAAAGGTGGGTGGGAGCTCCCGGATTTGTGGCGATGGTTTTTGGCTGAAATGGTGGGTTCTTCGAATCCGACGGCGCAACCGCACGTGGCGATCTTCTTCGGAAGCACGTTGCTTATTGCCTGGACCGAAAGCGATGTTGTGTGTAGTGTCTGCATATATCATCATCGTTTTTGAACGAGCACCCGCCCACTGCCGGGACGTGGAATGGCAATTCGGGTAAAAATAAGCCGACTCTAGGGGCGTACGTTAGCAGCGTCCTAGTAATGTTACGCCCGCACGCGGGCTCGAAACGGTGCGCTCAAGGGATCGACTGGCGATTGCTTAGAGGAGGGAAAGAGCCAAAAGAGGATGTTTGATTGACAGTGGGGCCTTTTTTAAGTAATTATAGCTAAATCCATGCTTAGATTTCTTGTGGGATAATTAAACTGCTGATAAAATACTGATTGAGCGACATTTTTTTTTCTTTTATTTTGATTGAGCCACCTTTTGGAAGAGCTCTTTCCTACCCTTTGCGGCGGCAGTAACTATTCTAAACCTTCCCCTGCCTTTTAAATCCCAGCCGCCATATTATTCTCTCCAAACGTGCGATCTCATGCATCTGCCTCGATCTCTTTGGAAAAGTCATTGATGGCCTAGGTTGATTACTCAGGTAATAAAGAGGAACTGCTTCTTGAGTTAGCTAAGTTAATTTTAATAAGCACGTTAAAGGGCTTAGAGTAGCCAACTTGAAGTGTAATTGGGTTGTTAACGCCTAAGAAGTACCAATACTCTCTGGAAGCCTCCGTGTTGTGTTTGATACTCCGACATGCGGTCAATGAGTGTTCGCAGAATCGGAAAATCCAACACGTGATCAACTTTTTCCAACACGTTCGGACACACAAGTCCGAAATTTCGACACACGATTCCAATATGCATGGGGTTAATTTTAAAAAATTTCAATACTTGAGAGGTCAAAATAATGAAAATAACAAAAATAAAAGGGAAAGAAAAAAATTCTCATTCTCAAGTTTTTTTTTTTTTTTGTGATCCAAGGAACCTCTGCACAGCCGACAGCTGAGAAGTAAACCCTGGGGAGGCACGTAGGAAATCACCACCCATGTACCCCGGGTATGTCGCCAATGACTCGCCTGCCTCCCTGCTTCGCAGAGAGCTTCGATCCTGGGCCTCCTCGGTGGACGTCACCAGGATCTACCAGCGGAGCCACCACTGCAGGTGGTCTCATTCTCAAGTTTTTCACTTATAAGTTTTGACATTTCCGTGAGTGACGATTGAACGCCCTTCTTCTCACCGGTGTCGCTCCGCCACCCCCGCAAACTTAAAGTTGTGATTTTTTTTTGCTTCTTTCCACCTCTCGCATTGCCCGCGAGTTGTCTCTTTTGGTCCATGTCATTGGCTTATGAGTTATCTCTCACATTTTCCATAGCGAATTTAGCTATTTCATTTTCTTTTGAGAGTTCTTGTCCTAGATTTTCATTTTTCTCGAACTTTGTTTTACAGAGGAGCTCCAAGCCGGTCTATACTATGAACTCTTAACTCTATTTGAGATTATAAGAAATCTTACTAATCTCCGACAAATGTAAGAAAACAGGACATGTTCCTTTGAATTTACTCTTTTGTGTTTGCAATTTTTGAATTTCTTATTCAATCTCTATCAAATTAAAACAGCGAATGGTATTAACAAATATTAGATTAACACCACCCGTGGTGGCGACATAGTGATTGAGCGCAAGTTCCTTTCAGGAGAGATCCTGAGTTTGAATCGCTGTATCGTCTGCCTTGCGAAAAAGGAACCCATCACAAGGGTGGTGGTAATTCTACTGCTCTTTCAGGGTTTATTTCGCCACAAAGCGGCGCATGGAGGCTCCCGAGTACCAAAAAAAAAAAAAAAATATTAGATTAATAATTTTAGTATAAATTAATTCTATGATGTTATTATTTATTTATTTAATTTTGTATTTATATATAAAAAATATATTTAATATATAATGTATCGAAATTCTTTATTTTTTTTTATAAATGACATGTTGACATATTATGTTGTGTCGTGTCACGTTACGTGTTGCGTGTCCATATCAATGCTACATAGGTCAAGGCCCACGGACAAAGGATCCTACCTGTATCGCCTATCTCCCGCAAGCCCTTTGAAATTTGTTGTGTACTATAACTTTTCCGAAGTTCTCTCGTGTTTATCCTTAAAGAAATGAAATCAGTTTATTATCAAAAGAAAAAAAAAAAAGGGTCTTATCAAGGAAGAAATTATTACGAGACGTCGACACCAACGAAGCATCACCAGAGGTCCAGCGGTTCAAATTTCACAAATAAGGAAAACAGTTGGGAGTCGTGTCAGAAGAAGACGCGTTTAGATCACGATAGCCAGTTTGCTTGGCCCACTACCAATTATTAGGCCGACATATCTGACAGCTCTTTCACCGTCCGTGTATGAAGTTAGAGAAAGAGTGGGGAAAGAAAATTCGAGGACAAATTTTAAACCCCCCTCTGCTTCTCCACCTCGAGCAAACATTTCAAAATCTCTCCCATTTTCCAATCTATCTTCCATTCCTCCCTTTTCTCTAGCTTTCCAAACATAAAAAGAATCCTATTTTTTTCTTCTCATATGATCATAAAAATAAATAAAAAATTAGGAAGTCTCACGGTGGTGAAGATAAATACTATGTTAGATAAAACTTTATCTGATTATCATCGAATAGGCTAATATAATAGCCACCCATATTTAAAGTAAATAAGGATAAAGTGAAATGTTCACTATAATACTAGCATGCCTTACGGCACTACACACAATTGTAGGCTAGCATTGCCCCTTAATTCAACTTTAGCTGGAATAAAAATTAGGAGCATATGAAATGAAACTTCCTCATTAAATGAAGGATTTCTACTTGGAATTTATCCCTCATAGCTTTTTTCTTTTTTATCAATCGATTTCTATTTTGACAATTATTTCATGTCACAAACTCATAGCCTTATTCACCTGATTTGAGAGTTTGTGAGAGAATTAATCATTTAACCCCTCGAAATGAGGATGGCAAAATTGTGCATACAAACGGTCAATATATGCTATGATTATTCAACAATTAATCTCATAAGCGAATGCATGAGAACTCTTAAATACTAGCCCCCGTATTGGTCTCTCTAGAGGTGCGATCTCATGCATCTACCACGATCTCTTTGGAAAGTCATTGATGGCTTAGGGTGATCTACTCAGGCAATAAAGTGGAACTGCTTCTTGAGGTAGCTAAGTTAATTTTAATAAGCACATCAAGAGGGGTTGTTAAGGCCCATAGACGAAAGGTCCTACTCCCATCGCCTATCCCTGCATACCCTTTGAAATTTGTTGTGTTCTATAACTTTTCCGAAGTTTTCTCCTGTTCATCCTTAAAGAAATGAAATCAATCTATTATCGAAAGAAAACAAAAAAAAAAGGGCGGGGTGCTCTTGTCAAGGAAGAAAGTATCACGAGACCGACGAAGAATCACCAGTGGTCTAGTTGTTCAAATTTCACAAATAAGGAAACAGTTAGGGCCGCCTCAGAAGAAGACGCATTTAGCTCACAGTGGCCAGTTTGCTTGGCTCACTACCAATTATTAGGCCGACATCTCTGACAACTCTTTCATTGTGATTGAAGTTGGAGAAAGAGTGGGGAAAGAAAATTCGAGGACAAATTTTAAACCCCTCTCTCTCTCCCTCGAGCAAACATTTCAAAATCTCTCCCATTTTCCAATCTATCTTTCATTCCTCCCTTTTCTCTAGCTTTTCAAAGAGAAAATATCATAAATAGTCCATAAACTTCTATTTAATGTGTAATTTCGTCCCTGAACTTTCGATTGACTCAATTTTGTTCCTGAATTATTGATAAATATTCAATTTAATCCCTGACGATTTGAAAATTGATCAATTTCGTCATTCTATCACTTAAAATTTACGGAATTGGGCATTTTAGTATTTTTCTTTCTTCTTCTTCTTCTCTCTTCCCTCTATCAACTCTGCCATGGCGAAGCCGGCGAGGGAAGCCAGCGTCCAACAAGGGTCACCCTCACCGACGTCGGGTGATGGCCTCGGAGCCCCTCGCCCGGAGAGAGAGAGAGAGAGAGAGAGAGAGATTTAGAGAGAAGGTGAAGGAGGAAGGAGATGGAAGTGAGAGAATTGCGTAGAGCTCATCGTCGGTTAGGGTTCTTCTCCTCCTTCTTCCTCGTTGCAGCTATGGTTTCAATCACCGCCATCGATGCCTCTGTCCACGACTACTTCAATGAGGCCTTCACCTCCCTTTCCAATGCCTTCTTCTTCCCCCTCTTTGGCATCAGGCGAGGGCCGCCCCTATCGGCGTTGGGCGAGGGCCGTCCTCGCCCGATGTCGGCGAGGGCTGCCCTAGCCAGCCGAGGCAAGGGTGACCCTCGCCGGACGCGGGCTTCCCTCCGTCATGGCTGGCGGAGGGAAGAGAGAAGAAAAAAAAAAGAAAAAAAAAAAACAATAACATAAACAGTAAGGAAGATCGATATCGAATTTTATTAATAGTTCAAACCAAATTAAGTAAATCGAAAATTTAAGGATGAGATTACACATTAAGTAAAAAGTATAGAGACTATTTGTGACATTTTCCATTTTCCAAACATAAAAAGAATCCCAATTTTTTCTTCTCATATGATCAACTTTAGCTAGAATAAAAATCAGGAGCATATGAAACAAAACTTACTTATCAAATGAAGGATTTCTACTTGGAATTTATCCCTCAGAGCTTTTTTTTTCTTTTTTATCAATCGATCTCTCTTTTGACAATTATTTCATGTCACAAACTCGTGTCCATGTTGATTAAGAAAAATTAAAGCATATATAATCAATGTAAGAAAAATCTTACACTAATAGCCTTATTCATCCGATTTGAGAGTTTGTGAGAGAATTAATCGTTTAACCCCTGAGGATGGCTAAATTGTGCATACAAACGGTCACTATATGCTATGATTATTCAACAATTACTCTCAGAAGCGAATGCATGAGAATATGCCGATGATGAACAAAGAAACTGAACAAAAAAATACGCATAAACTGCTCAATTTCATTTCGGCGGTTATAGTTACAATGGACTCCAGCAGAATCTAGCAGTGAAGGAAGAAAACAAAGGAGGGGGGAGCTCAACGATCAATAAGGTCCCCAGCAGCTCAAGTACATGACTTTCCTCAAAGACTCTTCGCACTGCTTCCCTTTCCCTTCTCTGATTTTCTCGGAAACAGCAGAAGCAGCCGAGCACGAGGACACTCTCGTGGCCTGAGAACAGGACCCGACGTTGCTCTTGGCGTGTTGGTGGAGCGATCTGAGGGCTTGGTTCCCCCTGCAAAACCCCTGGTCCTTCAGTGCCTCCACGGCCCCAATGGTCGCGGCGACAATCCATACTCTGCTAGTGAAGCTCATGGTAACTTGATTTGTCTGCTTTGCACAAGTACTGGATTGACTTAAATGAAGGAAAGATTGGATTTTGAATTCTGGGTTCGACTTGGACGGAGAAAAAGATTGGATTTTGAATTCTGGGTCTGGGAGTCAAGAGCACTTGGTTGACTTGGATGGAGAAAAGGATCGAACTTTGAGTTCTGGGTCTACGAGTTTGGATGGTGTTGGTGGAGCAATAAAGGTTCTGGACTTATATAAGAACGGCGTGGGGATTACGTGCGCCTCACAGAAAATGGGAATGCGCAAAAACCAGAGGCTGTTTCACCAACAGTTCAGGAGAAGCAGCCCATGGTATTAGGCATGGGGGAGGAGTCCAATCCCATCCGATCTAATCCGATACCATTATCTGCTGAAAGAATGGATATTTTTTTCTATGCTGGCATGAATTGATGTGTCTATGAATTGAGACTCCTTTTCTGAAAAGACAAAAGGGACACATGGTTATGGCAAATTGATGCAAGCGCCACAAAAGTCAAGTCGGGTGGTCACGCACATGAGAAAGGCCTCTCTAATCCTCGTACTAGTGTCGCTTCATTAGCACTGCTTTTCATTAAATATTCTTTAGTCCTCTTACTTTACATATTTCCTAGTGATTCTACTGAGGTGAAGGTCATAAGTTCTTGACCTTAACGAGATTCGGCCGTTTCCCTCTTACTCATTTCTGGGTCCTTTCGTCATAGACTCCACGGCCGGAAGAATCGTTTGACATTTTATCAAATCACTGGCTCTAAAACTATGGTCGATATAGATCTTGCGGATTTAAGTATACGGCGGTGGCTATTAGATTAAAATCCATTAAAAGATGCAACACGTTTTGCAAATCATCATTTTTTAGAAAAATCGAATAAACCAAAATGATAAATGAGGGATCTGCTGAAATCAATGTGCGTACAGGATGTTGTTACTATTAAAGAACAAAAGCCGGGCTGTCTAGTTCTGACACGTTAGCCAGACTTCTAATTACCTTGGCAAGCTTATGTATTAACTCAAGTAGCAATATTGTTTTCCTCCTCCTCTTGCAATTTTCCTTATATGCAACAAACAACTAGTAGCATCCAAGGAGTTGTGACCTTGGCATAATCGTTACGATGCACAGGTGAGTATGATTAGAAAATTCCATACTGAAAGTTTTTGAGAAAATCTAATATATTGACGGAATCAATTGGGTACCCTCTCAATAATCTTCTTAGGCGTTTGGTGGATTAAAGGCATTTGGTAAATTAAGGGAGAGTAGATCTAACAAACAACTAGTAGCATCCAAGGAGTTGTGGCCTTGGCATAATCGTTACGATGCACAGGTGAGTATGATTAGAAAATCCCATACTGTAAAGTACTTTTGACTGAATATGGATCTAATTGAATATATTGATGGAATCAGATTGGGTACCCTCTCAATAATCTTCTTAGGCGTTTGGTGGATTAAAGGCATTTGGTAAATTAAGGGAGAGTAGATCTAACAAACAACTAGTAGCATCCAAGGAGTTGTGGCCTTGGCATAATCGTTACGATGCACAGGTGAGTATGATTAGAAAATCCCATACTGTAAAGTGGTTTGAATAATTAATATATCATAGTTGACTCATAACTTATTGACTTAAGCTTTTGACTGAATATGGATCTAACTGAATATATTGATGAGATCGGATTGGGTTCTCTCTCAACAATCTCCTCGGGCGTTTGGTGGATTAAGGGCATTTGGTGAATTAAGGGAGAGTAGATCTAACACTAAATAATCCATGGTTTCATAATATACGTGTAATATATCTATTATAAATAAGCACAAATTCGAATTCACACATAAGTGAGAGATTGTTAGGATGTACCTTGTGGGTAAGCTTGTATTAGAGAATTCCATATTAGATAAGTGGTATAGTATTGGACAATTAATATATTTCTTGATTGCATAATATATGTATTATAAAGAAGCACAAATTCGAATTAATATGTGAGGCGAAATTATGTTGATCCATGATTTTATAATATAAGTATGATAAAGAAGCATAAATCCCGTGAGTTGTGGATGAGTTGTATTAGAGAATTTCATGTCGGATAAATGGTGTGGTGTTGAAGGGTTAAGTTGTGTGGATAAAATCATCCTGAAATGATATCTGGCCTTGACAGATCCCAGTAAATTCGTCGTTTCACTCGATGGATGTGAATAATTGGCAAGCCAGCCATAGTCAATGGCGATGTCAGACTTAAGTGCCTCTTATGCCTGGGGAATTTTCCCTGACGAAGAAGTGCGCAGACAAGTCATGCCATACCCTGTTTCTCACCCCGATTCACACGAATGCCCATGGAAGTCATCAGCACGGTGCCGCGACCAGTATCATGTCAGGACAATATGAATTCGAGACGTTCATGTTCTCTTAAGGTATAAAATATGCTTAGGCCATTAAGGAAATTGTGCCTGTAGGCTAAAAGCTGTTATGGATATTTCATTAACAACATTCCTCCATCTCCGACAGAAAATTTATAAGGTTTCGCACTTCACTAACTATCGGCAGTGACATATCTTAAGCACGTCCTAGAAAAAACTGATTGGTGCCCGATCACTGATCTCAAAATCTAACTGTGTTTGGACCCCAACAGCCTAAGTACATGACTTTTTTCAGCGACTCCTCCGTTCGCCTCGCTTTGTCAGCAGCATCCGGTGCCTCTGCCGCGACAGACGGAGAAGAGGAAGACGAAGAGATCTTCCTGGCCTCATATAAAGATCTAATGTTGCCCTTGGCGCGCTGTTCCAGTGACCTCAACGGGTAGTTCCACCTGCAAAACCCTTGATCTTTCAATGACTCCACCGCTCCGATGCATGCCGCGACGATCCACACCCTGCTCGCCGCATTCATTCTCGAAAGTATATCGCTTGGTTTTGGCGTAAACCGACGAGAATGTACGTGGTACTCGGTAAGTTTTACGGTGCGAAGGGGCTGGAGACACGTTGGCCTGTATATATAAGCACGAGGGAGATGGTTTTGTTCATGAAATGGAGGAGGAAGGTCGAAACCAACACGCAGCAGTAACGCCGACAGTCAGGGACCGAAAAAGGGGGAAAAGAGATTCGGTGGATTTATCAAGACGACCAATACTGGGTGCTTCGCATTCGAGTCAACGAGAAATGGCGAGAGGGATTCTAGGGGTGCCGTCCTTGCCTCTCTCCTATAAGACATGTGCAGGAATGGTTTAGAATCATTTAAAGTCATCATCATTCACATATTTTAACCTTTTTTCTGGTTGTCGAATTTTAGTGATTAGCGAAGAGTCATTATGGCTCGTTCTGATTCTGGCCCACACGGATCTTTCAGTGAAATATCTGTTCATGTTGACTACGATTGATCCGCGTTAAAGAAATTCTTGTGCAGTAGCGAAACCGTGCGCTTTTTGATTCATGTTCGCCAGCGGGTTTTTTAAAGGTTATGGCTGGAAATAAGGACTTGGAAACAGGGAGGCATCGAAAGAACATAGTTTGAGGAGCACCTTGCGAGCTAATGGCCACTTAAAAGTAGATTTCGTGCCGCCGACATCAATCGAGCTGCAAGATGATAGCTCTGGATCTGCCGTCCTGCAATTCAAGCACTGAGTGCATCGACTTACACCAAGAATTAAGCAAACTGGACAAAAGAACCCATGGATTTGCTTGCTTCTGCTAAATGTACAGGGTCTTGAACTGTATCACTGGACAACGAAACTTGGTACAGCTTCAATAATTGATTTGGAGCAGTGCAAAGGTCGCGACAAAATTGAGACAGGCGAGTTGGATAAGGTTCCATCAACAATTCGGGAGCATTCAGATTGCAACTTGCGAGGCTAAGGCCTTGACCTAGTTTTATTTGAAATCTAGCACATAGAGTGTTGTTTATTCTCTAGATGTAAAACAGTCGGAGATTTCTAGGGCTAATTTCAATTTGATTGCCTTTATGAGTTAATACATAAGCAAGGCTGGTTGTTTTGGGAGCTGCGAACTCTCGACTATTGTTTCCTCTTCCTCCTGTAATTGGATTTGTTCAGGCAGTTATTTCTTTTGAACGAGTAAACTAAACTACGCTCGAACTTTCTCCAGGTTTATGCTCATCAATGATGAAAGAAGTCGGAACCATTTTTGGAACCTTTTAAACAAGTCAGTGTACCAGAACTGCCCGAGGTACTTTGATAAGCAATAAAGAATTTTGAATTCCACTATATATGTACCTCCAAAATAACAAAACTGCATGCAGTCAGCCCTAAGGAAGAACACAACCAGTCAGCGATTACCAAAGTGAACTGACGTATGATGGATGACCTATGAGGTTTAACGGTAAGAATTAGGTCATCAAATTGCAATAAAATAGGCCGAAATTGAAAATATAACCCAGATTTTTCTTTCCCTAGTTCCAAGTGAAATCATGAGAGAATCTGCAGGAACTGCTGTTTGAGATGGCAGAAAGAACACACCAAACTGAATATTTCAAGCAGGCGCATCTGCACCCAGCAGCCACGCATCAATGTACTCAAAACAATGAAGTTAACAAGTGAGGTCAAGTGAGGGCCAGAATCTGATTAGTAGCCAGGAGCTGTACGTGACTATATGGCCATTACTCAAGAAACTACAGGTTAGCAAATTAGCAGGTTAATGATGAATCTCTCACTTGGGAATACCTATTACGTGAACCCTCAGAACTATACAGAATCCTAAGACTTTCAGATTATCGACAAGGGGGACAATTACATGTAAATGGAGATCCCACCAAAGAACTCAAAATCCATGCCTAACTGAGATGAGAGATTTCAATGCCATCTGGAATTTTGAAAGTGTCCGCAGCACCGAACTTCCTTCGCTCTTCCCAGTCTTCTCCACGTTCTTCTTCACTGCTGCTGTCATAGTTGTCCTGATATATTGTGGGGGAAGAGGGGTCATGTATACTTTTGGACTGGCAAAGTGGGGTGGCTAGCATTGTTACTTGGCTGGATGGGGAGATCTCAACAACAACAGTGTCGTCATCGACTGGTAGGGGCTGTTTCCAAGGTTCCCCATCCATCCTCATGAATGTGTGATCTGCCGCCCCCTTATGGAACTCGAAGCGAACTCTATTTGTCTACATCAGAATTTAGAGAGCAAATGTGAATATACGTACAAGAACACAAAAACAAAACCAAGCAAGATGTAATGAGGCATGCTTGAGAGCAGGCACCATTCTAAATTATCTTAAAATCTATATGCCGATGACATTCCAAAATGATTATGATAAATTGATGCATAACAAACTCATGCTGTGATCATGCAACATCAGCTTTTGAGAGATTTTATTGTAATTATACCTGTGCAAGACGAGTACCATGCCCTTTTGAAGAAAGCAAGACAAGGCCATGCCAAGCATTTCTAAAACCGACAATCTCAAGAAGGCCATCATCAACATATGGAGGAGTCAAGTCTCTCTGTAAGGTTCAAACAACAAAAAGAGGGTTTGATAAATATTTGTGAAAGAAGATCAGTAGAATGGCAGAACTGTTGGAACATAGCATATAAATAAGACATTCTAGTAAGTAGAAATTGAACTTACATAAGCAGATTTTCTTTGGTTTGGATTTCCCCAAGGGTTGAGTCCGCCTGAAAAACTAGGCAAGTTGAGGCAAACAATAGACCTGATGCTGTACATTAGACATCACGAGTCAATTCGAGAAATCAGAAAATGAAGTAGCATTCAGCAATACCATGACAAAAATCAAATAACACTTATAAGCAACACAAATAACACGAATGATACAAACAACTTTTGTTATGATAATTATATATGGTACTTGTAAATAACCTGTGAGGTATGTTGAGGTCCTCCCACTTGCCGTGTTTTCTCATTATTTTCACCTTTGTCAACTGTGCCATATTCCTGCATTGACATGAGTTCAGTAAAAAGATGTCCATTTATATGGGATGACTAAAAGAAAAGTAGAAAGCTCCCAGCCTGCAGGCAAGTAGAACGTGAAAGCATATCATCCTTTCCATGAAGATCTAGAACCTGTGAGCAGAGTGGAGTATTCTTCCAAAAGACTCACCGTGAAGAAGGATGACGAAGCGAAGGACAAAACCATCCTTGAGTACTAGCAAGCTTTAAGTAAGAAGTCTGAAACCCAAGAAAAGGAAAGTCTGATGAAGTCTTGCCCATACATGATGGCCTTATAGGCCAAAAGTGAAAGAAGAGTTAAAACACTTCTCGGGAATACTAAATAAAAACAGAAAATTTTCTTAAGAATAACATTTAAAGAGAGTTTACTTTGGTCCTAGAACAAGTAAAGAAAGCAATTATCAATATGTTTTTTTTTTTATCTGAGTTGACAGATAAACCAAACTAGAACAATCTTCTCTTTGCATAATCAGTGAGACAACTCAACCGCACTTGCGGTCTATCGATGACTAATCAACCTTGCCCACTGTTCTACTCATAAGGGACCATAGAATCACCTGGCTAGGATGGTCATAGTGTGATATCTCTCATCGCTTGACAAGATTATTGTGCATATTTGATAACTCTAGTGAGTTATCACACAGATAAATAACTGATGAAAATATTGAGTCCTAGTACAATCAGTTACCATTGCCTGTGCAGCAATCTGTTTGTTATCAACGATAAAGCTATGAGAAATAGAAAATTACCTGATTAACAAGCTGGTTCTTAAACTTCTCAGGATGTAACTTCCTCTCTGAGTGAAATGCATATGATACTTGAGCATCCATTCCTGTACAGCACAAGAGCACTGCTAAATTAGTCCTATTCACTTGCAGGAATCCAAAGACTAAATTTTGTTAAATGATGGCATTTATCGATTCATCTCTTGAAATCTCTAAATAACAGATACATGAGATTTCAACCAATTCCGCTATGTTTTTAATGATAGCCTTGGACATACAAACATATCTATTACTGTCTGCACAAGAGCATTGAAAAAGCAGGTCAGATATGGTCATTGAATTGGTGTTGTATGTGCTTCTAATGATAGTTTCAGACACATAAACACATCGACTATGTCTGGGCAAAAGCAATGATTCATTGGACTTCCACCAAACACTTTTGAGGTCTATGTTACTGCTAGCACTTTGTTTCATCTGTTTCAGAGTAGACTGTTAGTCAACGAGGTAATGGATTTCCTTACCCATGCTAAAGTAATTCCAAAATCCCCCACGAAATGTGTGGCTCCCCTCCTGTGATTTTACAGAAACAGACAGGCAATTGTAAAGATGGCCAATTCGAGCATCTACATAAATCAGAGATAAAATGACAAAAAATTGAAAGAGAAATTTATATGTTCAAGATATGGATAAACTTACCATGTTCAGTTTATCTGTCACCGAGACACGATGAAATGCATGCAAGGAATGTGGTAGTTCGAGAGGAGCAATAGGGTCACATGCACCTTGTTTTGGAGTCTTCATTCTCATGATCATGTGCCAGCTGAAAAAGAAACAACATTATCTCTTAATGCCATAAACTCCATCATGGGTATTTACATTTAGAAAGGCTATTTAGTTGTAGTTGAGCAAGCCTTTATAAGTCAATTACAACGAAACTTTTAGTCCACATCCCCAATGGAATAGAAGCCTTTATACCTAATGACCTAATGAAAAGAATCATCTCATAGAGGAAGTACTTGCCTATCCATCTTCATTTCTTTTGCGGTCTTCACTTGATTCAAGAACGACAGGACAGATTGCCTATCTGTCCCAGGATTTTTCTTTCCCTGCGAGATAAAAAGTTTCTTATTCTTAGGTCATATAAATTGATTTCCATTCTTATTGCCAAATCATTTCATCTCCCAAGCATTTAAACATGAAAGACAGATAAAAAATAATGTCCTCTATAAACTAAGTCAAGTAGCCATTCATAGCCTTCACCACAAGGCAAGACTAATCATTGGCACGACAACTAAAACAAACGGCCGTTTTGATTTTCTTATTTTTATTGCTTTATCTGTGAAAAAAGACTTAAAGGCGTACCCAGCCAAATGAAAATGGAAGATTATTCCCCGTTCCCAGCGGTACGGTGGCAACAGGCGGTGGTTTGGGTAGTTTGAGATCAGAGATAACCCCCAGAAGCCAGCCAGCTGTGCCATCTCCACCTGCAACCTGATGACATCATTTTAGTGGGTAAGAACAAGAGCTAAAGTATTGTCTAAGGGCATGTGCAGACCACAGAGTGGCACAAGCTACATGCTCCTACCTGTAACAACAAGAAAATGAAGATTTCTGGCCTAATTCAAATCTAAAAAATGATCTTACAATTATTCTCAATTTTTTCTGAATTTCTCCAGCTAAAACATCTCCTGTACTCTTCAGCACTTCAAGAGTAGCATAAAGCTGACGCAACACCTTATCAGGAGCATTCTTTCCTAGGTCAAAAACCTGATAATTCAGATACACCAACATAAGACAAAATATACCGATAAGAGGTCAAGAATATTGTTCAAAGACTCGAGTGCCTTTTCTAGAACACTTTAGCAAAGGCCAGAAAGAAAATTACCTGATTCTTATTAAGAAAAGAGCAGTATGTGTTGAGAAGTTCTCCTCCTAGCTGACCACCACTTTTAGTATTTATGAACGCGATCACTGGACATGAGGGTATATGGGAAGCAGTTTTGACCTTAGATCCAGGTACAAGTATGTAATCAGGTATACCGAAATCCTGCAAGACTTCCTCAGATTTATCATCCATGACAACCTTCAAGCTGCAAAAGAACAATTCATAAGAAACACTACATACAGTCAGTAACTAACCTAAGGTATCATTTAGAACTCTGTCATTCATAGAGAAAATCCGAATGAGACATGTATCTTCCATCCCTGGGGAAAGGATCATCAGAAAGAAATAAAGAGAAGTAGTAAAAGAGGATAATGTTGGAAAATCAACACCAAAACAACAAATTACGTGGTATAAAGTACTTTTTGTTAGTCTTTGAAAATCTCATTTCAGAAAACCGTTTGTTTTTTTTTTCCTTGAAGAAGACTTACGTGAAATTTGCTCAATGACTTGGCTTATCTTCCACTGAAATCATTGAGCAAATTGAACGTAATTGAACAGAATTATGATATTCTCCAAGTCATTGAGCAAATTAAGGATAAGCCAAGTATTTGCTCAATGACTTGGCTTATCTTCCACGAATATCATCATTCTCTTCAATTTGGGGATAAGCAAGTCAATGACTTGGCTTCTCTTCCACTGATATTTGCAGCATGCATAAGAAAGTAATTCTATCTCAAATGAGTAAAGAAGCACTCTCTTCTGAAGCATTAATCAATGCGCGTCAACTATCAGACGACTCCGGAAAGAGTGAAGATTATCAATTTTCTAGACAAAACGACAGCAACATCCGGCGAACTCGTCACAGACAGAAACGAATTCTGAGTAAGCTCGGGCTTCCGACAGCATAAATGCAGACGCATGCAGACTCATAATCACCGTCTGTGCATACGGACGTGCTCGGAGCCTTAAACAACCTCTCACGGACGAAATTCCGAGCAGAACTCCTAACACCGCTCCCAGCAAAACGTGATCCCGAGGGCGATTCAAAAGGACGACAGGGCAAAGGAAACGAAGCTCTGCCCCGATACTCCATGACAAGCTCGAAACAAGCCAGGAAAGATCTCAAATCGCTCGGCCTAGCTCTCCGAATTCTAACCACCGCGAAGCAGTGCCTGATCAGGCCGCATGCGTGGCCAGGCACATTTAAAGGCCGCGCAGAAGATAAGATGCGCATCTGCTTTACCTGGAAAAGAGACGGCGAAAAGACGAAGGCCGGAGAGGTCGAGCGCGAGATTCGAGCGGCCGAATAATCGATTCCACAAAAAGCGAGCGCGATGCACCGTTGGTGGAGAAGAAGTTCCGATGGAGATCCTTATAATGCCGTCTCCAACGAGAACTCTCCCCTCCACGCGGTGCTGCTCTGCCAAAAAAGCAGGACGAAAAGCACGGACTGAACGATACAGGACAAGAGCAATGCAGCTTCCTCGCTCCCCGCTCGTCAACAAACTCGCATAGCAATCAATGGCGGGGCAGGCTAGAGAGAGAGAGAGAGAGAGAGGTGACTGCAAATTAGGGTTTTTGGCGGATTCCGCCCAGCGAAGATCCTTGATGACGACGACGATTCAGTTTCCTTTTGCGACGATGTGGAGGAGGAAAGTTCGCTTGAGGAACGTTGCGAGCCTTTGGTTGCGCGTAACGGAAAATTTTCCCTCGCTAAGGAACGTGGGGTGCGGGATCAGGCGCGGGCGAGCCCACGGCAGAAGAATAATTGCACGGCGAATGGGGTTGTCCCACGTGGGCGTCGCCGTGAAGAAGTCGCCGCCCGCGTTTTGACCGTCGCCTTGGGGCGGAATTTATTGGGCGAGGAAGCAAAGTGGAAAAAGGGGCGATTTCAGATTTCTCGCGGCGAAGGTTCGTCAAAGGAGTTCGGCCCAAGTACATAATGACATTAAAATTGTTAAAATATTCTTTCAAAGTTATTCTGAATCAAAAAATAATATACTTTCTGCAATTGGATTAGGTTCCGGTGACGCCGCCATTAGAGAAAATAAAAAAAATAATATACTTTATGCAATTGGATTAGGTTCCCGTGACGCCGCAATAAGAGAAAATATTATAAATTCCGTAATTGGATTCTGTTGAAAAAAAGAAGAAGAAAGAAATGCGTTGGGACGCTTGTTAAATAATCAAACGAAGAAATTTAACAATTTTCCGTACATGCCATAGCCCCGGTGAAGAGCATCGTTAATATTTTGAAAAATCAAACATTCCTTCGTTTACTACGGTACAATCAACAAGGGCTTGAGGATGCTATTTATAAAACCGGTATTAGTTTATCAATGACGCGTTTGTTTTGTAGAAAATTTTGACAATTTTGAAAAATATTATCCAAAAAATTGTTTTTTCAGGAAAACAACAATACTTTTGGTATTTAGCTAAAATATGAGAATGAGCTGAAAATTATTTTCCATCGTATGGAAAGGAAAATTTTATTTTATTTAGGGTTCGTTCGTTTCGTGAAAAATATTACGTTTCCAAAAAATATTTTTTAGGAAATCATTTTTGGAAAAAAATAACTATATTTTCTAGTGTTTAGCCGAAATTTGAAATTTCAATGGAAAATGTTTTTTGTTTTCATTATTTAATTTTATTTTTATGGGAAAATTACCAAAAGAATAAATTTTAAATATTTTAATTGACCAAAAAAACTTAATTTTAATTTATATATTTTTTCAAAAATTGAATTTTTTTATTTTTTAAAATTTTTTTAAAAAAATTTCCATTTTCTTTTCCCTCCTCCTTTTCTCCTTGGTCAACATTGCCTACGGCAGCCAACCAAGACGCAATCACTTGATTCAACAAACTTGAGGCTTGGCCGATCCAAGCGAGCCACGTTCTTGCCGCCAATGAATGTGGATCACTTGGATCGGCCAAGCTCGAGCTCCACCGGCCGGTGAACTCGAGTCTTGCCCTCACCGGATCGGCCTTGGGCGAGGCTAGAGTTGGCCTATGGCCACGCCGACTATTGCCATGCTTGGTGACCAACCAAGGAAGAAGAAAAAAGAAAAGGAAAAAAAGGAAAATTAATTATAAACTCAATTTAAAAAAGAAAAAGAAAAAGAAAACATAAAAATAAAGAGGAAGAGGGAAAATAAAGAAAAAAAAATAAAAAAATCGAATTAAGAAGAAGGAGGAGGAGGAGGAGGAGGAAGTGAAGGCTTATAGGGTATGAGATAAAAGAAATCAAATGAAGAAAATGTTTTCAACTTTTCAAAAGTTATTCTTTCAAAGTTATTCTAAATCAAAAAATAATATACTTTCTGCAATTGGATTAGGTTCCGGTGACGCCCGCAATAAGAGAAAATATTATAAATTCCGTAATTGGATTCTGTTGAAAAAAAGAAGAAGAAAGAAATGCGTTGGGCTTGGGACGCTTGTTAAATAATCAAACAAAGAAATTTAACAATTTTCCATACACGCGATAGCCCAGGTGAAGAGCATCATTAATATTTTGAAAAATCAAACATTCCTTCGTTTACTACGCTACAATCAACAAGGGCTTGAGGATGCTATTTATAAAACCGGTATTAGTTTATCAATGACGCGTTTGTTTTATAGAAAATTTTGACAATTTTGAAAAATATTATCCAAGAAGTTGTTTTTTCAGGAAAACAACAATACCTTTAGTATTTGGCTAAGATATGAGAATGAGCTGAAAATTATTTTCCACCGTATGGAAAGGAAAATTTTATTTTATTTAGGGTCTATTCGTTTCGCAAAAATATTACATTTCTGAAAAATTATTTTTTAGGAAATCATTTTCCAAAAAATAACTATATTTTCCTCGTATTTAGCTGAAATTTGAAATTTGAGTGGAAAATGTTTTCCGTTGTTCGTTATCTAATTTGATTTTTTGGGAAAAATTACCAAAACAATAAATTTTAATATTTTTAATTGACCAAAAACTTAATTTTAATTAAGTTATATTTAAAAAAAATTGAATTTTTAATTATTTTTTAAAAATCGATTTTTTTC
This sequence comes from Eucalyptus brandiana, assembly GCA_014182725.1. Taxonomy (NCBI): domain Eukaryota; kingdom Viridiplantae; phylum Streptophyta; class Magnoliopsida; order Myrtales; family Myrtaceae; genus Eucalyptus; species Eucalyptus brandiana. The sequence goes on along the minus strand of CM024673.1, from coordinate 10,315,996 downwards.
AAATTTTTTTCTTTTTCTTTCTTTTTTTCCTTTTTCTTTTCCTCCCTCATTGCTTCTCCTTCCTCAACATGGCTAGCTGCCCGGTGGCTAACCAAGACGCAATCACCAGATTCAACAAGCTCGAGACTTGGCCGATCCAAGCGAGCCACGTCTGCCAGGCTTTGCTTTTCGGTCGAGCCCGAGCTTCGCCGAGGCCGATGAGTTGGAGTCTTGCCCTCACTGGATCTGGCCTTGGGCGAGGCTGGAGTTGGCCTATGGCCACCTACTGCTGCCATGCTTGGCGACCAACCAAGGAAGAGAAAAAAGAAAAGGAGAGAAAAAGGAAAATAATTATATACTCAATTTAAAAAAAAAAAAAGAAAAAGAAAAAAAAAACATAAAAATAAAGAGGAAGAGGGACAATAAAGAAAATAAAAATAAAAAAATCGAATTAAGAAGGAGGAGGAGGAAATGAAGGCTTATAAGGTGTGAGATAAAATAAATCAAATGAGGAAAACGTTTTATACTTTTCAAAAGTGGAAAAATATTCCCTAATTTAGAAGACTTTTTTCTCATCATGGAAAATGTTTTCCCAAAGCAATTCATTTTTTGTAAAACGAATGTTGAAAAATTTGAAAAAAGTTTTTTGGGAAATTTTTGTGAAACGAATGGAAGCCTTATCTAAATAGACACCCGTTATTTGGGTGTATTTGGGAAGACTTTTGGGGAAAGTCATTGAGAAAATGTAAAGGCCTTTAAGTCAAGGGTGTTTTTCAAAATGCAAAGTGTGTTTGGTAAATTTATTTGTGAAAGTCCATTGTGAAGTATACTTGTGCAAAATAGTGTTTGGGTGAATTAAATTTGCAAAATGCTTTTATTATTAAAAAAAAAAGGAAAGTTGACCGGCCAAGGCTTTGGCTTTGGTGACCGCCGCCAAGGCTTCGCCGATTCCGCCGCCAAGGCTTCGCGCCGGCGAAGGGTAGGTGATACGGTGAGGGTCGTGGCGACCCTCGCCGCGCTGTCGCGCAACCCACCGCATCGTGAAGGTCACCACGAGGTCGCGGAGGATCTGGGTCGCGGCGAGGTCCTGGGTCGCTTGGGTCGCGGCGAGGTCGTGGGTCGCCGGAGGTCGCGACGACGGACTTCACCGTGACCTGGCGACCTCCGCGACCCATATCTAGGTCGCGGAGGTCGCCGAAGGTCGCGGCAACCGACCTTGCCGTGACCTAGGCAACCGACGCGACCCAAATCTAGGTCGCGTGACTGGTCGGCGACGGTTGCCGGCTTCTCTCCAACCTGTTGCGGACCCATCGCCACCTCGTTAGCCGAGTCGCCACCTCGCCTGCCGACATCTCGGGAATCGACGAAGAGGAAGATGAACAGTGCATCGGGCCTTCCGAAAATGCTGAAAGCCCAAGGCAACCTAGGACTGCCTTGGGCTTTCAGCCTTTGGAAGGCCAGCATTTCTTCAAGGCAGGTCTAAATTTTTTTCCCAAACACCCAAATATTTGGGCAAATGGGCTTTGAGTACCCAAAGGTACTTGGCAAAGCTGGTGCCAAACGCACCCTTAGTGTGATATAATCAATACACAACTGCCAAGCTCCCAATTATAGGAGTTGGGGTTTCTTATGCCTAGCCACTCGGAACCTAGAGCACTAGCATAGGAGACTTAGGCTTCGGCCGTTGGCGACTTTGGCGAGGGAGTAAGGTGCCCAAACATCACCAACAGGAACATGAGATCCCGCCCTTGACAAACTTGGGCTTGACGTTGTGGACTCAAGCCCTACCGTCAAGGAGTCCGGCCATGGTGCAAAGTGATCTGAGTACAAAAGCTGGGTACTAGGGCATGATGGCCAAGAACCCAAATGCAAGCACTTAGGTCTCGGGCTCAGCCTCAAGAAACTTAGACTTGATTTTTGTGGACTTAGGCCTTGAACCCGGTGGCTTGGGTATCGAAGGTTGGTGCCCAGGCATAACCGCCGAGAACTCGGTAGGAGCACCCGATCCTGAGTTTGGCCTCTAGAGACTTGGGTCTGACTTATAAATATATTCATATAGTTTAGGGATTAGTTTGAATATATACAAAAAAATTGATGGATTATATTGAATAAATTAAAATTTTAGGGACATTGTATGTTGAGATGAACTAGTTCATGGATCGTTTACGTTATTTTCCATCGAGAATACAACACATGTTCATGAAAGGCGTGGGCCAAGAAACTAGTTACGGTTTGAAAATTGGCCCTTAAGATTGATTATGCCACTGTGTTATTAGACGAGAAGATCACCGGCCTTTCAATTTTCAGAGTATCTGTGGGCCATGGGCATATTGTAGTCGACTTTTGGACATAGAAAGCTATGGGGCTTAGGCTTCTGTTCTCGCCTCCTGGACCCAGCAAAGCTCGAAAATAGCCTTGGACCGATTCGACCTGAGACTAACAATTCATGTTCGCGTATCTTCAACTGTAATTTGTATGTTTTCGGCTTTTCGCGTTAATCAACATCAAAATCTCATAACTTTAATGGCCTAATTCTCTTTAATAGATCGAGTCCAAATTCTATCATAAATCTTTTTGTCTCATAAAAAAAGCAAAATTTAGGCCTACCTTAATTCTGGCTGAAACTTTTTTTTTCGGTCTCATAAAGAATATCAACTTTAGGTCAAACTCCAATTATGGCTCAAACTTTTTGCTATCTCATAAAAGAACACCAACTTTTAGTCGGTACCCAAATTCCTCTCCTGTCAAGTTTTTGTTCAATGATATCGTTAAAGGTTCAATGCATCATTGCACCTGTACTTAGTAGGAAATTCAATGGAAACTCAATGGGAGCCAGATTTGAGTATCAATTGAAAGTTAATGCTTTCTCACAAGAGGAAAGAAAAATTCAGACTAGAATTGAGATACGAGCTAAAGTTAGTGTTTTTTATTGAGGCAAAAAAGGTTTGGGTCATAATTGGGATCCAAGATAAAATTTGTACTTTTTTTTAGACAAAAAAAAGTTCGGACCATAATTGAAGCTTGAGATAAAATTGGTACTTTTGAATGGAATTGGGCCTATCTTTTATCAAGGTATTCAACGACAAAAATTAATTCACGTGCACTTACACATGTTGCATACAGACGCGGTTATACTAATACATTTTAAACAATATACAAAAAAAAAAAATTACAAACACAATATGCAACTTTCCTTAAATTTATCCGTGAACGGACAATGGAGCATATAAAGCAAGCGTGATGATGACTGGAGATGAAGAGTCATGGGCTCATTCAAGAACTTAATTTTAGATTGGCCCCATAACCAAAAATAGCTTGGAATTTTGGGTCTATCATTAAATTCAACCTCATCTTTCAAATCTTATTCCTAAAATAGCTCAACTTCAAAAGTCGTTTCTCAATTTTGTCCGCTCGTTAAGTTGTCAATTGTTTCCGTCGTAAATGTTTTGTCATCATCGTACCCTAGTGTATGTTAATTAGTTACCTAGACATGTAGTGTTGTAGAACGATGATAGCTCATGATTTAAGCTCAGAAGCGAACAACTACTTAACAATATGCTAAAAATTAAGCAAAATTAAGAAGATGATTTGGCAATAAAATTTTTAACAATGATGTTACATTAGGAATCAAATGTCAATCTTTTATTGCATGAGAGCCCAACTCATTATTGGCAAATTCCAATTTAATTCCCAGCAGATGCATGCCAATCAAACTTTATAATACGTCTGTCAAAGTCGACCCTATAGAAATAGAATCTCAATCATCCACACATAACTAATTTATGTAATATATCCATCACGTAAATATCGATTCCAACCATCTCCTAAATATCGAAGACCTTATCAAGTCACCTACCATTCGGATACTTAATTAATCGCCTTCTTCCTCGCGAAACCCTAGTTTCCTGGCAGCGGAAGCAATTGACTCGACACGAAAGGGCCAATGATATCAGCTTCAATAACGAAGGAAGAACTAATTAAATCCTCCATGAAAGCAGGTGTCGCTGTTTCCACTAGAGCAAACATGGAGACGGGACGGCGCCTTTGACCTCACGACACATTTACGGTCGTGATGCATAAAAATAACCAGCATTATCTATTCGATGGTAACCAGGAATTATCCACAACCACAACATGCGACCGCTAGATCGTCGGATCCGATGCCATCGAACAGAAATCTTAGGCGTTGATAGAATGTTGAAGTAAGCGCACACATCACGTTAACCCGGTTTGATAATGGCAAGGTTAGGTCGGCAACCGATGGTTCTTACTTGTTTGGCTAGTCAAAGGGAACTTTTCTTGCGATTTATATTATATAATCTAGAACTAAGCGTCTCGAAGAAAGCTACGTCGAGAGTATTAATTAAGTAGGCATATACGTATGATACAAAATCGGCTTTGCCCACCAAACTTGAAGCGAGATATTAATGCTGAGGTCGGGATGATCTCATCGCATAAATTTATGGATGCAGTTACATCCATCGCCTACATTTAAAAATAAGGTTGCCCATTTGCTTTGCATTCCATTGAATTCAACCGTACGTCCAAAGTGTTCTTGGGTGGACTCTGGGCAAGGAAAAATTCTTAAATACACCGCAGAAGGTGGGTCTCGCATGGGTGGCGTTTGTTTGCCCGAGCAATTTGTAAAACATTAATCTTAAAAATAGTCGTTTATAAAGCCTATAAAATATAAATTAATAAAAATATCTTAATCGTTAAGTAAAATATTTAGGCATAAATTATTGTTGAGACTAATATTTCTAGGCGATGCAAATAATCAATTTTAGGAAAATATTTTCCAAATCATAGCTTCTCCATAAGACAAATGCACCACATATAAGTATTATAAATTAGTTTTAGTATCTACTGAGTGTAATTCATACTCTCCATTAACGAGATGGCACGGGTTTCGAGCGTACTCCGAAGGGGGTTGCAGGGTTAGAACCCCCAAGCTGCCAGATGACTTTTATTGTTTGAGCTTATATTTTATTAGCAACTTAGGTCTGGGCCCATGAATAATTATTGGACATATATACTCTCTTTCTCTTGTAATTGAGAAGTGTGGAGTGTTAATTATAGTGGAATCATCTACTAGATGCAATTCTAATTTAAGGGTGAATCGAGATAAAATCTCGTATCTCAGATTCTCTTTCTTGGGAATGCGCACTAAATTCTAACACATCCCGCATAGTTTGTCCGTTTAAGTAAAAGATGCCAAACTATGAGGGGGTTTCATCTTAGTCACGTGACATTCAGAAACACAACTAATCCACCTAACAATACTTCCTTCTAGATCATTAGCAACTTGCTGTCAATATCCTCTCCCTTCTCTAACGGCAGAAAAAGCAATAATGCTCTTTAGATTAGTAAAATGGTAGGGTGTGTGCACTTTCAAACACGACCCTGTTTTCGCGTTGCATTCTCCAATACGGCTTTGGGCACATTTCTCTAACTAACTATGCATTATAAAACTGTTTGGTTACCTAAACAGAGCTAGTGGGCATTGTATCTCAGTACATAATAAATAAGCATTTTACTAAAAACCCTTGTCTCTAGGGTTGACTTTTGTTGCTTAGGCAACATTATAGAAAGTCAAATCTCACGCACCATGCATGCCACGTTGATGACATGGTTAATCAATGTTGAGATCACTCTCTCTAATGATGTTCTTTAAAGGATTAAGTGGATTTTTGATCCCCCAAAAAAGGGATTGAGTGGATCGTATTCTACAAATTCGCATAATCATCGAAATTCATGGAGATTAAGGTTGTAGATCCAAATGTGTACTTTTCAACTAACCCTGTCATGCTCTATTTATTCAAGAAATTTTTACTTGTTGAAATGATTTGTAGTGATATAGTGATAATTAGTGAGAGCTTAAACTATTGGAGATATTTAGGATGTGTTCTAAAATTCTCATGATTATGTATATTATGTATATCTTGATTGATCATATTTGATTTGGTCATCTAATAAATAATACAAACAGGCTCATGAACTTTTGATTAGATAATACATAAAAATAGACAAAAATTCCACATTTTCACTCTTCCACGTATTTCTTATCTTGATATCAGAGTTAGATGATACTAAGGTGTACCGGGTGTGATATGCACTTAGTGCACAACAGTGCACATCCAAGTGCAATTCTTGTATTTCATGTCTTCTTCTTTTTTAATAACTAATAATATCCTTCTCTTGACATTGATTCTCAACGTTGTCCTTCTTGTCTAATAGCCAACATTGATTTGTTCTATTGTTGAATAGTTTGTAGAGCGCTATTATCTAAGGAAGTGGCCTTCAAGTTTGTTCCATAATAATGCCAGCCACATTGTTTCTCCATGGTGTTCGTAACAATATTAGCCGCACATGCTATGTTTCTATCCACAGGCGAACATCACCATTAGATTTGCCACCCTTAGATCTATTTTTTAATAACGTCAGTCGTATCAGCCAACAACACTAGCTAGATTTCTTCATTACCAGCCTCCTATCGTGCCGCCTGCACAATAGATATGACTACACACAAAAATGGTTCTCTCTTCAGCACACTAAGTTATAGGAGCATACGTAACTGCTTTGATGACCCACTAAGCAATTTGGGATTTTTTATATATCCAAACTCAAGTTGGCCTATATCCCCTCCAGACATATTTAAGTTATTTTATATAGGTATTTAGGAGATTTTCCATATTTCTTGTGATTGTGCATATATTTGAAAGATTCTCCACATCCCTAATTGTGCATGTCCTCAACTAGCATACCAACTACTGGAATTTGCCACAATGGCCATCCTTTCTACATGGGAAGAAGGTACGGTGAGGGGTTCCAATCCCAATCTTTTCAAGAGGGTTAGGGTGGGGACGACTTAATTTTAGGTATAGGTTTCAACTTCTACGCCCTACAAAGAGGCAATGCAAGAGTTCAAAAGTGAGTGTTAGAGTAGGAATATAGTAGGACAAAAAAAAAAAACTGATTGTACTTGATTTAATTACCTTAGATAGTCATAAAATAAAATCTATAAATAAAGGCTCATGTACTTGTCAATTAGAAAATGCAGAAAATATATAGAATTTCCTCAATTCTCTCTTTTGTATATATTTCTTATATTGGTAAGAAATATGCAAATGAGTGAGAATGTGAAATTTCAGTATGTTTCAATGAATTATTTAATGAAGAATACATGAACCTATTTATATGCTTTATTAGATATCTACCTAAGGTAATCAAATCGAGTGCGATTAATCAAGACATGCATAATTGGGATATAGCGAATCTCTTAGCTATATGCATAATCATGAAAAATAGGAAAATATGCTAAATGTCATTAGAAAATATATTAAATATCTCTAACATCCCCGAACTCATGGTGCATAAAGTCTTGAGTTTGGATAAAAAAAACTGAAAAATGCCTATTGAAGCTGGTCAGTGTGCTAACACTGCTCATTGTGTTGCAGTAGCTATATGCCACGTGGCAAGAGGTTGTCGTGGTAGGTTTTATGATGTTTGTCTGTGGATTGGCGGAGAAATACAATTAGTGCAGCTATCGCTATTACGAATCAAATTTGAGGACGACGAGTCTGGTCATGTTGTTCTTTTGTGGATAGAAACATGGCCTATGGTTGGCGTAATTATGCACATCATGGAGAAACACGGGCAATGTGGCTAGTGTTATTATGAACAAACTCGATGGGCATTCCTCTGATTACAAGGTTTTGTAGATTATGTGACGACATAACTAGTCAGTGTTAGCTATCGAATAGAACGGGCAATATTAGTGATTAATGCTAAGAGAGGGATAGTATTAGTAGTAGCTATTCCATGACGTGAAATATGAGATTTGCACTTGGTGTGCATTCGCTGTGCGCTGGGTGGACTTGGGTGTGCACCTATTAGTTTTGATACCAAGATAAGAAATATATTCAAAAGAGAGAATTGAAGAATTTCTTTATACCTTATGTATTTTCTAATGAAGAGTATATTGTCGGGAAAAGTGTTAAAAAAAGTCCTCAATCTTTTGTAGTTGTGCTAATTTAGTTCTAAACCTTTTATTGGTGTCAATTTAGTCCTAAACCTTTCGATTTGGTGCCAATTTAATCCTTTCTAGCTAATTTTAGCCAGATTTTGCTGACTGGGTACCGGTTGGCTGACGTGGTATGATCAATGCTAACGTTAATAACTTTTAATAATTTTTTAATAATTTTTTTTTCTTTCCTTTTCCTTTTCTTTTTTCTTTTTTCCTTCTCTTTCTCCTTCCTCCAGCCGGTCACTAGACCTCAGCAACTAGCCAAAGGCGACAATTGGTGAGGTCAAGGTCAACCTCTCCAACCTTTGGTGAGCCTTGCTAGTGGCTGTGAGGGCGGCCTTGTGCTAGGTGGTGAGGCTCGCCTTTGCTGGCCATGGCTGAGGCTTGACCTCGCTAGATCCGGCGAGGTTGAGCCTTGCCTAGCCTCTGGCTAGGCTAGCTTGAGGCCGCCTAGGGCCCAAGGGCGGCCTTGTGTTGGGCTGACAAGGGTCAAGACTCACCTAGCCTTTGGCGAGGCTCGAACTCGCCGAATCTGACGAGATTGATCCTTGCCCATGGTTGGTGAGGGCAAGCCTCGCTAGCCTAGTGTAAGGCCACCCTCATGGCCTCTAGTGAGGGCTCGAGCCTCGCCAGCAGTCAACAAGGCTTGCTAAAGGCCGATGAGGTCGACCTCATCCTTGCCGACCGTCACCTCTAGTCGGTTGTCGAGGTTCAGCAACCGACTGGAGGATGAAGAAGGAGAACAAAAAAAGAAAAAAAAAAGGAAAAAGAAAATAAAAATAAAATGTAAAAAATACAAAACTATTAAAATATTATTAAAAATTGTCTATGTCAGCACTGATCGTGCCATGTCAACCGATTAATGCCCCATCAGCAAAATCTGGCAAAAATTAGTCGAAAATGACTGAATTGACATGGAGTGAAAAGATTTAGGACTAATTAGTACAAATAAAAGATTTAGAACTAAATTGACACAAATGCAAAATGTTTAGGACTTTTATGACACTTTTTTCATATATAGCTTTTTTATAAGCTTTATTCGATGACTATCTAAGATAATTAAATTAATTATAGAGAATCTCCTAAATATATGCACAATCATGAGAGATATGAGAAATTCCATAAATATCTCTAGCATCTTCAATCATAAATAAGCAATCCCACATCACACCTCACTTGACTATTAGGTTTATATAGATTTTATATATACGTTGCTTCTCTTCACCTATTAAATTAAACTTTTGGGTTGGACTTTCTGACACTCATAATCCCAATAGAAAGCTAAAACTTGAAACTTGTTTATTTTGCATGTTAGCCAAAGAAAAGAAAAATATACCACGCATAAATATATGAAAATTCGGTCATACTGCTGTGACATGAAAGGTAAGATAGACACTCATATAATATGAATAACATATGACACTGGTAGAACTAAGACGATTGGTTTGTTAACTATTTTGTTGACTTGTAGGTTAAAGAGAAATGGCAACCGATTTTGACGTGGATTAGATGTCTTATACATTTATCTAGTTACTTTTCAATCAAATCAACTCCTTACCTTGAACCGAGAACGGGTAAGTCTAATAACTTCCAAAAAGGTCGACGTAAAACTTACTTTTTTATTATTTAAAAACCCAGGTGCACGAGTGTAGAAATTGGGCTACTCGGAAGTCAAGGGAAGAGCCTGCAAAGCTCATGAATTGGGTAAGAACTCATATTTTACTTTCTTCATCTTAGGTCATCCTTCATGTGGGTCATCATTAACATAGACCGTAAATAATTTTACTTTACTTTAGTAGATAAAAAAATCATACAGATTTTGTGCTGACTTCAATTAATTGTTGGAACCCTTAAGCAGGATCAACGTTAAGATATTCTATTTGCCTTCAATTTTGGTCGGAGAACATGTCCTCCAGTCAGGATGGAGGAATTTGTAGTCCTTTTCTAATTGGAGTTCATAAAAATAATAGCTTTTCAAATAAAAATTACACATTAATTGAGACATGCTCACATTCCATTATAGTCAATAGGACATGTGAAAGATTTCACATGATCTTATACAGAGAATATCCTTTCTTAAACGTGGCATACCCACGTTCTATCGAAATAGGCAAAACAGTAGGCTAGGCCTAGAGGCGACTGAGGAGCAATGCGTGTTTTTATGTCTGTGCGTGTATATTGTCAATTGGTGCATAAACATGCGTGGTATATATTTTTCAATTTTATGCAGAGAAAATTGAGGAGCAATTGATGTGTTGAAAAGACGAATCGATGCTAAAAAACGTTGAAAACTGTAGTGCCAAATGTTCCAGGAAGAGCACATGCGCAATAGTGATCGCCGTTCATGATGCCGTGACCATCTTGAGTCTTTAGTCCGGTATTAAGTTCATGTCTTGCCTTCAGACTGTGATGACTCGAAGCTGTTCAGATCCAGCTAGAGTTCCTATTCTCGGAGGATGAACAGGACAGTGGAAATTGCTGTACATCCAGAGATAATCCTTAGCTAAAGCCGGCAAGTAGCGCTGAATTCGCATCCTAGATTACACGTGACAACACATGGCAAGCTTTTAAGCGCGCCAACTCATCTTCCTCAATAAGATCTATTGGCTCGGAGCATTTGATCAGCTAGCAAGCATTCGGGAAACCTCTAATACGCATACTAAACTAAATCTAACCCATCAGATCTTTTTGAGTCCACGTTCAATTTATTTCATGTACTGAATTCGAGCAACAGTTTCTCCCAACTTTCATGTACTAAGCCATGCTCCACGTTATATTAAATGCACTTTCAAGAGCTGGATGTGAAGGCAGACTTTCGAACTGAACTTTGACTAAGCAATCATAGAACCATGGTGTATAACAGTGGTCAGAGAACAAAAAGATGAAATAATCATGCATCGGAGATGGATGTGATGGTCAATGGTCATGTGGATTCAATTCTCTCTCCTTGCGGGCTCGTTCTTTTTTCCTTGTCATGTTCTTCCTTTCCCATCATGAAAAATTAGGTGGGCATTGATATTAAATGGCCAGGGTCGCCCTCTGCATCCTTGTCAATCCCATCTGGCAGCCAAAATGAATCTTAGTACAATGCTTTTAATGTGGACAGCCATAGACCTGCGCATCGGCCTGTCATATTACCAGACTTTTCGTTAGGCATTTCTCATTTCAACCTTAGTTGGAAAGATACACATCTCCATTTTGATTTGAAAACTTTGGAGTCGGACAAACATTGAGTTTTTCCTAAGGTTGAAAGCAGTGGTGATGATTTGAATGGGAGGGCTTTTAAAGTCACACCGCGCGTTATTTATTCACTGCCCGAGCATAAATTTCGCGTCGATGCTCTAACGAGGTAAATGCGTGCTTCGTTATGTCGAGTGCATGAACCGGATTTATCGAGGGTATGAAACGCGTGCACCGTCTTAAAAGACTTTTAACCTGAAATGGCAAAAAGCAGATGGAGTCCTTCTCGGTAAAGATGTCTAGATCATGTGATGGGAGCGAGCTTGGACCGAAATCAAAGTCCCGAAATATTCATTCCGAGTGCTGAGAAAAGAAAAGAGTAAAGAAGTGGCTGAAAGCGATACCTCCCTACCTTGTTGAAAAATACGGTATAGTTTAATAAATGCTCGCGTGCGTATTTCCTCCTGGGAGAGAGGCGTAGCCGAGAGTCCTTGACAAAATACAGAGTAGGCCGACGAGAAATGGAGTCGTGATAAATCCAAGTAGAAAAACTGTTTCAGCCTGTTATTTAAGTCATTTCGGTACCCTAATTTTCTGCGGCCTAAAAGTGGAATTCAACGGGCGCATTAAACAGGATTCGCATGTCATGTCGTCGGGCCCTCTCAGTTGGGACGAAAATAGGAACGAAGGATTTAATATCCAAGACTATTGCATAGGAGAATTTCGTGAATGATCACATGTGGAAAGGAAATGAACGTGAAAAAGGAATCCAAGACTATTGGATAGGAAAAATTCATGACTGATCACATTTGGAAAGGAAATGAATGTGAAAAGGGACTTATGTGCTCGAGCTCTTACCGACTAAATGATTCGCTTCATTAGTTTCGAGATAATAATCGTCGAGTCTTTATCTAATCTTTCCATATAGTCAATAGCTGACTATGAAAAAAGTAGATGTCAAAAGATGATTCTAATTATACCATCAATAACCATATCTTACTAGTGATTTTTAGATTATTATGTTCTTCAAGAATTGCATGAACAAGTCCGAACTATCATATAAGCCAAGTGATGTAATGGTCTAGGTAAGTCCAGTCCACGGTGTCGCGAAGTTTTCCATTGCCGTGTGTCATGTGCATCGACGTGAAAAGGAGTCGTAATCCCCTCCGAGCCATGCACTGCTTATGATTTGAAACGCACGTCGTGCTATTTGCCTTATAGCATCTAGGGTAAACATCGGCAGTCATCTACGTGGCACCATATTGTTCACTACGATACGTGCCAGAAAATGCAAAATCCTGTCGTGTCATTTGTTCCTGCGTGTGCGTCATTTCGTTTTATTGATTTCGCGACGTGTGGTCTAATCGGACTAAGCGACAAGAAGCCAGGTCCCCGCTGAGGTGCGAACCCACCACTCACCGTTCGACACAGCACGATGTCCCCGCTCCTCCTTTCCCTTTCTTCGCCGAGATAATGAGGAAATTTTCAAATGTGGTCTGACTGCCTTTATGCTCTTGATTTGGATAAATTTACACGCAAAGCTCATATTATATGATCTGAGAATTTAGGATGCGCTGAGAACACGCATCATGGAAGCACTACATGATGACTCCATAGAAATTGTGTTTGGATAGGTACCCACGATCTTAAATTTTAGTAAATTAATCAAAGCATGACAATGTGGGAAAACAAAATTTGGTCGAAGAAATATTTGGTGAGCTCCCATTCAGGTGCTTTTACTTAATTAATGAGCTGTGATTGGCTGTCACGAAATTAAAATGGTACGAGTGACAACATTTATAAATTATGGGTAAAGAATCGACGAATTCTATTAATAAATTAAACAAACAGCCCTCAAGAGTTAGAATACTTAGTATACACTTGTTCCTCGAGAGAAGACACGCTTCTCTAGTGGTGAGCAAAGGGCGGTTCCAAAGTACCAAATCCCATTGACTTATCCCTGTACCTTATCCTCACTTCCTTTCCCCTCCTATTTATATGCCCATCGCTCCTCTTCCATTAATCATCAGCGACCTCAAATCACTTCTGTTTCGAGAACCCCCAAGACTCTCTCTCTCTCTCTCTCTCTCTCTCTCTCTCTCTCTCATATTTATTTGCAGCATTGATCGCAAAAGAGCCAGATTTCTCACGCAATATGGGCAAGTCTCCATGTTGTGACAAGGATGGATTGAAGAAGGGTCCGTGGACGGTGGAGGAGGATAAGAAACTGGTCGAATACATTCAGAAGCACGGGCACGGAAAATGGCGGACCCTTCCGAAAAATGCAGGTAAGTCGTGAAATGATACTGGGACGCCAAAGTGATATTTACTTGTCTTGCGCTGTCCATATGATTGTTGGTGTTGCAGCCTGAACAGTAGTTGACCTGTCAAGCTTCCCTTTATGCGATTGACAGGGCTCAGGAGATGCGGAAAGAGCTGTCGCCTGCGGTGGACGAACTACCTGCGGCCCGATATCAAGAGAGGGAGGTTCACGTTCGAGGAAGAGGAGACCATTATCCAGTTGCATGGTGTTTTGGGGAACAAGTAAGAACATACATAAGAGTTTCATTTTCTCGAAATGATACAGCACTATGTAGCATGTAGTAGCAGACGGTCTCTAGCCTTCCATTGCTTATTATCTTGCAATTTTCAGGGATGCTTCCGTGGATTACCTAATTTGCGGACTTCTTGATTTTTTAAATAACTTTAGAAAGCGTTTGCGAATTCTATTCTCATGCAAATAATCAAATTGAAGTCATATATAAAATCCCACCTCTCTTTCTTCTTTCTGGTTTTTATATTCCCTTTTCAATGAACAATATACCATATCCGGGGGATCTATTTTTTTCGATATGTTGGTCAACACTAAAGTTTCATTTTCTTGAACAGGTGGTCGGCTATCGCGGCTCAATTGCCTGGGAGGACCGACAACGAGATCAAGAACTACTGGAACACCCACATCAAGAAAAGGCTACTTAAAATGGGGATCGACCCGGTGACACACTCCCCACGCCTCGATCTTCTAGATCTGTCCTCCATCCTCACCTCCTCTCTTCACGCTCATTACTGTTCTCAATTCATCAACGTACCGAGCTCTCTCAACACGAGTGGATATGCCATGAATCCGGACCTCCTAGACTTGACTAACACTCTCTTCTCTTCAAGTTTCAAAAGCCCAGAAGTGACACAAAATGTCCAAGAAATTACCCCAGAAGTTCTAGATCAGTTCCAGTATTCATTACTGGCAAACCAGCTCCATAACCCACCAAATAATTCCCATTTCCTAAGTGAAAACAGACCCATGCACTCAAATAATGCTAGCGAAATTCCCCCATCAAACGCTAGTAATTTCGTAAGTTGCCACCAAAACCCTATGTCAAGCTATTGGCAAGCTGATGGCGATATTCAACATCAGTACATGAACATTGCTGAAACTTCAGTTTCTGTGCCAAACCACGGATTTGACGGTTCCTGTCGTTCCAATCTCGACCATTTCTCGTCAGGACATCATGTTTTTCAATCAAACGACGCCAACAAAGTCCAAAATTTCGGGCTTGGCTCATCTCTTTCGTCACCTATGTCTAGCTCCCTCACTTGGAATTCGTCATCGACGACGTCTACCGCGTACCTCGGTGGCTGCAACAACGAAGATAGAGACGGTCACAGTAGCCATATCATGTCGTCTCTGTATGATGCTGCTCCGAGCAGCTTTTTTGTCAACGGAATTATGTAAGCACGCATTCGCCTTGTGCACCGATAGATGTCAAGTGTCTCGATTAAGGAAACGCTTGACAATAACTTCTCAGTTTTCATACATCTTATTTTCGCTTACTGGGACCTGTCTTTCACGTAATTGTTTTCTCCATTATTGAACTTACTTTTAGTATGGTGACAAATTAATGAACATGACGTGCTTTTTCATGGACTTATGGGGTGCAAAAGCAATTTCATGGGAGAAAAAAGATAAGTTTTTCTAATGACATAAGTCAAGATTGCTCAAGCAATGGAGTTGGAGAAAATCTTCAGCAAGATATGGAGTCAATTCGTATACGCTTTAGGTGGTATATTGCATATATTAGATTTTTCATGCTGAAACTCAGGGTTGAGCTATTAATAGACCAAACCAAACCCTACACGCAGAGATCATGAAAATTTTCCATTAGTAGAGCAAGCGTTTTGCTGTTAAATAATTATTTCAACGTTGAAATATACCTTTGTTATGAATGCACGTAGATGGGTTGTCTAGAGACAAATATTATTTATTTATTTTTCTATTTGGGCGCTTGTGCTTGAAGATTGGCTAAAGTTTGAATAAGATTACCTCTCTTCATTCACCAAAAGTTAATATTCTATATCTTAAAGAGGCCGAGCTCCATGATTTTGCATTACATGCTTGTCAACATAGTAAATATGCACTCCATCTAACGAGTATATTCTGTAGAGTGACTCTGTGTCATATATAATCTGCATACAGTGATTATGACTTAATTTCTTGTTGTTTCGAAGGATTCTTGACTATCTTAAGTGATGATGCTTATTGGAAGTACTTCAACAATCCTTCTAAATTAAGTTTCTTGATAGAATATACTAAGATGGAGAAAGAATCCATTAATCGACTTGTGACGTGACAAGCACGGCCTGTTCTTGGTAGTCTCCAAAAAACAGTGAACATAGAATTAGGTCACATGGTCTATTATTGGCATCAAAAGTCAACTTTTTTTTGTTTTTCAGAAAAGCGTGAAATATATATCCATCATAAGTAATCCCAAATCGGGCAGAGACAAAAACAGTGAAAGTTCCGGCTGCAAATGGGAATAAAGAACGTGGAAATGTGATTAAAGTCTAACGTAACTCTTCCTAAGGTCGCAGCTGATTGGACAGAGGAAGTGGGGGGGAAAATAATGGGGGCTAAATATAATTGGAAAAGACAAAAAAGAAAAAAAAAAAAAAAAAAAAAAGACAAAAGCCGACGATTAAATCAGTGTCCGAAGTTGCGTATACGTTTTGATCTCTTTTACTTTGCTAACGTTGACTCGTCTCGTGGATCCCGACAATCCCACTACGCTCGCCTGACCCGCTCGGCCCGTGCTGGGCCGACACGTGTCCAATACCCGTTTTGACCATGGTTTTTGACTACGATTTTCTTGTCTTTTTCTTACGATTGAGAAAAAGTTTTTTTTTTTTTTTCCCCGAGTTAAACCCTCCCTCGGTGCTTTCTAACCCATCCACGTCTTAAACAGGACTTTGTCGCTGCTTAGCTCTATGTTAACGTAGCTACTAAGCTTTAACTATGTAGTTAGTATGGTAGGTGAGGATAAAATTTCAACGTAAATAGGTAAACTAATGACTTACCATGCCCTAAAAGTTCATTTTACTAATAGAAATTCGGTGCGGCAATTTGTTGCTCAAGTGTCATAATTAAATTTTGCTAAAAAACTTGTGTATATTAAATTCATGTCAATGCAAGCCACCTTCATGTTTAATTAGTATCAGAAATTGTCAGCCCTCTTACAGCCCTATACTCATTTCACTTTTCTTATCGGTATTGAGCTTTGTGATTCTTGATGAAAATTTCAACTCATGTAAAAAATTACAAATCGGGTGTCGATTCATGTAAAGAACGAACATTTGTATATGTTTTAGCGAAGGATTTTGTGTGTCTAATGCGATGAGAGGAATGAAACAAGTTTCATGCAATCTCCTGTTCCTGGCTTTCCACAAGTGATAGGATACTGCACGCCAGGAGTTCTTCATGAGCAAGACAGGAAAAGATTTTCCCTTAATAAGTTGTTTAACCCAATCGATTTCAGGAGTAAAGAAGGAAACACGACCCTTTCCTTTCCACTTATGCCAGTCAATATATAATGAGAGGGGAACAGAAAAGATCAATCGAGTTATTTCATTGAACGCCCGACACGCTTATTTTACCCAAGCCACTTGATCGAAATTGTCCATGAATACCACTGTTTTGATCTCCCCGTAAGACCCCGAAATCAACGTAATGCCATCCCACTTGGATCACAACTTCATAAGCTCTCATTACCGAGTCAAAAATTACAAATACTTCTTCTTAAGTTCTAGTTAATGTTCGGACAGTCATTAGTGTGTGTAACATCGTTTCATATAGCTATCGAAACTTTTTACGGTTTCATTATAACATGCGAGGAAAATTTTCCCAATGTTTCAGATAATAATCATGTGCTAAGATGAGATTGTCGATAAGCATATAGTCTACTGTCCTTATTACTTGCATGTCAAGCGTCTTATATGTTTGATAATGAACTGTCTGTGGCTTTATAGAGAGGGATTAACACTTCAATGACAGGATAATCAGTGCACGTTGGAGGAGCATTTTCTAAAAATTCAACTTCTATCTTGCACCGGTCCAAATTCTTGCTGGATCCATGGGCCGAATGGCTTAAGGCCCATTATGGTTCATTACCCAAAAACAAACGTGGCTGATGCCAAAACTGTGTTACACGTAGGACTGGCCACTGGGCCCTGCCGGCCCATGTTCCGGGCCCTTTTTTGTTAATTGCATTTTAAGAATTAGGCAATTAAAATGCAAAAAAAAAAAAAAAAAATCGAGTAATAAATTGCAAAAGAATAATAATTACACGAATATAAGTTTTTTTCCAAAATTAAAGAAAACACATAGTGAATCCAAAACATATAATAATTTTTGAAATTTGATATTGCACAATGATGGGGTAATCAGTAATGGGATAATTAATGAATTGTCCATTCAAATTCAATTTATGGATTTGATAGATTCTTCATTGACAAAAAAAAAAAAAAATGAAAGATCTAGATGATAGAACCGACACAATCAGGAATTAGCTAGTCGGCTTGAATTTGGATTATGTACTCACTTTTGTTAATGGCAATTGTGATCATTCTACCATCACAAATGTCCTGGCTTGCTTCTTGCATTAGAGGCAAGAGTTGTCTAACATCGTTAACACACTACATGACAGCTCAGCTCAAAGATTCTTTACATCTAACAAATTCCATATATCATAGCCTCTTCGTCCCAATCGATTACCCAACTTGACTGTATTGACATTCAAGCTAGCCATATATTGTCTCATTGGAGTGCACGATGTGAATGGTATGAGAGTTTCTCAACTTGCAAATGCGGCTTTAAAAGATTGTTGTGTTTTGTGAATAGATCCTTTAGGTATTCTATTCATTCATGAGTCATTACTATTGTTCATTGCGATATTTAGAGTGCGATTATATTGAACAACAATTGGAAAAATGAGGTTTTTTTTTTTTTTTTTTGGCCCTCGGACTAACCAAGTAATTTCTTCAACTTCGGGAGAACTCATCCATTATAATTACTCAATTGCCAAAACGCTTTCATAGTTTTCCAAATCTCATCATTAATTTATTTTTAGTTGAAGCTTTATGAAGAACACTTGTCTTTCCTCTCATTTTGCTTCCAAACAAAGAAAAATAAAAATAATTTCTTCTAATTTCTTCAACTTTATTTTTCCACTCTTTTCAACGCAATAAAAACAAATAATTCTCTCTCCATGCTTATTCAATCACTCGATTCTCAATTTCTCCTTTTCTTATTCTCCAAACATTTTATAAATTCGATTTCTTTTTCTAACACGTCACATCAATCGCAAAAATTTGAATAAAACTATGATCAAAATAATAAAAAAATTATATATTTAAGGGAAAAGACTACCAAAAACCCCAAATTTTACTTAAAGTGACAAATTTACCATTTTTTTGTGACGTGAAAAACTCCAAACTTTTCAAACTGTGACGCATTTACAAGGGTATTTTATCTCTTTTTCTTTTCTTTTTTTTTTTTTTTTTAATTTTTTTTCTTCTTCTTCCCTTCACCAGCCATGGTGGAGGGAAGCCGGCGTCCGGCGAGGGCTACCTTTGCTGGCGTCAGGCGAGGGTCACCCTCGCCTGAGCTGGCTAGGGCCTGGCGAGGGATTGCCTCACCAGACTCGGGCGAGGGGTGCCCTCGCCAAATCTGGTAAGGGAGGCCGACGAGGGCACGAGGGAGGCCCTCACCCGACCCAATTGAGGGCTGCCCTTGCCCAATGCTTTGGCGAGGGCACCCCTCGCCCAATGCTTTGCGAGGGCACCCCTCGCCAAACGCAGTGAGGGCGGCCCTTCTGGATGCAGCGGAGGGAAAAGAGAAGAAAAAAAATAAAAAAATTTTAAAAAATAAAAAGATCAAAATGTCCTATAATTTAGAGTAAATGTGTTACACGACAGAAGTTTAGGGTTTTTTGTGTTACAAAAAAAAAAAATTGGATAAATGTGTCACAGTTAGCAAAGTTCAAGATTTTTCACATTACAAAAAAAGTTTGGGATACCACCGCTTTAGTGTGGTGTGATGGTTTGAGCTCTTCTTCCCCTCACGAAGGGGAGGAGTTCAAATCTCCTCACGGATCGCTTGCCCCTTAAGTGGGGCGTGGGGGTGGTGAGTCCTCCCGCTTACGTGTCTCCTCAAGTTTACTCGCCATTTCTTAGGTTGTACGGGGTTCTTAGGTCACAAAAAAAAAAAAGTTTGGGATAAATTTGGCAAAGTTTGAGATTTTGCGTGATTTTTTCCCTATATTTAATTATAAATTTCTCAATTTCAATCTCGAACTCTTGCTAATTCGCATCCATTGAATCAATCCATACTTACAAATTGTAGGTCACAATTCAATTATGGGTGCGTTTGTTTCACAGAATATATTTTTTGGGAAAATATTTTCCTCATTTTTCGGCATTTGGATCGCTTAGGAAAATGTGTCAATGGAAAACGTTTTCCTAATCAATAGACATTTTCCTAACAAAACTTAAATTCGGGAAATGATTTTCCTTTGAAAGGATCGAAAAACGTTTTTCGAATCTACAAAGCTTAGATTTGATGCTTGGTTTACAAACAATTATTTTTATAAAAATATTTTTTTTTAAAAATTGAATTTGAATATTTTATTTTAAAAAAATTGGAAAACATTTTTAAAATAAAAACAAAAAATTCGAATTTGCTTCTTTTTCTTTTTTTTCTTTCCTTTTTCTTTTTGCTTCTTCTTCACCCGTCACCGGCCACAAGGACGACCAGTGAGTTTTTGCTTCTTCATTTTTTTTTCCATTTTTTTCCTGTGATGAAGTGTAATTATTTTTTAATGGGATACAAACGACGAAAACATTTTCAATTATATATCACCAAATAAAAAAAACAATACGTATTCTTGAAAAATACTTTATGATAAAGCATTTTTCCGTGAAACAGACGTATCATAAATTCGGCTCGACTTTGTTCATCCTATAGTACAATTCAGCTCGATTCGACTCGTTTCAATTGGGCCGACCAGCGTACACGTGTCACCTGCTGCTATCGCTACACCCCCGACGCGGACGCAGAGCCCCACGATCCGAATTCGTTATTCCATTCTCGTGTCACCGCCGCCAGCCACCAGCCGACGAGTTCCCACCACCGCCCCCGTCCGCTCCCCTCCCGAAAATCGATCGATTCCAGCGGCGTTTACTCCGCCGTGATGATCCGCCGTGGCGCCGCCGATGGCTGCGGCGGAGGGCTGAGGCGCTCCCGCTGATGGTGCACGGAGCACCGCCGTCCTCGAGGAAAGATGCTGGCGATTGGTGCGGTGCATCTGCTCATTTCGGACGGTATTGATCCCGGGTTTCTCCATCGCCATGTCAAGGTGACCCTCTCTCTCTCTCTCTCTCTCTCTCTCTCTCTCTCTCTCTAGCTCGGTTGGTAGGCTCCATTGCTAAGGTTCAAATCACGAGGCTCTGTTCCCGGTCGAGATGAATTGAAAAGGCAAAGGAAATCGGGATTGGGAATGCTGACTGAAATGGGTAATGTGAATCCGAAACGTAACTCGAGGGAAAAGGAACAATACACGTTGGGAGATAAACAAAAAGATTTCTTTTTTGTTGGGAAGTGCTGAATGTGGGTTCTTCCTCGATTATGAACGGCGTTTGAATATGCGTCCTCATCGTTAAGTGCCTGCGTCACTTTCTGTGCAATAATGTTTCGGGGGAAATGGCGTCTCTTGATTATGTTCTGGACATTCTAGTCTAATTCCGGGCCGAATGCATCCTTGAGGTTCGTCATCCAATCGAGTAACTCATCTTGCACATCTAGTTACACCATCCTTTATGTCAAGCAAATAAAGGGTAAAGGAATTATAGCCACGATGGGAGTGAATTTTCGGTGTCTGTTTCGATCTTGGTGAGTTGTACCCGGTCTTTTCTGGTGAATGCAGAAAGTTAACTACGTAATTTTCGACCCATGAATGCAGATATTTGGTTTTCCAGAATATAAAGAGGGTTGCTCGTCCCCTGCTTCCGTACCTGAAGACCAGTTATTCAGGACAGATTAAGCTCGCAACCTACTGTAAGGTTGGTCATCAACCTTACTCCCACCACTTTAACTGTCATTATAAACTCCCTTTGAGAGAATATTACCCTTATAGAGTCTATAAAGCAAAAGGAGTATTCTCTAGAAGTTGCAGCTTTACCATTTCAAACCATGCTCTAGTTGCTTGGAAGAGGCTCTCTCTGTTATATCGCAACAATGGGCCTGCTTTACCCTTGATCAGTAAAATTGCTGGTGCTGTGAGCCTCGCTTTGACACGATCAAACCTTATTTCTCCTGGAGTCATTGCCTTTATAGTTGGGGAGCTTGTGTGGGCAGAGCGAGCATGGGCAGAAGCAGAGCGCGTTCCACCAAGGAGTACTATGTATATGAATGCACAAGATGGGCGCATTTATTTGACTTCATTTCTTTTTTCAATCCTAGAAGTTGTTATTATAATTGTCAGAGCGATCTATCTAGCCATGTTGTTCTGGCCTTGCATATCCATGGCTCCCTTGGTAGATACTCTAGGTGTGCAGTTCAGGAGAAGATGGATTCAGCTAGTCCATTCTACATTAGAGAAGGCTGGCCCTGCATTTATAAAATGGGGTCAGTGGGCTGCAACAAGACCAGATCTTTTTGCAAAAGATCTTTGCCATGAGCTGGCAGAACTCCATACAAAAGCACCATCTCACAGTTTCCCCTACACAAAGAAAACAATTGAAAAGGCATTCAGCCGCAAGCTGTATGAGATCTTTGAGTCGTTTGAGGAAGAACCTCTAGCATCTGGAAGTGTAGCACAAGTTCACAAAGCAGTTCTGAAGTATAGATACCCTGGCCAGCATATGAAGCCAATGGTGGTGGCTGTGAAGGTTCGGCATCCTGGTGTTGGTGAGGCAATAAGAAGGGACTTTGCAATAATTAATTTTGTCGCTAAAGTGTCAAAGTTCATTCCTGCTTTGAAATGGATGAGATTGGATGAGAGCCTACAGCAATTTGCTGCTTTCATGATGTCCCAAGTCGATCTTGCCAGGGAAGCAGCTCATTTGAGCCGGTTTATCTACAACTTCCGCAAATGGAAGGATGTCTCATTCCCCAAGCCTCTTTATCCCCTTGTGCACCCTGCTGTTCTGGTGGAAACTTTTGAACCAGGTGAAAGTGTTCTTCACTATGTTGAGGAACTTAAAGGGCATGAAGCAATTAAAACTGCCCTTGCTCATATAGGAACACATGCTCTTCTAAAGATGCTCTTGGTAAATTTCCATACATGTGTCATCTCTATTCAGAGCAGATTCCTTGACTTGGATATGATCTTATTACTCGTGTGTGTTATGACCTTTTGACTAGTGTGGTTTTTCTAGATAAATTTGACACTTGGCCATTGTACTTTCAGATTATTTTCATATAGGGAACTGAGCTTTAACCGCTGTTGTCAAATGCATTAAACTTTGATTTACTTGTAATGGATGCCACTTTGGTGCTTCTGCTGAAATTCTACATGATTGCTTATGGACATGTAATCTGTAATCTTAGATGGTACATTTAGGCAGCCTTGTTGGATTTGTAATAGAAAATTGATCTACTGATAGCCAATGTACAATTAAAATTGAAATTCAGTGCATTAGGTAACAACAAACAAACTTTAGTAATGCAAATGCAGGTTATCGTAAGCTGTAGTGGACCACACCAGATATAAAATTAACCCAGTTTTTTCTGTTCTGTTCCTGTTCAATCATGTTTCTAGGCGTCATGGATCATGAGATTCATAATTCGTGTGGAGAACTAAGTTGAATTCCTAATTGCTGACTTGAAGAATATTTGACATTACTGTTGCATATTTTCTGAATCATGCAGCATGACAGCATGATAATTTGTGTGCCCAGTGGCAAAGTCAGACCACTTATATTGGTTTGAGTAGTTTGTGACAGTTAGGGGTGCATGGTTGTTTTAATAGAACTGCTTTTGTGGTGAAAAAATTGACAAACTCATAATACTTTGGGCAAATAGCTGACTAAGTGTCTGGTGAAAATGGGTGTTACCTTGCCCATTAGATATCCTTTTCCCAAGTTTGAGATCATGTCTTTCTGACTTTCCATATACATTATTATTTCTCTTGTATATGATATTGATTGACCTCTTGAATTATGCTAGAGAAGCTCTTTACCTGTTCATTTTTTTTTTTTTTCCCGTTTCTGTGTTTTAAGCTCCTGTCGTACCTGAACTTATTACCTGCTGCCGCATTCTCTAATTTGTTTCTGAGATTTTTTCTACCCTTTTCCAGGTCGACAACTTTGTACATGCGGACATGCATCCTGGGAACATTCTAGTTCGAGTAACTGGTAATAAGTTGTCACAGAGGCAACCCTTCGGATCAAGGCCTCATGTCATCTTCCTTGATGTGGGAATGACTGCCGAACTATGCAAAAGAGACCGGATAAATTTGCTAGAATTTTTTAAGGCTGTAGCTCTTCGAGATGGTCGGAGCGCTGCCGAATACACACTGAGATTGTCCAGAAAGCAAAGTTGCCCTGATCCAAGAGCTTTTATAAAGGTAACATATTCATTATGTAGGCTTTGCTTGCCAGTAAGTTTTTGGTTCCTTAATGATTTTAGTTCCTCATAAAGCAAATGGCCCTTGAATTTATTGACTTTTTCGGTTTTATCATTTGAGGCTTAAACTATGGAGCATATGATCACGTGGCAATTACATATTAGTATGTTGAGGATTATCCAAATAACAGATTGATTGATGGTATTCTCAATTCTCATTCATATTGACATCTTTGAGAACATGTGTTGTTGGTTTATCAGGATGTAGAAAAGTCTTTCACTTATTGGGGCTCCCAGCAAGCTAATGATGTTCATCCAGCCGATTGCATGCATCAACTACTTGAGAATGTCAGGCGTCATAGAGTCAATATTGATGGCAATGTTTGTACCGTGATGGTAACAACATTGGTTCTGGAGGTAAACTTTGGCACTTTCTTGAAATCATTAATATCTTTTCTGAGAGAAAAGTGCATCTTTCTTATCAATGAAGCTTGAAAACAACTTCCCATGATGGTCTGTGCCAAATGATTCTGTAGTCTCTTTGAGCACATTAGAAGTTTGCTTCTCCCAGTATATGGCCTTGTCAGTTGTAGCTTTACAAAGGTGACATTTGTATTAATGCAGATGTGGTGGCTGTGCTCAGATCAGTTTTGTTTATTTCCCATGGAGATATGGTTTTCACTGAGTATGAATATTTAGTATTATAGTGCCAAAAGAAAGTCATCTCAAGTATGAAATATTTTGGAGAGGTGATAGGTTGCATCATCAAAGGGTTTTTGCTAAAAGACTATCAAAAAGTTCTCATAACAGTTGTCCAAGGTTTCATAAGAGCCCTTTGGGTGCTTGTACGGGAGATGTATATGAGATTCTTCATATTCTTGATATTTCCAACAAAATCCTAAAAATGGCAATTGCTTTCCTTCACCGTTGTGACACTGCCAGCTATTTCTTTAGCTGATAGCATGATCATGGAACAAATATGAAAATGTCATGAGTATATTCTTGGTCAGTGACATGCTTGCTTGCCGAGATATTTTGCGTAATCTTAGAAGATATGTGCCTCAGAAGGGTCTTCTTTTTTTCCTCCTCCAGGGATGGCAACGCAAATTGGATCCAGAATATGATGTTATGAACACTTTGCAAACATTGTTATTTAAAGTCGATTGGGCAGAGTCTCTCTTTTACACCATTGAAGGTCTCATGGCTCCATAGAAGGCCTCAATCTCCGCATACATTCTACAGTGAATAAAAGTGAATGGCCGGTTCGATAGTCTCCTTAAGGCGTTCGTTGTTTTCTTTCTTTTTCTCTATTTTCTCCTATTATTCTTCTTTTCTTTACAGGATTTTCTTTTTTTAATAGGCCTTACTTTCATATATTTACAGGAAAGGCTGATACTTATTTTGTCATTGAATGAGCGCACTTCGCATTTCTTTTCTTTCTCATCGGGACTTTTCCTGTTGTACTGCTAGAACACATGCCTATCGGTGTAATAGCATTTTTGAGGATGCAACTGTTGAGAAGGTAATCTACCAAACATGTTCCAATTGATTACTTCACTGCCTTTCTAATCGAATCCTTGAACTGAAAATCTTCATTTACAGCGTGAACAATGGTCAAATGGTTTCCCGGCATCTCATCGCAATAATGAGTTACCAAGTTCCCAATGAAATTTCAGCGCCATCAAAATAGTCAATGGTCAATTGAATGTTGGTGATGTGAGAGCCTACTTAGTTTCCCTAAAAAAAAACTGTTCATTTCCAATGAAATGTTCGCATTTCTCTGATATGATTGACTGTTTGAGGGTTTTTGCATGGCTCGACTATTCTCCATCAGGTGTGATAGTCGTCTTATCAAACTCATCCGATGATTAGTGGAGCAAACAGATGTAAGTGCTGGAGGTGGCTCGAGAAAAAAGCATAAGTGCGATGATTCAACATTCTTGGTCCGGTTGAGTGAATAAGGCGCACATGAAGAAATCCACTTGTTGAAGATGGTCGATCATATAAATTGGCATCAGGACAGAAGATTAACGAATTTTGAGATGATAATTGCAGCCAAGAGAATCTCAGTTTGTGAAAACAATGGTGAATTTGTAGTTGAATAAAAAATAAAAAATGACTGCCTGCAAGTTTTGCTTTAGGCATGCATCAACAATTGGTTGAGCAAATGATCTTTCTTGCTGAATGGAAGTGAAAGTGCCTGAAAGACGAAGGATAAACTGGAACTGCTATAGATGAAGTGGCCCTATGCCCACCATGGAGCTTCACCAGTTCTGAAGTCGGTCTCAACCCATGGGACAAAAACTACCTTTCCATTATCAATATCTGCATGAGCCAAGGCCAGTGACTGTTCCAAAACGAGATCGAAAACATCGATTTAGTCGATACAGTGATTAAGAGTGTGACAGAGGAGCTTAATGTTGAGATTAGGAATTTGAGTGGTTTTACCAGAGGAGCAGGTCCTCTAACAACCCTCCCTTGGTTGTTGTACTGAGAACCGTGGCAAGGACAGATGAACTTCTTCTCAGCGGCATTCCATGGCACGACACAACCGAGATGCGTGCACACCGCATTGATGCCGTATGTTGCCAGCGTTTTGTCACTTTCCACGACAAGGTAGGTCGGGTCTCCCTGTAATTGGAAGAGTGTCGAGTTTGGATGAAACAGGCAGCTTGTAGAAGGTGACGTATGGAAATAAAAACGAACTTGACTGCAACTTGAGACCATATGGCTAAAGAAATTAAGTAAAAAGGGACCGGTTTGTGCAGCACAACATAGTGTGCTTTCATGAAGTAGCCTATGTAACTCGAAGATGCTTTTCAATTTTAATGGAAAACCCTTCCGGGACTTGTGATCACGTCCGACAAAAAAAAATTTCACCAATGCCAATGGATGATGAAGGTCATTGCAGAACAAGAGCTTTTTGTCGGTTGAACATATCTTCTTCTTTCAGATTATGTTAACCTGGTAATGCCAAGGAGCAAAGCCCTAGTGACTAAACATTGTGATCGTATTTTCCAAAATATTCAAAGATTGGAAGGCACCTTCAATCCTTGAGTTAGTGTTCTGTCACCAGGACCATGGTTTTTGAGCCATTCGGCAGCAATAACATCATTTCCGATCGCGTCTTTGCCACAGTACCACCACCAGCACCTTTCCTTCTGCTCAATTCACAGAAGAGACAATTGTCAGAATCAGAGTTAAGGAACGGTATTTGCCAGGTATAAAACAGCAACTAATCCAGAAGACAAATTAATGACTGGTTGACCCCACAAGTGTAATGGATCAAGATCAACTGCGTACATACATGATCACATCCCCTAGTGCGTATAATTCTACAGGCATTACTGTCGAGACAGCTACAGAGTCCAGCAAGTCAATGACTGGACATATCTTATAGAGAAGTAAATCAACGCAAATAACTGACCCCTCAAGAGACCATCATATCAGCCATCGAGCACAAATTAGACCATTAATTAACTCCCCTAAATTTGCATCAATCCAACATGACAGAATCCAATGTGGAATCTATGTGCAAATTGTACTCGCTTGACTCGCTTAAAAAAACTCGCTACAGAAATGGAGAATTTGGAGCTGCAAGAAGAGAGAATCTAACCCCTACTCTCCACACTGGTTAGAATACAATCCCAATTAAAGATCCTTGTTGCAGAGCAATTGCAAAATCTGTGGAAAGAGCATGGTAACAACTTACCCAGGTGGAGCAAGGAAGGTGGCATAGGGGACCAACATGCCAGCAGTGGGGAGAGAAATAGCACCCAACAACAGCAAATTCATGAGTTGCCTCTTTCCCATGTCCGGCACCCGGTCTGCCGGTATGCTCGCGGCTTGGCATGTAATCTTCACTCCCTTGTCCTTCCCCACCACGGATGTCCTTGTTGGCTTCACCATCAGTGCTTGTGATGATGATGCACAGAACATGCCATTCTCACTTGAACACAGCTGAAAAGGCAAAACCCCAAAGCACACATATCCTTATTTCAGTTATCCGAAAGATCTCACAACTAAAGAAAATGTTCCTTCCTTTTTCATTTTGCCTGACATTTCACATCGAAGAGCTTTGCCCTTGACGTGCTTGGACAATCACAGGACAGTTGCCAGACAAATAACACGGTGCATTACCTGAGAAGGAGCTGGGGAAGAGAGAGTTGAGGCGGCCATGGCTAAGATTCTTGGAAAGAAACAGAGACGGTTGGCAGTGCTGGTGTTGGTTGGATTGGAGGAGCGTCCGCTAAGAGTTATGTTAAGAGAACAGGAACCAAAAAAGTTGATAAGATAAGGAGACTGTATGGTTGACAATGTTGTAGAGCCACATATTGGAGATAACATCCATGTATCATGGATCTTTTCCGCGTCCCATGTTAAGTCCTTTGGTTCTTGCAAGAAAATAAAAATTATTAGGGGGAAAAACCCCAAATTGGAATGTGGTATTTGACGTTACGCTTTGGAATAAAGGTACACATGCACCATTCTTACAAGACTAAAGTCCTCACCCATCTACTTTGATCATATCGACAAACCAAACAAAGGCCCTGTTTAGTTCGGCTTTTGGGGAATGTATTTGCAAAAATGCAAATATCTTTAGATGAATGAGGTTTTTCAAAATGCAAATAACATTTGGCGAATTGTAATTCTAAAGTGTATTGAGAAAAACTTTGACCAAAATACCATTTGGTAAAATTTGCATTTGTAAAGAACTTTTATTAAATTAAAAAAAAAAAAAATATTTATATTTCTTTTTTGCAGTTTGGCCACCGGACTATCGAATCTAGCTGCCGGACCGCCGTATGGCCAAATTCGGCCCCCGAAATTGTCACGTAAGGTCGCGCAACTAGTGACTACCTCAAGCAATGGTCACCTGAGGTCGCGCGACCAGCGACCACCTTAGGCGATGGTCACTTGAGATCGTGCGACCCAGGCAACCCCAAGCAACGGGTGAACCCAAGCGTTGCTCGCTTGGGTTCGGCCTGCTTGGGTTCGACTATCGCCTGGGTCGAGCGACCTCAGGCAGCCGTACCCCAAGCCAAGTCACTCAGGCCACGCGATTCAGGCCATTAGTCTTCCAGGTCGCATGACCCAAGCATCGCCTAAGGTCCGACAATGGTCGCCGAGGTCGGGCAACCCTCAGGCGGCGGTCGCCAGCTCACACGGCCCTTTGGCCGGCGATTGTCGACCTCCGATCGGCTTTTCCGTACGGTGATTTTGGAGAAAATGAACAGTATCGTGGATTTGCATTCCGAAAATGCTACTTCTCAAAATACCTCCCGAACTACTTTGGGCTAAAAGCCTTTAGAGCCATTTGGAGATCCAATTGCATCTTACCAAAATCGTCCAAAAAATCGAATCAAACGCATTTGCGTTTGGCCAAAATACTTTAGAGCCCAAAGCCCATTCCAAAAGACTTTAGAGCCCAAAGCCCATTCCAAAAGCTGAACCAAACAGGGCCTAAGTCTTTGTGCTCTATTTGGGGAAACCATATTTTAAGTATATATATATTACGCATACGTAAGAATTATACATCCGGTTCGACCGTTTGCGACCCATCAACATCTAGCACCATATCAAGTTACATGATTGATGAACTCGCATGCTACTTAACATTCAAATGTCTTCGTCAGCCCACCATGTCATATCACACATCTCAGAGAGTGAGAGAGAGATTCCGAGTCTCTTGCATAGAAGATAAATACCCATTTTAAGACACATGATCCAAAAAATTCATCATGCCTCAAATTTGCCTCAACGATACATCCTAATTCATGTAACGAATATGACGTTTTGTCCCCAAGAGAAGGGACCCCCAGCCCGTAAATGTTAAATATGTCGCAGGGTCTTGCTGAAGTTAGTCCATACGAATTACGAACCAAATGAGGATGCCGAGTTTACCCCTCAAACCCAGAAAGGACCCAGAGTTTTAAAGCCGCACCACATACTGCTTCGTTTCCAAATCCACATTGAGGCATCCTTAAACATCTTATCCCTGATGCTAAGTCACTGACATGTCTTCAGCTATTCAGTCTCTCGAAGAAGTACAAATAACCCATATCCTTGGGCGGGTTCACAGATGCTCCGACCTTCTGATCATTGAAGATTACCCATCTACCATCTTTCAGTATGTGAGCAACGTAGTGACCACAATGTGTGGAGGTTCCAATGTGGCTCACCAATCCAATAAGCTTGTATCCTGCATATCAATGGCCCAATCAAATTGAAGTGATGTGCTAGAGAAATTATATCTAGACTGTCCAGTTTCATTTCAATGGCAATTGAAGAGAGGGAAAAATATGAATGTCTCGTCAGAGAGGGAAACAGGCAATAAACTCAAATTGAGAGGGGCAACTTACCCACTAGGATAGGAAGCATCAGTTAAAAAAAAAGAAAAAAGAACATAAGTTAATATTCAATGTCACACAGCCTTTGAATCTTTTTCATATGATGTGTGATCATCTTAGGAGAAAATAAACCCACCCAATTCTAAGCTCAACAGATGGGAGAGCAGGGCACTAAGAGCTATACAGTAACAAAGAATCATTTACAATGTCATCTAAAATCAGTAAAAATAACCACAAAGAAAGAAGCCAGAAAAGTTGACTCAAAAGCCTGCGTAAGCTAGATGCGTGATTATGGCTAGAACAAATGATCTGCAGCTAGTGATTGAACGAAACAGACACCCAGCAAGCTAGACATCTTTTACCAGAATAAAGTATTTCAGCCATGTGAAACAAACTGAGAGATCTTAAAGCATAAGATTTAATCAAAGTGATGAGGCACTTACTCCCTCCTCCATCAGGCAATCCTGCGTCACTTGAACTCGATGTAGAGTTCGATGTGGTGGCATTAACATCAGATGAGGCAGAGGCATCTGGATTGCTGAAAATCCAATCTGTTGCTTTTTCAATATCACCACCCTAAAAAAAAGAAGAAGAAGAAGTTACACCCAGCACAATCGATACAATTTAATCTTTAGATTATCTTCGGCAACATCCATGTAAAATATGCTGCTGTACATCTTCCAAAAAAAGATGAGGAAGAAGAATGAGAGAATGCAAACAACAAAGGGTAATGAAATCCGTACTGATGCTTTGAGTGCCTTCCTCGCTAAGTCTTCTGAGAAACCAAATGAAACCAAGGTCTCAACTTTTGATGGGTCAACTGTAGATGATGCAGTTGCAGGAGTCACATCTGCTTCAGATATAGGGATGTCTATATCTGAAACCATTTAAGTTACAACTTATTAGGATCATGGTCCTTTTCACTTTAACTGCAGAGAGTGAAGGCTCTAAAGCAACAAAATCCACCAAGGTAGCAGCTACATACCAGCATCATCCATGTGCGTCAATAACCAATTCATAGCCTCCTCTACTCCGGCATTTGAGGTACGTATTGCTGCTTTCTGACAGTGCAGATAGTTGAATCCCATTGATACAAGTTGAGCAACAATATCCTCATTGGCCACAAGCTTAGTTGATCCCACCTCATCCTCAGCAACTGTAATGCACAAAATAATAGACCGTCGATAAAATACACAAGAATTGGTCAAGTTATAGTCTATTACAGAGAAGGCAGCCACTGGAAATGGGCCAAAAGAAATGTAGGAACTCTATGGCCAGCTCATATATCTTTCTCATAATAATTTCTCGATAACATACAAGTTCCTAATTGGAATGAGAGGAAAAATCTGAATCGTGAATATGAAAATTCATAAGAAAACACTGGCACCCTACTAGTTTGGATAATAAAAGTGTAACACTTTTAATTATGTCAGGCACCCTACTAGTTTGGATAATAAAAGTGTTAACACTTTTAATTATGTCACCAGTCACCTTCTGGTAGCAGCTCTTCACCAGGCTGAAGGCCATTGCTCCGCATGCGACTGATATCTATAACATCTGGGACATCTATATACACATCTGATCGAAAGACAGAAAGGAAAAACAGTCAACCAGATTCTCACATGGACAAAATTGTAAACACAAGTGAATGCAAAATACCAAGCTTTTTTGGTACCCATCCCTCCTCCATCACAAATTTCCGCATGTGAAGCACCAAGTAGTCAGGAAATGATGTTAGACCAGCTGTCCTGTAATTTTATAGTGGATTTATTGTTAGTAAAGTGGTGCTGCGAGCAATTCTGTATCTGTTGTTTCTGTAAAAGGTAATTTTTTTCTTCTCAGAATCATTGAGCAATGATGGGTGCATCATAAGGAGAAGAGTGGATAAACTACGGACTTTATAACTTTAAAGGATCTTTGAAATATAAAATTCTATAGAATCAACAGTCATCAGCAGCACAGTGGGAGAGTATACAGCTTAAAGCCTGCAACTTTCAATGTGAAACACCTTGTCGACTGGATAATAAAGATTTATCAAGAGGAAACTTGTGGCTTGGATATCACAACGATCACAAGAAATGGCAAGCAAGAACAACTCCATGCCTATTTTCTACTATTCAGCCAAACATCTGCCCAACTAAGCCTTTGATTGTTCATCATGATGTACATTATTACATCAATGCCATACAAAGACATTGATATTACAGCTAATCAAACGACAGCCAAAATGATCCACAGTTTGAAAGGTCACGAAGCTCACTTTATAGCTGTCGTCTTCGATTTCAAGGCAGAGCTGTAGAAATCCTGGACCTCCTCTGGAGCTGAAAAGTTTGCTAAGCATGCTTCTAGAGGAACCCTTGGGCGTACAATTTCATCACTAGATCTGCCAGCATATCATTCTCAATAAACATGTTCTATCATGAATGAAAGATGAGCACCTGAAAAATAAGACTTATCGAACTTACACTTCCTTTCCCTCAGATACTTTCTGGGCTTTTAACTTGTAGAATGCTTCTAATTGCGCTGGATAATCAAACAATAGGACCATCTTAACAACATAAACACTTACTAATTAAAAGTGAAAAAGAAGGAATATTTACCTTTATTCGTGGCCTCATGCAGTGGAATATTTAGAGAGAGAATGTTGTCAAGCCTTCTACTGTAAGTGACCTTCCCGGATGGGCACAATATCCGATCTTCAATACCAAACTTGAAACTTCTTGAGGGATCCTCAAGATTCCCCACATGAGCTCGCTCAACTTGATCAAGAAAGTGTTGGAAAAATTCCAAAGCATCCTAAGGAATAGGTGTCAAAAGTAGAAATAAAATGAAAAAGCAGCAAAAAAACATTGACCAAAGTACATGAGGAGATATTGTTACACAGTTAGATTTCAAGAAAACTGATATCCAACCAAATGCAAACAGATTTTTTACTACGACATGACGTAAATCACCTACAGCTTCACATACAGCATGGTTTGTAGATTAATAAGCAGGCATACCTGCTGTCTCATTGATGAAAATTCAGGGTGGCTGGCAGCAATAACAGCCTTGAACATACGAGGCCTTATCCCTTCCTGCCTCTATGAATTTGCAAGCAAGAAAAACACAAATTAAATAATGATAAGGAAACTGTTCAAAATAAGGAATATAAGAAGAAAAAAAAAGAATCAAGAATAAAAATGTAAGACACGTAGGGACTTGGAAAGGACATTAAGAAAAAAAACAAAATAAAATCCTGGTGTGCAAAAAGAGATGTGTGCTCAAAGGATCCATAATATAGAAAAGATATCACTGCAATTTTATGGCCAGTTGAAGTCAACTCTAGAAGTTTCAAACGCACATAACACCCCGATGTGAACTTAGGATTTCCACCAATAAATCACTGAATGATCAAGAAATAAATCTTGGCAAGAAAGCTTACAGAGCCTTTTGAGACATTTGCATCATCATCCTTCTGGGAAAATGAACATAGGAAAATTTACTAATTAAGGGCAAGGAGATATGACGTGTAGCAAAAGGGGAAAAAATGTAAATATAGCTTTTACCTCAGGTACTGGAATAGAGTATTTGCCAGACAGCAAACCATGAGCAAGCTTTGTCCTGACACATACAACCAAACATCAGCATAATTCACCAGGGCCAAATGTCCAATACATCTTGTCAATAACTTCTCTAAACTCAACTGCATGTGTCACCATTTCATTGAAAAGAGAGGAACACATTCATCCGTGTGCTTTCAAAAGAGAAGTAGCCAAGGCTGGTACTCAGCATGACTGAAGGAGACTCATGAGTGTGTATTTCATAGTACAAAGGCATAGAGCACTAAGAAGAACAAATTGCAGAATGCCAAAGCAAGTCATACAACATCCTGTTATTTTTTGTTATTTTTATTGGGCAGCAAGAAAACAAACATACTATATTTCGTGTGAAGAATTACAAAAGCATCACTATGCCATTAACCACTTACAACTGCATGTTCAAGTCAACAGTTGGATCGGCAGGAGCCCTTTCAAAAGCCAATTTCAGGCTTTGATTCATGTAGTACCTGATTACAATATCATCAAGCAATAAACTCAATAAGTACTGAAAACATAGGTTATGGAATCGATGTCATTTCAAAGATAAAGGACCAACTGACCGTGCACAAAAGGAATGGGTTGAGAATACAACTTGCATGGTCGCAGCCATGTAGCAGCTGCACATAAACTCAATAAGGAAATGAATATTCGGCCAAAAAAAAATAAAAAAGCAAACAAAGGAAAGCAGAAACTTAAATGCCACATCCCAATAATCATTACCTGTTACCAAGATTGGCAAGTCCTGTGTAACCTGGACCAAATAATGGTTCAACCTCCTGTCCACTTTCTTGAATTCGGTTCCAATCAAAATTAGTGTTTTGGTCAAGTTCCCTTTCGGCTGTAGTCATTTCAGTCTACATAATGAGAGCACTCTTGTCATGTAGCAGAAAATCACAAAAGCAAGCAAGAAATCAATAGACTGAAAACCCACACAACGAGTGCACAGGCATCATATTGATCGAGAAGAAGAATAGAAAGCCTCTATGCTGCATACAGTTGATTTTCACAAGAGTATGAAATGTAAGCTTCATTAGCAAGAAAATGAAAACGACACCTCATGACCATACATCATGAAATGGATAAGCCAAATATTTATAAATTCAACTGAGAACTCAACTAAGTATGTTATATAAAGTTTGAAATGCAACTGTATTACCATTTTTAAGATAGGTAAACATAACCAGATGGTCAGCTAAGATATCAGTCAAAGTTGTTTGAAATTAGGACATACATGCAATTCCATAGCCATGGACCTTTCCACGAGATTAGATTGTTGAATAATTCATGCTTTCTAGCTAACTCAAGCATCTTATCACTGAAGCATTAAGTGGTTAAACACCTAGACTAATATTCATCCTTAAAAAAATGTTCAACACAGTATGAAGCAATGGCATAGATAGAAAATATGGAATTATACGTAAAGAAGCAATTCATTTCTTTAATGTTCTCATGTTTGTTATGATTACCATATTTGAGAGCTTTCTCAATCAACTCTTAGAGTTGGGCTTCTTTATTTAAACATTTTTCATGGTTTTAGGTATTCCAACAGTTCCCCACACTTCCAAATACATTGTGAATTCAGAACAAGTAAACAAGTGACCATGCCATTATAAGTTCCATTAGAATAAGTGGGATTATGGAAAATATCGAATAACAAGGACAACCCACTTTCTCTCTAAATATCTCAAATCGCATCCGACAAATTGACCAGAAAAGCCAAATCACTATCTGCTCTAACAAAAACCGTACCTTTTGTAATGATGAAAAATCAATGCCAAAAAATGCCAGATGTTGCGCTAAATGTGGGTCCAAAACACCTTCATCCTCTGGATATGAGAAAACGTCTGAGCTGCCACAATGCAATAAATTAGATTTCATCGAACATGGAATTCTCTGCTGCCCAATAACCATGTCAAGCACTGTAAATATGACCGACTCTGGAAGCACTTC
This sequence comes from Eucalyptus brandiana, assembly GCA_014182725.1. NCBI lineage: Eukaryota > Viridiplantae > Streptophyta > Magnoliopsida > Myrtales > Myrtaceae > Eucalyptus > Eucalyptus brandiana. Next base: position 10,280,035 of record CM024673.1, on the reverse strand, counting down.
ACAAATCTTAAGAGCCAATGCTAGTATAACTCCAAAAATTCACCAGAACTGAGCTTTTTGTCATGAGTAAAAACCAAAACATACACAAAACTAAGATTTCTCTTAACTCTTGCAACCGGAATGATAAAAACTTCGACAGCCAACCAAAAACCAACAAATTGTCCATTTGCCACTCCAAAGAATACATCGTCCATCCCATGCAATCCCCTTACCATTTCTACTCATGAGTGAAATCTATCCAACAATCATCTGAGCATTCTACCACCCAAAAGCCTACCTTTAAGTAATCTCTTTTAGTTTTAAACTTCATCTCATGCCATTTTAGACCCAAGGTGGGATTTAATGAGTCTATTACGCAAGAATTATAGGTATAGCAGGGTATCAAATCCCTTGTTGTAGATACCATAGGTCCCCGTAGTCTTTCTGTCTTTTGGTTGGTTTAGGAAGAGCAACACAAGAGAGCTTTTGAAGGTAACTAGGTTTCTTTTCAAATGCTTTTTAAAAAACTATAAAAAATCTCTATTGCTCAACTAACTCTCATTTTGGCGGTATTGAATGCCTCATCCGCCTGTTTGTAAGCATGTTTATCACTAGGCTGCATTACCTGCTCCTTCCAGATCAGCAGTTATAGTGCCAAGTTTCACAGCAAGAGGGTAGCCAGTTTCCTTGTAATGTTCAACAGCATGATTGTTGCCACCAGTTCCATCCCAATTTCTCCTTCCACACAGAATCATTCCATCAGTCAAATTGAGCCATAGATTCTCTGTCTTGTCACACTTGGAACATTTCCAACCAGAAGGAGGAACGACAACACCATTGTCAATCTGTTGCAAGTTTGTGGCATATTGACTAACTTGCTTCTTATCTGCTACCCAAGCAGCAACTTGCTCTTTCCTCTCAGCACCTTCAGCCAACAAAATGGCATCGACAGCCAACCTTACCTACAAAAAAAGTACGAATGAAGACTCATACTGTACCTGACATTTTACCAGAGAGGCTTTCTTAAAGGGACACTAGTAAAATCGGTGCATGAAAACGCACTGAAGGAGGAAGAGTCAAGGAGCACCTTCTCTGGCAATTCCACTGAGGGAAATGGCAGTGATATATATCCAGGTAATATTACTATGCTATAGGCTTCTTCATATTCAGGTTCACCATTGTCAAAGCCCCCATCAATGCCTACAAGTAGGACAAATAGATAAATATCCACGACACCAACAGCAGCATACACATTTCTCATCATATTGAGAAAAAAGGAGCAAATAAGGATAGGCACATTGCAAGCAGAGCTTCCAGCCTCAAACTACTATGTTAGTGAGTCTACTTTTAAAAGCATCACATAACAAACATAACCCAAACAAATAACAGGAAGTTTTTCCCGTTGCTTGGGCCTACATCATGTCACAGGGGAGAGCATCAGCCTCTCTAAAACAAAATTTTCAGCATAATAGTGTCTCCTGCTTTAGAAGTGTCAGTTCCTCTCAGTTAAATGCTCTCATCCAGATGCTCTGAGGATCTGCACGAAATGTGATGAAACTAGGGCATCTAGTGGCAGACTACTGCTGACCGTTACCATTGCTGTTCACAGAGACAGGTTATGAATGAGAAACCTGCTTGAAAGAGAAACACAAAGTAGGAATGCAAATCGAACAACAGGAACCTGCTGACTAGGACCAGTTTAACTCATCCAAGGAAAAAACATTATATTCCAAAATTGTATTCTACAAGAATTTCTCCATATACCCTCTAGCACCAGGTTCTCTTAATTCAAAGCTTTAGAGCAGCTCCTTCAAAACTCCAGCAAGCATTTAGGGATCAAGGAAAAATCATTTATTCTGCACAGGTAAGGTTAACCACGATCCTTGGGATTTCCAATTGTTAACAAAATGATGATGGAAATTGAACCATAACGAGTAATGAGCAAACGGCCAGCCAAACATAAACAGAAAGAAGGAATCGGCGAAGCATGCGCAACGATGTCCAAAGACGAATGACAAACCAAATACACAGTGCAATCAAAGAGTACCTATCGCCAATAGAGTCGGTTTCTTCAACGGCCGATCTTCGGAAACCAACTTCCTCGTTTGCTTAATATGCAAGTATACAGGATTCCCCGTCTTCCCAAAGTTCCAGTCCACGAACTCCTTCCCGAAAGCGAGGAAGCTATTCATGTCGACGAACAACCCGCCTTCGGATTTCTGCGGCCGGCGAAACAAGAACCATTAACCGATCAACCCAGGTAAGAATCCACAATCACAGCTACTCTCGATAACTCCCGTATAAAACTAAAAGGGGGCACAACGCCACTTTCGGCCGCGACCGTACATCGATGTCGAAAACCGGGGCCCCCCAAAACGAAACTAAAAACCCTAAGCACAGTCCGCGAGATGAACACAGGAGACACCGGCTAGAGCAGTAAAGAACCATCGAGGACACCGAAACCTCGCGATCATCTGCGAAGCGAAGCGGAGGTTTTGACAGAGGCTAGCGCGAAGTCTGAGGCGAAGGGGGGGTACCGGGGTGTCGAAGGAGACACAGCATTCCTGCTTGAAGATGCGGGTGGTGGGCTCGGGTATCCGGACCCGGGAGAGGTTGGATCGGAGGAGGTCCATCGGCGACGCCATCGCTTCTCCGCCGGAAGACGATGTCGGCGGGGTCTCTCTCGTTGAAGGAGACGACGGTGGCGAGTGAGAATGCGATCTCTTTCAGTTTCTGCGTAGAGGGAGAGGGAGAGAGAGAGAGAGAGAGAGAGAGAGAGGAGATTCTTTGCCCTAAGCTTTGTCCAAAGTTGGGGTTTTCTCCAAGAAATGTAGAGGAAGAGGACGCTTTTCGACTTCCACACGCTACTCCTCTCGTTTCTGCTTCGCTCTCTGTGTATTTCTTGATTGAACCTGATTGCTATCTCCAAATTTTTTTAATTTATTTAATATAATTTTTAATTTTAAAATATTTAATTTACTTTCTGACTTATATGAAAATGTATAATATTATTATTTCATTAATTAAATATTTTCATATAATTAAATGATTAGTTCGATATATATCGAAAGTTTAGGGACCACAATATTACATGCTTGACAAAAATTTATAGATTATTTGTGTACTTATCTTTTTAATTTTTTTTCTCATTTGAATTTAAGTGTTACTACTAAGGTTGATCGGTTGTAGGATGGGATGTTCATACCTTGGGATCGAGAACTATCTACTAAAGACCGGTTACAAAAAATTAGAACCTAGAACTGTTTGTTGATTTCGTGGAATCGATCGAAAAGTCACCACTTCAAAAGAGGCATAAGACTTAAGAGCAAGCAGCAAGGTCATAGGTAACCAACAGCAAGAATGAAAAATGGAGCAATGAGGCGGGAGTCGATCTTGAGCGAGAGAGGGATTGACGAGACCTAAGACCATCGAAAGAGACTAAGAAAGGTAGATAAGGCCACGAGATGAGTGAGGGGATATGGAGAAAGACAAAAGGGAAACTATGATTTTGATTTGAGAGTTAAAATATAATAATTTAAAAAAAAAATTACAATTCAGATGGGTTGGGCAATTTCACACCTAAAATCAAGAGCCGAACTAATATTCACTAGTTCTAGCAAATTGCAATTGGGAATTGGACTAGTCTCCATGACAACCGTCGATTCTGGACCGGTCCAATCCGATTCTGGACCTTCTTTCCTTGATTCATATACTTAAGACCTCGAAGGGGCTTCCCCAAGTCTATTCCATCTGATTGAAGAGTCCTTATATGGAAATTCGTAGTATGCTCCCCCACCCTATAAAGGGTCGAGCTCTCCGTTTGGAGACAGAACAACGTTCGAACTAGAAGTATTACCTGTTAGTAGAGTTGATCGATGGGCGGGCTAAATCGAAACGGGCCCTTTTGTTGGGCTTACCAACCCAATTGAGTCTAAGATAGCTCGGCTGAGCCCGCCCAGAAGTGCGCTTCGAGTCTTTGTGATCTCGCTGGGCACGTGAGCGGCATGATCCGTGATCAAATCTAGACGGTGAGCGCTAATTGGCTCTTGATTAATTCCCAAGCTACACGTGACTATTTTTAGTCCACGTTAAGATCAAATAATCATTGAGTCGTACGGATCATAATTCGGAAGCCTGATTCGCTACATAAAAAAAAATAAAAAAAACATAAACTTTAGGTCAGATCCAAATTATTTCCTCAACTTTTTTGACAGGAAAAAATCAAACGGAATAGATTTGCCAGGAAAAATATTTAACCCGAACTTTTTTTTCCAACTTTAGGTGCAGACCAAATATACTTTTTTGACAGGAAAAATATTTAACCCGAACATTTTTTCCAAAAAATTCAACTCTAGGTTGACTTATAGATTTGCCATGAACTTTTTTTTTTATTTAAAAAAATCACAGACTTTCAACTAGTCTTAAATCAGCCCTTATTAGCACTACGTCCAAAAATTGTCATTAGTCATCCTTGATTTCCGCATTTTTAAAATCAAAGAATGATTTTATTTTGGATATAATTTTTCACATCACTTTACTAATGTGGATATGTTACCTATGTGAAAATGCCTACCTCAACCAATTAACGACGATTTTTGGACAAACCGTTAACGAGGGCAAATTTAAGATTAGCTTGAAAGTTGGTGATTTTTTTAGACAAAAAATAAATTCAGGGCAAATTTAGATTTGTAATTAAAGTTTGTGGATATTTTTAAATAAAAAACAGTTCAGGGTTAGATTGGGACTACATTCAAAGTTGTGATTGTTTTAAGACAAAAAAAAAAAGTTAGTGAGAGAATTAGAATTAGTCCTAATGTTATGACTTTTTTTACGATAAAAAAACAAAAAGAAAATATTTTTCGGTCAATTGAAAACGTACTTATAAGACCATAATTCTTTATAGTGCGCCAAGAGAGCTGGCCAACAGGCCAAGTACCTTGGGACTGTTCCAAACTCCTCAATTTCTAGCAAGCCTAAGAATATTCAAGTTGTGATTGGGGGAAGCTATGAACGGGTTGTCTCGTATTATTTTTTTTGCCTAATCTGAACACGATCCATTTTAGAAAATGAAGTAACCGAGGAGACAGTGAACCCGCACTGGAAATTTGAAAGTAATAGAGATTTTTAATACTTCTTGGAAGTAAACGGAGATATATATATATATATATATAATGGAATTAAATAACATTTCGCGTCCATCAACTTCCCATATATAAAAGCCTCGTGTGACTTTCGAGGTTGTTTCTTGCGTCTCTCCGCGTGCCAAGTGTTTCCGAAAATTAAGGGGAAAAAAGAAAAAATGCGTCATCGTATCGAAAGAGTTCAAACGGCAGGATTTTTCAAGGGATACAACATGAAAACTCACGAAAATTATCCCGTGCAACACTTGACTACAAACTTCCGATCTGTTCTTTTAAGGAATAATGTATTAATAATATAGATAGTCTAAATTTTGATTCGCTGTGCAATGTAATCCTTAAACTTCTAATAATATTCAATAAAGTTTTTGAATTATATGAAAATATTTAATATTGTCATTCCATTAATTTAAAGATCAAGAACAATATATAATTTAAATAATACATTGAATATATACCAAAATTTTAGAAACTATATTGAATAAATTAAAAATTTAAGGATTATAAATAGCGACGCTTGGTGCTTAAAACATAACATGATTGAATTGAAAGATGGCCTTTGCTAAAATTGGATCGTTGATGAAATACCTTTCACCGAAAATCTTTCTTCAATTTTTATTAAGAGGACATGGGTTTTGTAAAGATTTTGGACATGAGCTTTATTAATGGTATACAAGAAAAATATATACTTCAATGGAGTTTTAATCAAAGATGAAACCTGATAACATAAAGTGTTTTGTCGGAAAATCAATGACAAAGTGTGATCACAAAGATATAATGTCGAAATTTAATCGACGAAGAAGATCCGAGAAACTACAACTAAAGCATGGAATCGAAAGATTTTTATATTGCAAAAAAGTAAATATAAATATAACTTTGCAAGAAAATTGAGTTCTTTAGTTGATTGATATCGGCTTACAAAGAGTACAATGTAGCCCACATTTGATGATTACAAACATTGATTACAATTTTGGAATTCAAATAAGAAATAACTTCCTAAACGATTGGTACAAGAAATTGTGTTATCAACCAACTCCTATCATCATGAAAAAAATCCACGATAAGTTAAAAAATTATTGAATTAGCAACAATAAAACATAACTACTCAACAGTTACGTCTTCGTGTTGATTGCCTACCGTCGTCAATGATTTTGCCAATCAATTTCTCAAGTCTTGATAAAAGGTTCTCGTCAATGACTTCTTTAGGGAATTGTCGATTTCCTTCAAGTTGTCAATCGTTCCTTTCACTGTCAACTAGACCTTCCTCTTATCAATCAATCAATCAAGACCGGTACTCATTGATAATAATCCAAAAAAAAGATCAGTCCTTTTTTGGCGTCAACAAAGTGGTGTCCAACTCCAGCAATGGCAGCATTGGACATGGCAAATATAAGGAGACAAGAAGAAGGCCACCGAGGTGCAGAAAGCTGTCCCGAGCACAACGAAGATTGCAAATTGAAGGATTATTTCTTTCTTGGACTTTGGCACTGCCGAGTACTTGAAGAAGAGCGGAGACCGGGATTCCCCCAAAGGCGCGTTTGTGTCGGGATATGCTGTGGAGCGTCCACGTCCGGGCATTGCACGGGAACGGTAGCCGTCGGCAAGTATTTCCATGCCCATTGACCGCAATTCATTTTCAGCAGCATCCTGCACGATTTGATGCTCTCGCCCTGGCCCAATCCAGTCTTTCCAATGACCGAGTCATACGACCAAAAAAAAAAGACCGAGTCAAAGTAAACCCGGTCAATAAAAAACCACCTTTCTTTATCAAACTCAACATTAAATATTTGAATGAACCCAAAAATAAAAGAAAAAAGGGGGACAAAAATAATGCGAGGTTCGTAAGATGGGAATTTCACGGTATTGATTGCACATTTCCTTTTACCCCTTTTAGATTCGGAAAAATTAATTTCATATGCACATCTTCCATTTCTTTTAACATGTCTCGAGTCATATCGCATGCTTTAGATCTCAACAAGCACGCTCCTAATATTAGCTTTCTAAAAGGCCGTGCATCCGTATCTTCGACATAAGTACATAAAAGAAATGTGGATTGCGCAATCATCCTATCATGACGTTGTCGCTTTCATTAATTAATAATAGAAACAATGCCCATTTCTAGTAGATAAAATTGGATCTTCATCTTCCATCTTTTATCTCCTCCTAGATTCCGGGGGATTATTACATAGATCTACGCAATTTTTTTTTTTTAAAAAGAAAAAAGAAAAGACATGGATAAACTTCGACTCCTGCCCGAAATAGACGACCAAACAAGGTCGCTTCCCGACTCAAAAGCCGACTCCAAAACTCCAAATCCAATAAAAAAACAAAGAGAAAAAAATAAGAATTCGAATACGATTAGAATAATGATAATAATAATTATTATTGTTAATGGATATATCGCAGTTTACAAATTCTCCGTTTTATCTTCGCCACATCATTTCGAACGGGTAATCACCGCACCACCAAAATCCGAAGCGGCAACGCCGGCACGCCGGCACGAGGTGACCGTGGCCCTCCACGATTTAACGCACGAACGAAGGAAGAAGATGCGGCAGCAGAAGAAGGAGAAGAAGAACTCGTCAAAGGAGAAAACCGCTTCTTCGATGGACTCTCCTCCGAAGGCGAAGACGCAGCCGAGCCCCGTGGCGAGTTGCAGCGGCGGCGGCAAGTTCTTCCAGTGCTTCAAGCCGGCTGTCCTTGACGACAACGAAGGAGGCAACGGGTGTAAGCGGGGTGTGGACGAGACGTTCTTTGCGTGCGTGGCGGAGGAGGAAAACGAGGGTCGTGCTCTGCTTAAGGTTCCGTCGGGGAATAAAGGAGACGACGGCTCGGACGAGGAGGATCACGGGAAGAAGAAGAAGAAGGGTTTGAAATTGTTCGCGCGTGCTTCCAAGGCCGTGTTGTTCGAGACGTCTCTGGTTAGTCGTCTCTCTGCCGTGATGAAGATAATTCTTTTGTTCCTTATAGTAAACATCGAAACACGGCAAGATCGTTGTTTCAACGACGAGAATCACGTTTTTCTCTATTTCGATCTCGCATGGATGTCGCGTCATCACGCGATTTTGTTGTCCCGACTCGATCATGTGCCGAGCATTGTTCGCTCGATCGTCTGTTTCCCTGCATCGAGAGTTCCTCGTTCTAAACTTCTAACTGCGTCGCCTTCTTACTTTTCCAGTCTCAGACGAAGTTGGATGATTGTTGTTGTCGAATTTGCCTTCTGGTTTTGCTTGACTGCTGACCAATATCTTGTATTTGATAGTCGATTTCGATTCTACATCATCACCGGATCTTAATTACTATCTACGACAATGATTTGGTGGATCTTTTGGAGCAATTGGATTAGCACGGTTACAATTGATTCACTAGACTCACCTTTCCGGCTTCGAATTTTTTGTGATCGACAGGCGAAGAAGTCACGGAGGAAGAAAAGGGCGAAGAACTCGCTCAAATCGATCAGCAATCTGTCCACGGAAGATGATAGAATTCTGAAGCTAATGCATCAGAATTCCGGCAGCGGAGTTTCGGACAACAACAAGGCCCGAACGACTAAGTCCGACGTCTCTTCATCTTCGCATTCCTATGTGGCTGGAACCGTTGTGCCTTCCCTGAGGTCTTCGCGATATTCGAGCATGAATTCTTCGCTGAGAAGGAGGAGCCAGTCGTCGACCCGGTCTAGTCCTTTCAACTCGAAGCAGATTCAATCGAGGGCTGTAGAGGACGGCAAAGAGCGGCCTCCTCCGCCTTCCGAGAACTCTGTTATCTGCCTGCTTCTGCTGACCCTTTTGGTGCTGGCCCTGTGGGGCAAGGTCTGCGCCATCGTTTGCACTTCGATCTGGCTGCTCTTCGTGTCGTGGTGGAGCATAATCAAGTGCGCAAAGTCCCCGTTGGACGTCGACGACGATCGGTCCAACGTGGATTCTGCGGAGTATAAGAAGAAGATCATTGCTCTCGCTTCTGCTTTGCTCTATTTCTTTCGCTCCTTGTATTTCTTAGCTAAATCTGCAATACCGTTCTTAGACTTTTAATTTATTTAGTGTAATTTCTAAATTTTCAGTACATGTTTAATTTAGCTTATGAACTATATAAAAATGTTCAATATAATCCTTTCATTAATTGAACATTTTCCTATAATTAAGATACTAGTTGAATATATATCTGAAGTCCAGGGATCGCAACATTGCACATTTGACCAAAAATCATATATTATATATGTATTTATCTCTTTAAATCTTTTCTCTCCTTTGAATTCAAGTGTTGCTATTGGGGGTGATCAACCTTAGGGTAGGTGGTTCATACCCCAAAACCAAAAACTGTTTACTAAGGACTGGTGACCAAAAAATTAGAACTGAGAATCGCTTGTTAGTTCCATGGAATCGATCAAAATGTCATCACTTTGAAAGAGGTATGAGACTTGAGCGCAAGCGAAAAGTTCGGAGGCTAGAGGTGATCGAGAGCAAGAGTGACAAATGAAGCAATGAGGCTAGGGACCATTTAGAGCGAGAGTGAGAGAGGGACTGATGAGACTGAAGGTCACCGAGAGATAGAGGATGAGAAAGGGAGGCGATGCCACAAGATGAGTGAGGGGAGAGATGGAGAAAGACAAAAAGGAAACTATGGTTCTAATTAAAATGTTAAAACAAAACAATTTAAAAAAAAACAGCCTGAGTAGGGTGAATAGTTCTACACCTAGAATTGGGAACTTAATTGATAGTTACTGGTTCTAGTAAATTGCAACTGGGAATCGGATCGGTTTCCATGAGGATTATATGTTCTGAGCCGATCCAGTCAAATATGGGGCGTTTCTTTCCTTGTACGGATTCATGTACTTAATACTTCTTCCTCAAGCCTACCCCATTTGATTGAAGATAGATGGAAATATGAAGTATGCTTCCCACGCTGCAAGGGGTCGAGCTCTCCTGTGGACATAGAACAACGTTAGAAAGATGTACGAAAGCTAGTTGCGTGAGCAGTATGTTTATGGTCGAATCCAGATGGTAGGCGCTAATTGGCTCTTGATTAATTCCCAAGCTACATGTAACTATTTATAGTCCACGTTAGATCAATAATCATTGAGTCGTACATATCCATAATTTGTAAAGCCTAATTCCCTAAATAAAAAAAGAGTTACCTAAACTTTAGGTCTGGTCCTAATTCTCTCCCGAACCTTTTTATCTAAAAAAAAAATTCCAGATGCATGACAAATCGGTCTTTTTGACTTAAAAATATATTTATCCCAAACTTTTTTTCCAAAATAAATTCAACTTTAGGTTCAGTTCTACATTTGCCGTGAACTTTCTTTTATTATTTAAAAAAATCACAAACTTTCAATTTAGTCTCAAATTAGCCCTGTTAGCAATTTGTCCAAAAATTGTCATTGGTCATCCCTCATTTCCGCAATTTCCATATCAAAGAATGATTTTGTTTTGGATATAATTTTCCCATCACTTTACTAATGTGGATATGTTACCGATGTGGAAATGCCACCTCAAACAAGTTATAACAATTTCGGGATGGAAGATTAATGAGTGCAAATTTAAGACTAGCTTGAAAGTTGGTAATTTTTTTAGAAAAAATAAATTCGGGAAAATTTGGATTTGTAATTAAAGTTTGTGCATATCTTTAGATAAAAAAAAAAGTTCGAGGTAGAATTGGGACTATAATTTAAGTTGTGAAATTTTTTTAGACAAAAAAAAAAAAAAGAGAATTGGGACTACTCCTCAAGTTATCACTTTTTCTTAAGACCAAAAAAAAAAAAAAAGTTCAAAACAAAATTGGGACTGAACTTAAAATTGAAAGTTTTTTAGAGAATTAGACCACATTCATTTTGCGAAAAACAATTTCCAGGAAAAACATTTTCCGGATTTTCTAGCATTTATAGAAAATGAACTAATTGGGGGAAACATTTTCCGTTAATGAAAAAGGTCTTCTATCTTTCTTTCACTAGCATTTTTTTTTCCGCAAAACACATTTTCCTTTTTTTTAAATGAATTTTTAATTATTTTAAAATTTTCTCTTTTCTTTCCTTCTCAATTGGCCATAGACAAACTCAAGCCTCGCCAAAGGCTAGTGGGGCTTTGCCTACCTCACCTAAGCTTGGGCCTCGACAAAGGACAGCGAGGCTCTACTTGTCTCGCTGAGCTCGGGCCACGTTGGAGTGGCAAGCTAGGTGGGGCTTGAGTCATTGGTCGTCATTGTGGCTAGCAACTAGTTGAGGAAGAAGAAGAAAAAAAAAAAAAAAAAAAAAAAAAAAAAAAAAAATCAATTTTTAAAAATAAAATAATACAAATTTTGAAATGAGTGTATGGAGGAAAAATTTTCCTTATCGAACAATAAAATATTTTTCTCTTTATTTTCAGATCTTAGCTAAACAACGGAAAAATATCGTCATTTTTTCAAAAAAAAAATGTTAAAATGACATCCCAAAAAATATTTTATGGAAATGTCATATTTTCTACGGAATAAATGGATCACGGAAAATATTTCAATATAATTTCCAGAGTGTTCGAGAGGTGGAAAATAAGGGCGCATTTGGTAACATTTTCGTTTAAAAATTGTTCTCGAGAATGAGAAATAGTTAAATAGAAAAAACTATTTTTGCTGCGGGGAACAATTTTTGAACAGAAAAACGAATTTGATAACTATACAAAATTTATATTCCTGAAATAGAAAAAAAAAAAAAATAGAAATACGTTTGGTAAACTTATATAATTTTTTTATTTCTTTTAATTTTCTAATTTTCTAATTTTATTTTTTCTTCTTTCTTTTTTTTTTTTTTTTCTTTCTTTTGGTCGGTTGTCGGCCATGGCCGAGGCCGGCGACTAGCCAAAGAAAAGAGAAGAAGAAAAATGAGAAAAAAAAAAGAAGTGTTTATCGGAATTGTTCCTAGGAACAAGGAACAAAAGTGTAAATAAATATCATCGTCTTCGTGGCCGCGATGGTTTGAGCTCTCTTCCCCTCACAAAGGGGAGGAGTTCGAATTCCCACACAGTCACTTGAAATTTTAAGTGGGACGCTAGGGGGTGGTGGGTCCTCCTACTTACGTATCCCTCAGGTTTACTTGCCGACTGCCGGCTGTACGGGAATACGGGGTTCCTGGGTCACAAAAAAAAAAAGTGTAAATAAACGCGTTTTTGTTCTTTTTTTATTCCCCGAAACAAAAGAACAAAAATTTATGTTTCGGGGAACAAAAACAAATTTAAACAAACAGCCCCCAAGTGGTTAAAGAAAATATTTTCTTTCTAATCAATCGAAAATGTCCTTCTAAAACCATAATTCTTTATAGCGCGCCAAAAGAGCTGTAGGACCGTTTCAAACTCCTCAATTTCTAGCAAGCCTAAGATTCAAGTCGTGATTGGGGTAAGCCATGAAAGTGTCGTGTCGTATTATTTTCTTTCGCCTAATCTGAACCCGATCCATTTTAGAAAATGAAGTAAACGAGGAGGCAGTGAACCCGGACTGGAAATTTGAAAGTAATAAAGATTTTAATATTTCTTGCAAGTAAAACGGAGAATGATATGTATATTTAATGGAATTAGATAATATTTCGTATGCGAGTCAATCAACTTCCCAAAAAAGCCTCGTGAATTTCGAGGTTGTTTCTTGCGTTCCTCCGCGTGCCATGTGTTTCCAAAAAAAAAAATTAAAAATAAAAGATGCGTGATCCGATTGAAAAGTGCTTAGGTCATAACTCCGCGTTCTCCCATGATGACCGGGATAAAGAGTTAAGACGGCAGGATTTTTCAAGAGATAGACACAACATGAAAACTCACGAAAATTATCCCGTGCAATACTTGACTACAAACACCCGATATGTTCTTTTAAGGAATAATGATACATATAGTTTTTAAATTTTAACTTGATGTACAATATAGTTTCTAAACTTTTAATAACGTTTGATGCAATTTTTTAATTACATGAAAATATTCAACATTGTCATTCCATTAATTTAAGGTCAAGAATAATATTGAATAATTTCATATAAATTATGGACCATATTAAACATACACCAAGAATCTAGAGATTATATTGAATAAATTAAAAATTCAAAAATTGTATTGCATATTGAGTTAAAGTTTATGACCATTCTTTTAACAAATTACACTCATTTTAAGAAATGGCAACAGTTGGTGCTCTAAAAAGTAACGTGATTGAATCGAAAGATGGCCTTTGCCAAAATTGGATTGTCGACAAAATATCTTTCACCAAAAATCATTCGTCAATTTTTACTAAGAGTAGATAGGTTTTGTGTTGATTTCAGACATGAATTTTTATCGATGGTTACGAGAAAAAAATATACTTCAACGAGGAAACCTGATAACATAAAGAGTATTGTTTAAATAAAATCGATGACAAAGTGTGATCACAAAGATACAACGTCGAGAAGATTTGAAGGCTACAACTAAAGTATGGGAATTGAAAGATAATAAATTGTAAAAAGAAAATATAAATATAATTTTGTGAGAATGTTGAGTTCTTTGATTGATAGATCCTGGCTTACAAAGAGTATAACCTGACTATTTATAACCCACGATCGACGGTCACATACAACATTTACAAATTGGGAATTTAAACAAAGTTGTGTTGTCCACTAACTCTTATTATCTAAAACAACAAGAAGTTAAACATTTGTAAATTAGCAACAACAAAACACAACTACCTAGCAACTACGTCTTCGTGCCGATTGACTGCTGTTGATGATTTCGTTGATAAATTTCTTAGGTCTTGCTAAAAGGCTCTCGTTGATGACTTTCTTAGCGAGTTGTCGCTTCCCTTCAAGCTGTCGATCGTTTTGTTGACTGTCGACCAGACTCTACTCTCATCAACTAAGTCCAATACTCGTTGATAATAACCAAAAAAGTCGATCATTTTTTGGCGTCAACAAAGGGCGTCGAACTCCAGCGATTGGCAGCATTGGGCAAGGCAAGATAAGTAGACAAGAAGGCGGCCACCGAGGTGCAGAAAGCTGTGCCGAGCATAACGAAGATTCAAAACTGAAGGATTATTTCTTTCTTGGACTTTGGCACTGCCGAGTACTTGAAAAAGAGCGGAGACCGGGATTCCCCCCCAAAGCCGCGTTTGCGTCGAGATATGCCGTGGAGCGTCCACGTCTGGGCATTGCACGGTGCCTTGCCTTCGGCAGGTATTCCATGCACATTGACCGCAATTCATTTTCATCACCATCCCGCACGATTGGTGCTCTCCCCCTGGCCAATCCAGTCTTTCCAATGACCGAGTCAAAGTAATACCCGGTCAATGAAAAACCACCTTTCTTTATCAAACTTAACATTGAACATTTGAATAGACCTCCCAAAAAGAGAAAAGACACGAAAATAGAGAGTGAAAAATAATGCGAGATCCTTAGGACGGCAATTTCGCTGTGCTGATTGCGCGTTTCCTTTTACCCCTTTTCGAGTCGAAGAAATTAATGTCATACGCGCATCCTCCATTCTTTCAACACGTCACCATCTGTGTCGCGTGCTTCGAACATTGACGAGCGCGTTTCTAATTTTAGCTTTTTCGAAAGAGCATGCATACGTGTCTTCGACGTCGGTATGTCATTGAAATGCGGATTACGCAACGATCGCGTCGTGTCGTGATTTCGCTGGTTAATAATAGAAACGATGCCCATTTCTAGGAGATAAAACTGAATGTCGATCTCCCATCTTTTGTCTCCTCCTAAATCCCGGGGTCATGACATAAATCTACTCGGGAAAAAAAAAAAAAAAAAAAACATGGATAAACTCCGACGCCTGCCCGAAATAGACGACCGACCGAGGTCGCTTCCCGACTCAAAAGCCGAGTTAAAATTCCAAATCCAATAAAAAAAAACAAGAATCCGAATTCGATTAGAGTAATAATAATTATTAATGGATATATCGCAGTTTACAAACTCTTTGTTTTTTCTTCGCCACATCGTTTTGAACGGGTAATCACCGCACCGCCAAAATCCGAAGCGGCAACGCCGGCATAAGGTGACCGTCGCCCTCCACGATTCAACGCGCGATTGAACGAAGAAGAAACGTCAGCAGGAGGAAGAGAAGAACCCGCCAAAGGAGAACCGCTTCTTTGATCTCCGCGCGCGACGATGGACTCTCCTCCGAAGGCGAAGGCGCGGCCGAGCCCCGCGGCGAGCCGCTGCAGCAGCGGCAAGCTCTTCCGGTGCTTCAGGCCGGCCGTCCTCGACGACGGCTACGAAGGGGGCGACCACTGGTGCGAGCAGGGTGCGGACGAGACATTCTTTGCGGTCGTGGCGGCGAAGGAAAACGAGGGTCATGCTCTGCGTGAGGTTCCGTTGGGGGGTAAAGTAGACGATGGCTCGGACGACGACGATCGCGGGAAGAAGAAGAAGAAGAAGAAGAAGAAGAAGGGTTTGAAATCGTTGGCGCGTGCTTCCAAGGCCGTGTTGTTCGAGACGTCTCTGGTTAGTCTTCTCTCCGCCGCGATGAAGATGATTCTTTTCTTCCTTATAATGGGCATCGAAACGCAGCATGATCGCTTGTCCGAGTTTCAACGACGAGGATCATGTTTTTCTCTACTTCGATCTTGCGCATGGATGTTGCGTTATCGCGGGATTTCGTTGTCCCGACTCGATCATGTGCCGAGCATTGTTCGCTCGATCGTCTGTCTTGCCGCGTCGACGGTTCCTCGTTTAACTGCGTCTCCTTCTTACTTTTCCGGGCTCAGATGAAGTTGGATGATTGTTGTTGCTATATCTGCCTTCTGGTTTTGCTTGACTGCTGGCCAATATCTTGTATTTGATAGCCGATTTCGATTCTACATCATCACCGGATCTTAATTACCATCTATGACAATGATTTGTTAGATCTTTAGGAGCAATTGGATTAGCACGGTTACAATTGATTCATTAGACTCACCTTTCCGGCTTTGAATTTTTTTGTGATCGACAGGCGAAGAAGTTGCGGAAGAAGAAAAGCGCAGAGAATTCGCCCGAATCGATCAGCAATCTGTCCATGGAAGCAGATAGAATTCTGAAGCTAATGGATCAGAATTCCAGCAGCGGAGTTTCGGACAACGACAAGGCCCAAACGACTGAGTCCGACGGCTTTACCTCTTCCGGAGCTGTTTCGCCTTCCCTGAGCTCTTCGCGATCTTCGAGCATGAATTCTTCGATGAGAGGGAGGAGCCAGTCGTCGACCGGGTCTAGTTCCTTCAACTTGAAGCAGATTCAATCGAGCGCCTTAGAGGACGGCAAAGAGCGGCCGTCGCATTCCGAGAACTTCACTAAGCGGCCGTCGCATTCTGAGAACTTCACTATCTGCCTGCTTCTGCTGACCCTTCCGGCGCTGATCCTGTGGGGCAAGGTCTGCGCCATCGTTTGCACTTCGACCTGGCTGCTCCTGGTGCCGCGGTGGAGCACAATCAAGTGCGCAAAGTCCCCATTCGACATCGACGACGAATCGTCATCGATCATGGATTCCCCGGAGTATAAGAAGAAGATCATCTTGAAAGGTCTGTTGCAGAGGAAACAGTGTCGCTGCGCACAACATTTGCAAGTCGCGACGCATTGAAACATGTTCGTCGTTTGCTGCTTTTTTTCTCAAGCTTCATGAGATTTTCTGTTCGAGGTTCGGAAACTAATGCCTACAGGAAAGGAGATGTGATTTTTTTTTTTTTTTTTTTTTTTTTCGCCGGCTTCTCATTTAATTGTGGAGAATATCGGGGAACTTCCGGGTACAGAAGCTTGGATCGTCGAAACCGGCGAGCTTAAGTTTTACATTTTCGAATCATGTCAATCGTTTTGGTGTCTGCTTTCAATCCGGGTCGGCTCAAGCCGCACTTGGAAGCCATTGTTTTGTTCTGAGTATGTATACATTGAAATTCATTCAAGTCCTCCAATACTATGCATTTGTAAATAGGAGGACGAAAGTTACTTTTTTTCTTGCGATGATCGAATTAATTGATATTGTTTTGTGGGGGAAGATTTGCTGAAGTAGTCTTCCTCCGTGAGGTCTGTTCTTTTGCTCTGCAGTAGTCTTTCTCCTTCGGGATTCATCTGTATAATCCCCTTGTTTTTAATTATCAGAATTCTTAATTTATAGATTTAAGCGCTTGGTTTGATTTGATTTGATTTGATCCTGTTGTCGAACTAGTGGCTCGGATCATGATCATGTGGGAAAGCAATTTGTCCCGGCAATTCTACTTGCCCTCTTATTCAGCGCGCAAAAGAAGAAAGTAGAGTGAAAGATGGGACATGTAGAATTTAACACGCATCGAAATTTAGATAGCACGTCTTTTCCATTTACTACTCGACTTTTTTCGAAGAATGAGAAAAACTATTTAGCTGTACTGCTTTCGAAAATGAAACTCGTGACCAAGAAAATTGCAATTACAATTTGCGATGTCTCCTTCAGCTTCTTTTATCTATCTATTTATTATTGGGATAATGGCCCAAAACCTCGTATACGGATATCAATTCAACTTCATATCTTTTAATATGGTCAATTATAACTCTATTTTTTTTTTTTTACAATTTGCCAATTTAGTTGGCTAGAAAACCACTTACGTGGACATTAAACATTCTATGTGGCAGTTGCTGTGAACAATTTTGCAAATATATATTTTTGTATTTTCTTTCTATTTTCCATTGCGGCAGTGTGGGTTGTTGAGGCCTCGCCGACCATTGCGCAACCTTATAAACCCTCATTAGCCATTGGCAAAGACTGCCTTGCCTACAATTGGCAAAGCTAGGCCTTACCCAGATCTAGGCGACAACTACCTTGTTTACGGTTAATGAGGGCTTACAAGCCCTCACCTAGTGGCCAATGCAGCCCTGATGACTCTCGCCAACTTTGGGTGGAAAAAATTAACAAGAAAATTAATATGTATATTTCAAACAAATTTTTAAAGTTGTAAATATTATCTATGTCAGCGTTGACCATACTATGTAGGATAGTCAATATTCACGTTAGCAATTTTCAGTCAAAAATGGTCGAAAAGAGTAACATTAACAAATTATCAAAATATTTAGCATTAAATTGATTAAATTGAAATGTTTAAAACTGAATTGATATTCCTTTAATAAATTTATGACTTTTTTGATACATTTCCTTAAATTCAAGTAAATTTTACGAGTGTAGTCGTCAAAAGTAGGGAGTTTCTAGGATGAATTCTATTTTTCGTCCCTCTGCTTTTAGGTTTTCTTTGATCAATTTATTATTCTTTTTATTGGTGTAATCGAGCTATTAAGTTTTATAATTAAGGTCCTTTGAAACCCAATCCGGCGAAATCCGGCAGATATGACCTTCGAAGGTGAGCATCCACGTGGGCAACTACAACGGGGAGTTGTGTTTACAGCATAATGCGCCGACGTCGTCCACATTGATAAACATTTTTCTTGATGCCGTCCCCAGAGATTTGATTAAAAAAAGCCCTAAAAACTATGGGGACGAGAAGTATAATTTTTCCCAATAAGAACGACCAGTTTTGGTAGGTTTCAATAAGGCTCGAAGCTGATGGAACTGCATTGATTATCTGGGCTTGGGCCATGGCCATTCAAAAAGGTTGATGAGGCTCGAAAATTGATGGACCTATCTTTTTCTATACCGGAGAAAAGAGTATATATGCACACAAAGTTGTCAAAATAATACTTAACCCCCTAAATAATAGCATATGTATAATCTAAATCAACTTTCGAGAATAGATACCTAAAACACTTTTTATTTCGTAAAAAATTAATGCCCTAGAAAGTATTTTCCCAGAGATAAATGTATGTATCGTTTAAAAAAATGAATAAATGAAAAAAATTTCATCATCCATAAAAATATTTAGACACAAATTGTTATCTATAATAAAAATATTTTTCATAATTAATTATTTCGAGCAATATAAACAATCATTTTAAAGAAAATATTCTCTAGATTAATCATTTTTTTTTGGTAATAAAGATTAATCATTTTTTGCGAAACAAACAAAGTCGAAAAGTTAATTACTCTTAGGATTTTATTTCAGATCACCCATTCTACTCACAATCATCACATACGATATTCGAAACGTGATCAGAATACTTCAAAGAAGCATGGTTTACTCAATTCACTAAACACTTTTAGTCCAAGCAAAAATGAGATATAAGGCACCCGCCCCGCTGTGGATGCATTAGTTCGGGCGTTCCCCCTCTTCCGATTAGGGGGAATTCGAGTCACCACGGTCACATTTATGCGACTTAAGTGCGGCGTCGTGGGAGGTGGGTCCCCGCGCTAGCGTCGCTTGCCGCTGGCTGTACGGCAGCTCGAGTCATCAAAAAAAAAAAAAAAAAAAAAAAAGAGATATAAGGCTGAAACTCTCATAACAATCTATTTTTAGATTCATTTCAAGTACCCTTTTGAATAGATACTGAATTTAGTGAGGACGAGACTTGCTGTGTCTATGAAATAGACATTGGCGAATGAACATGGACCATCCTCACGAAAAAATGAGCGGGCCTCCTATTAATCCCCATCTATACTCGAAAGCTCTAATAATTTTTCTCCATGTTCGAAGCATCGAGTTGCTTGGGCTCTGTCCTTATCTAGGAGAGGAGGAAGGGACCTAAAAGAATCAGACATTTCACAGACAAACGTTGCTTTTTCCGTGTCCGCGAGTCCTCTCTGGGTCTTTCGTACGTCGCTGCAGTACCACCAACGCAACAACTAACGGACGATGGCGACGCCTATTTTACATGCAATCGATCTCGCCCCCGAAGACGCCATCCCCATCGAATAATATATTTCCCTCCCGCAGATCCGTCCTCTCTCGGACGGTCTAGATCGCAGCAGCTCCCAGCTGCTGTTGCTGTCCCCTCCCCGATAAAATCTTTTACTGCGAGCCCCATCGAAATGCCCAGTTCGCCCCTCCATCCACGGCGTCGATGGCGACGTTGGGAGGGGCAGATCTGGTCCGAAAGGTGGAGGGAGAAATGAAGGGTGTGGCAGAGAAAGAGAGAGAGAGGGGGAGCGAATCTCAGTTGGGGGGGGAGGGGATTCAGGTAAGGGGAAATGATGTCTTTCGGTGGTCCAGGTGGGGGAGCCAAATCGGTTGCGGAAATGTAGAAGCCGAGTCTAGTTTTGCCTTCTTTATCCCGAAACGGCAATTCACTTTCGCAGGTCGCCTAAAGCCACGACTATCAGTTGCTCCCACCCTCATAGCAGCAAATCTTTCAGAAGAGAAAATGCCAAAGACTTCATCCGTTTCCGATTTCCTCTTTTTCATTTTTCACTCTTAGATCTTTTGAGGAAGTGGGTTCTCGTCTAATTAGCGTCAGGATGCATCGAAGTGCTTCAAACCATTCCCTATTCAAGAATATCAATGTTCTCACCGAGAAAGGGGGCAAAATCTCAACGTCTCCTTGCTTCATGGAAAAGCAAGCACTCGTCGACCAACTTGGTCGTGGCATGAATACCCTGTAACCGAGTTTACAATAAAGGCATGCGGCATTCAATTCGCGAGGTTTTACCCAATCAAAGAGATTTTACAAGATTTTCTTGATAGAGATGGCCAAGTAGTTAGTCAATAAAGAGAGAGGAAGCGAGAAATTGATTTGCGGAACTCAAAAGTTCATCGTCAATGTTTTTTTTCTATTAACCTCAATGCACTAGCTAAACTACTGTTTTTGGCTAATCCAAACCAACTGGCGATGGTGGTAGTGTGCATCTTGGTTGTGATGGGGATGGAGTAGCTAATCCTTGGGGGTGGTCCTAGTCCTAGGGGAACAAATCACATCGGCGAACCTCCCTTCCTCGTCCTAGGGGATCTAATGTTGTAATGAGCATTGTTTGTCCTTAGGCATTTCCTATTTAATAAAAAGAAAAGAAGAAGAGGGAGGAACATCTCTAAGCTTTGATGATAGGACATACACAGATCCCAATGATTCCAGGCCGGACTAGGGGGGTGCACAATCTCCGCCGCAGGCCCCAACGAATCCACCATGTCTGCCTAACCCTGGCAACAACTACCCCCCTCCACGTGTCGCCCTCTCGTTTTTTTTCGGGGTCTAATTAGCTGAGAAAAATGCACGACGGTCTACCATTCGTTCCATGATCAACACGAACTCGCACAATCTTTTTCCCATTCGTTATGACCGGAGCACGAACTTTCCAGCGTCTAAAAAATTAGCCGACCTCTTATTATTGTTGAATGCCAGTTACTATCTCGGCTGCTAACATTCGTTGAGTTTGAACTACTAGAATTCATTGTTGTTCGATATGAAAAGTTATCCTAACTCATAATTGTTGTAAAATATATAATGTAGAAATTAATATAATCTTGAAATTGAATCTATGCGAAATCATCATCGAAATAAATGATGAATGATAAATGACACTAAAGATTTATAGGTTCAGTTTCAGTATTATTACAAACTAATGATGAAAGCTGACGGCAAATAATCTAGTAGTAATCGGAGAATTAAAGTTATAATCACTCGCACGCTCTTATGTTTCTCATGCTTGAATTACAACCTTAGTCTAAAGTGTTTATGAATAAACAAATGGTAAAGCTCAAGCACAAATCATTGTGTATTTAAGCTCCTTCGACAACCAAGCAAAAGGTCCACACTCTTTGTATTTTTTTTTTCCTTTTGTGTGGCTCTTCCATGGAGTAGGTATTGATACTTGGATCGAACCATGCAAATCTAAGTTGTTCTTCATTTATTTCTATGGCTAGTTCGCATTGATATAATTGCAAGATCCAATAGCATTTTCATATTACATTACATTAAAACAGCATAGCCCTAAATTCTCGGCAGCTTTCTAGTCATTACTAGCAATTATTTTATGTACTTACATCTTTTTTGTGCGTGTAACATCTTTATGTAACATGCCAAAGAAAAAGAAGATCATGCCTAGGCACGCATGGCAAGACCAGTGCCCCATGTCCGGCATCATTAATCCACGCTGAGAAACAAGATTCCCTACACAATCACGGAGTGGATGCTTTACATAAAATGATGCAAAATTAGTTCGATCTTCTGTGCCAAATCTGAGAGAATCTGGACTACTATTGGCATGTATGAACTTTTGGGCATTCAAAGATCTCATTCCTTGCCACCGCTCTATGCCGAAATTGCAAAATGGGACACATGCTGATCTGGTCACGCGGTTTCAATTTCAGAACAAGGGTAACCTCAATATTTTTCTTTTCACACCTCAAGGTTAATAAGCTAGATGGTCCCTTGATATAACAAGTTCTCCGTTCAGAATTCGACATTGGAAAGCAACAAGTCGAGCATCTGTTTCTCTTTTTTTTTTGGTCGGTTGATGTCCCGAGTCTTGTTTGCCTATAATCTAATAAATTTCCATTTTTTCGAACTCAATCGAAGGCAGGCTCTCTGTATTGAAATTAAATTAGGGGTTAAATGCGGGAGTTTCTTTCTTAAAACCTAATCTTAAGAGATTAAATCGTGTAGTAGTGAAGTACTCCGCTTATCTTATCACATGTAGCGGCCATTGGATTAGTGGACACTTGACATGGCTTTGTGGTAAACTTTAGACTCTTGCATATACGCAATATTATTGATAAGATTGTATATTTTTCTTTTTTTATAATTATTTTCCAAAGAGAAAATGTAATTTTGGATAAATGGGCATTCTTTAAATCAGCCATTTTTAGAAAATACCCTCCTTTGATCTTGTGGAGGTTAGTTAGACCCAGTTAAAACTCGAAAGTAATTCCTTGGAGAGCTGGAATTATTCTTGCGAAAGCAAGCATGGTTCTAAAAACATATAGCTGCTAGTCTCTTAACAAGATCTTCATGCTCACTAGCTATATAAAGTACTAACAGAAATGAGCCCTAATTACGCATTCTAACTGCTAAGGCTAAAAATAATATACAAAAAAGAAGAAGCAATTCTAAGCACTAAGCATCATAATAGGCATTAATTAGTTCTGTGGAGATAGGGCTTAGCCTCAACGGCATGTGGAGGCATCATTAGGGCGCTATTCAAAGGCAAGATGCATTACATTCATGAACAAATCTTACTCTAAATGATTGCACGGTCGCTGTCCAAATATTATTAAAATTTATAAATTACAGGATCTTTGGGTCAGAGGATCTTAACTGCATTTTGCATTTACATTTATAAATATATAAAATTCATTTTATTTAAATTTATTTTAACTCAAGTGTTCTGAAGGGCCTTTTCTTTAGGAGGAGAGGAAATGATTACCTGCTGAAATTTGCCAAGGCCTAGCTGGGCGGCTGTAGTGCGTCCACCTTCTTGTTATAGTAACTTCCAAAGGAATAATGCGCCCCTCTCTCAGTCTATTCCCTCCATAGGCTCCTTGGGTAGGGTCATTTGAGTCAAACCCATTACAAATTCATGAAACAAATCCTAACAAATTAATCTCACGTACCCTTTTTCTTATCCAAGAATATTCGAATGTTTCGACTCGATTACTATGATTATCTTGTTGGCTTACATGCTTATCCAACTGAAAAAAATTGAAATTGTAGTTACTAATGGAAATTGTAATGGGTTTACATGCTTATCCGACTGAAAAAATTGAAATTGCAGGTACTAATGGAAGAATACATTTATGGCTATGGAAGAAAAATCACGAATGAGACGGACAGATGGTTGAGAGGGACAAGAAGAGAGTAACATAACATAGTACGCGCTTGAGAGAGTAGTTCTAGAGGGAAAAAGGGTAACGGGCTTCTACTTTCTATAGTAACTTCTAACTAAATTAAGATTGAGATTAGATTATTCATGATGGGTAGCGAATAGACAGAATTTATTCTGGATTTTGCAAATCAATGTAGGGAAAAGTTGAATGATTAATTACGTCTTTGGTTGATTGGACCCATACTAGGGATTTCACTGAAATATAAAAGTCGACTTGTGGAGATTAAGGGATTTGTAGACCCGTTATGATTTTTTCTTGTGAAATTTTGAGAAATTTTCCTTTCATAGAGAATACTTGATGTCAACTTATAGGCTTGTAGGTCTCATATTAGAATTCTCAAAGGGACATGAAATCTCTTAGGGGCCACCTATTGATTAGATGTACTCACCCTTAATTATTCACTACATGTAAAGTTTGAGTATTTAAATGATTCTTCGTTGATAAAAGAATATAATATTTATGTTAACTTACACAAGACCACTCTTTCGACGTGGATTTTTTTGGCATATCAATGGTCAAAGCAAGTCCGAGAAGCGAAGATTTACTCTCATTTATCGGAGAATGAAAAATTTGACACAATGATAACAAGCCGCAAGGGATGGTTTGCTTTCCCAAAGACATTTGGGTAATTCAAATCAAGAATTTTCTTTTTTGGGTCTGTAATTCAAATCAAGAATTAATGGGGAATTTTTTGTTGTTTTTTCTATTAAATTACACAAGCACAATATGTCTTGAAGAAGGAACGAGCATTATCACATATGAAAATACATTCCAAAAAGCCATTTCCATCTATCAACCTAGCATGCAAGCACATGTACATACATAGTGCACTAACTAAGGTAATGAAATCAACATAACGCTGGAGATATATAGATGATTATCTGGCAATGAGAAGATAGAGTTTTTCACTTAATCTTCTGAATCAGCATCTTATCCCAGGCATAACCATTTGCCAAAAAACTAGATGGCTTTCTCTATATGGAGTTTCCTTCTTATATTTATTTCCAAAACAAAGAAAAAAACCCACATTGGATTGGAGGGGCATTGGACCACAAGCAAACAAATATACAGCACAGAGATTTTACCATAATATGGAAAACTTGAAATGGCATGAACATAGGAGGATAGAGTTTGGGACATGTATTGCCTTACTCACGATTAAGACATGCGAAATCTGAACATATTCATGGCATAATCCACATGTTGCCCCTAATCTCTCTCTCTCTCTCTTTCTCTCTCTCTCAACCTCAACCTGTACTCATCCAACAACAGCAACAAGCACTGTTCTTGAAATCAGGCCCACTACAAAAACCCCCCCACATGACCACAAAACCTCTCCATGTCTGAAATCTAGCTCTCCCTTCTGAGATCTTATTTCCCTCAAAAAACGCTTTTCCTTTAGAGATTTTCCTTGCCTACTCTCTCTCTCTCTCTCTCTCTCTCCAATGGCTACTTCTGCTGCAACTCATCCGCTCCTCATGGCCGCAACCGAGCCCCCGCGGCTCGAAGTGACCGCCAACGCGACCAACAATGGCATCGTCTCTTCGGGGGCCGATCAGAACCGGCGAGAGCCGTCCAAGCCGAGGTCCAGGAGGACGGGCAAGACGCACCCGCCGAAGAAGCAGCCGCAGAGGGGCATGGGGGTGGCTCAGCTGGAGCGCCTGCGGCTCCAAGACCAGGAGCGCTGGACCAAGATGTCCGAAATTCCCCCTCAACCCTACACTCCTCCCTACTTTCTCCCCCACAGCAATCCCCAACGCCCCGGGTTCCCGTTCCCAGGCCCGGTCGACGCGGTCGGCGGCGGCCCTGTGCAGTACCGCACGCCGCCGACACATCTGCCGCCGGTCAGCACGGGGCTGGGGCTGGGGCTGGGGCTGGGGCTGGGGATGGGGAAGGGGTTTTTGGTCGAGAGGAAAGACGATGGCGGGGTTGATCATGGGAGGAAGGCGGGGGTGTCGGTTCGGGCACGGGTCATGTTCGATGCGTTCGGAGCCGGGGCTCCGGTGGGTCAAGGCGGGAGTAGTAAGGCCGTGGAGACCTCGAGAGAGCTCTCTTCAATTCCAAATGTCCAGAAGTGCGTGTCTGACCGTTGCGACGTTTGTCTCAAGGTGCGATCCCCATTTTTCACTTCCCTAAAGCATTTCCATCTTCTTCTTCTTCTTCTTCTTTTTGTTGAGAGTGTTCTTGTGAAGAACTGATGTTATGGTTCTGGGGGGGTTTTATTTTAGGGCGAGTGGAGAGAACATGAGAGTACTAGTTACTGTTCCATTAGCTGATGAGTGAGTGATGATGAGACCCCTTTTGTCTTGTTAATCAATCTTTAGTCTTGTTTTCTTCTTGGAGGCTATGGACCTTTTTGTCCCATCTTAAATGATGAAACGAAAAGACTGCTGAAAGATGTTCTTTTATATGTTCCTCAGCCCCAAGGCCAAGGCCTCTAGGCTAGGAAATGCTGCAGTGCCTTTTCATTTGTTTATCCTTTTCTTGTCTGTTTTCTATTGGGCTATGGTTTCACAGATCCCTTCTCTTTTTGCCTGCAGAAAAAGC
Organism: Eucalyptus brandiana; assembly: GCA_014182725.1. Taxonomy (NCBI): domain Eukaryota; kingdom Viridiplantae; phylum Streptophyta; class Magnoliopsida; order Myrtales; family Myrtaceae; genus Eucalyptus; species Eucalyptus brandiana. The sequence continues at coordinate 10,253,750 of CM024673.1, read as the reverse complement.
GCATGGATTCGCAAAGTGCTGGGTTGTTCATTAACAGAGCCAGGGAAAACTGCCCAGAGAAAATGGGGGTCAGTGACTGCGATTTCCTCGGACTGAATCTGGAGATTCCGCCATCAAAAGCAGCTAGGACTCCCATTTACACCACTCACAATCTTGGTGATGATGATCAGGTAAATCACGGTCGACCATCGTTCTTTTCTGCGACACCGACTAGGGATTGATTGCTCTTTTTCTCGTTCTTTCCGGGGAATTTGTTGCAGAATGTGGAGGTGACGGGGATAAGGAGGAGGGTGAACGTATGGGGCGGTGGGGTTTCGATGGAATACGAGTTTTTTCCTGGAAAAAGTGGGAGGAGCGCTTGGACGGAGGGCCTGAACTTTCCTGCAGGAGGAGAGGTCGCTGGTGATGCTGATGCTTCTGGAGATGGTGGTGGTGAAGCTTCTAATTCCATCGATTTATCACTCAAGCTTTCTTGCTAAGCAAAACCCAAGAAAGAAAAAACAAGAACAGAAGAGAGAATCTGCCCCTCTCTCTTTCTCTCTGTGTATAGTTTCTGTTGTCTCTCTCACTTACACAATTGTGTGTAGTTGCATGTGTCCCAGAACACAAAGATCAGCCTTTTGGTTCCTATCTTGTTGTTTAACTAACGTCTCCCTCACCAAAATAGTGCAGCACAATCACTGATCATTGTTCGCTCTGCTGACCTCTCTCTCTCTCTCTCTCTCTCTGGGAGATTGCATCATTTTTCACATTTGAGTGTTTAATGGCGTGTGTTTGTCCTATGATATACCTAAACATGCCCCATGTACTTCCTACAACTCTACTGCTTGCTGCACCCTATGTCCCAGTTTGATTAGAGTGCTATCTAGTATCTAGTCCTATTTAATTCATTCATGATATATGTCAAGACTTAGCCTGACGTTCATGAACCAACAGGGTGACAGACAAGTACTTCTGTTCTCTTTTTGTAAAAGAGAATTGTGGAAAAGGTTCCTTAAGCTTTTAGATTTTGAAACATACATGGAGGATCCTGATTAAAACGACATTGGATAACTTTGGAGAAATGAGATTGTTTCAAATACAGAACATCAGAAGACATGATGTTAGGTCTTTTGCATACTAGATTAAAGTCATTGCCATCGAGATATTGTGACGAAAACAAAGTTGGTCGCCTTAGGCCAAGCGATAGCGACGGGAGCATGAATTTTGTCGCCCTTAAGGGACACTGATTGCAACGAAATGTAAATTTCTTGGCCATTACTCCCACCTTATAGCCATGGAATATCAGCTTTGTTGTGTCAAAGCAGATTAGAAACAACCTCAGGCAACAAAAAGATCGATTTCATCTTGCTTGGATTGAGCAAAGGCGACAAAATCAAAATTCTGTTATCGTTTCATTGAGAAACAACGACTCTATTGCTCATCGCCTTTGAAAAGAGTACACGACGGAACTATTGTTTCGTCACCATTGTTTAGTCCAAGCACGATGAAGTTTAAGCCTTGTTACGTTAGAGTAGACTAGATCTGTTGGAGCAATTTGTCTCTGTAGGTTATCTCTAATAATGACGAAAGTAGATTGCCATTGCAAATGTGGTCATGACTAAATGCTACGAAAGTAAATTTCGCCGCTGTTGCTTTGAGCAACAGCAATGTTTCATTGGCTTTGATCTAAGCAAACTCAACGTAATGAATTCTTCGTCGCCTTTGATCAGATTAGGAAAAAAAACAAGCATGAGGCAACGAATTCATCACTTCGTTGCGTTGGTATCCAAAATTGGGCCTTTTAGATTTCAACTCGGTTTTGATGTTAATGAAGCTCAGTATTTTCCAAGTATATGCATAGATGACGATAAATTATGCAATTTGAAGACTTTTCTATGCCTATCTGAGTAATATATTTTGAAAATTTCGGACTATATAATGATAATATATCAAAAGTCATATTAAGGGTTCAAACATCGTAGAATATGATAAAGTGCTAACTCAATCATACAATTTAGATTTAAGGCAAAGTGAAATTACTCAATTTCTAAAACCATGATGAAACCGTCTAATTTAAATGGTTAGTTTTTAAGTTTTCTAAGTGTAGGGACGTGCACATGATTTGAGCTGACATTGAAGCTTGTTACTACTAGTCATGTTCCAATCCATCTTCATTCATACTCGTTTGGATGACTTACTTATTTTTCAGTAGATTAAATCTGGAGTGGTCCATCGCTCACTCAACACAACACATGAAAAATTAGAAATGTAAATCAAGGAAACACATTCAAAATCCGTAGGTGCTCGAAATGATCGAAACATGCATTAGGAATTTAGCAACACAACTATATATAGTGTATTCCTAGTGTACAATTGATCCCCTCAAACACAGAAATGTACGGCGAATGTTATAGATAAGTCTTTGTAATATGCGAGAGGTACCCATTCTCGAAAAATGTCTGACAATAGTCCATTCGCATTTACTTAGAAACGTAGAATACTGAATCGGTTGCTTTTAATTATCAAGTCAATTGTCGAGGGGACGATTCTAGCTACGCGCTATGAACAACAATCCTGAGCTATGTTATTGACAGATGATAAATATGATAATGAACGTGCTGCTTCGTTCACACAAATGATGGATCTTAGAATAGAAAACTTTTGTCGAAAAAAGAACCCTAACATCCCTCTCTCTCTCTCTCTCTCTCTCTCTCTCTCTATCTCTCTCTATCTGTGCCTGCTGCAGTTGCAGGAGGAAAGCGAGAGAATTGCGAGGATTGCAGTTCTAGAGTATGTCCACATTTTCTATGCGCTGAATCAAAGAAAACAGCATCTTGGCTTTTCCGTTTATGGGCATCCAGCAAGAAAACTTTCGCAGCGAGCGCTTTAAAGAGCGCGAGGGTGAAGAATTAATAACAGGAGGGAAGGACGGGGCTCGCATACCAGCTGAGATATAGATCAAGCGTACAAACACCGCCCCCAACACATTATATTGAATGAATAATGACTACAAAACGATCCTCTCTCTCTCTCTCTCTCTCTCCCCTCTCTCTTATAGCGACGCTTCTGCGTAGACAACGAGCAGTGAGGGTGGCAGAGGCGCAGGGAGATGTGTACGCAGAAGAGCACACACACAGAGCGCAGCAGAGAGAGGGAGAGGAGCAGTACACATCTGCGATGAGTGAAAGAACATAAATATGCAGGTGATCCACACTGAGAGTGTCCGTGTACTGTGAGCCAGGGGGCCATGTTTGGCCTTCCTCTTCTTTTCCTCCTTCTCATTGGGTGCTCATTGATCACTGCTGCCTCAGGGAGCTTGCTGATGATGCAGCAGCTTTTGCTTTTGCTCTCTTCTTCCTTCTTTTAGGGTTGGGTATATACCTCGAACCTCGTTCTCGGAAAGATTAATAAAGAAGTTGTCTTAGCTTTTGCTTGCTTACCCCAGGTTTTAGCTCGGTTTTTTTCTTTATTGGCTGGCATTGAGTTGCTTTCTTTCGCAAAAGAAATTCGGTGTCATGTGTCGGTCGCCCATGAAAGGAAAGTCGCGTACATGAAGGCTGAGTGATTGCAGAATAGATTTGGCAAAAAAAATAAAATAAAATAAAAATAAAACTTATGCGATTCGCCTTGCGAAAGATAGAAAGTTGAGCATAATAAACGTGAACGGCAGGATTCGAACCTGCGCGGGCAGAGCCCACATGATTTCTAGTCATGCCCGATAACCACTCCGGCACGTCCACTTGAATGTGCTCATTCTCCCAAGTTTACATATATTTTTTCGGTAAATTTACGTAATAACTCCCCCCTCTGCGCAAGCCACAATGAGGCATGGACAAGAGTAGAAAGTAAGGATGGTTGGTTTCCAGGTAGTCTGATTATGACCTCGAAACCTAAAATCAGATTGCGCAGGATCGATTCACGGTTTGTGAAATTAGGAATCGACCCACCTAGCTTAAGAATTGCCAGTGTTTTCTTTACCCTTTTTTTTTTTTGCCTATTCCTTATAAGGAAAGAGGAAAAGTGATTCAAGAGGAGAATAAAACCACTATCTCTATAAGGTAATTATGAGTTTAATTGGGGGTTTGCCGAATAAATGATAATACTTGTTGGTTTGGTCTTGCCATTGGAATAGGGAGTTAGACCAGTTCTCGCATAAAATCATTAGGAATTGGTCAATTCAATTCGATTCCCAATTCAACTCAAAATTGAAGCTCAAGCCTACTAAAGGGTTTCGACGTGAAACTTGTGTTGTGCCAAGGGGACTAATAGAGCTTATCTTCACATCAAGAATTAATAATAGCTAAATGGACACCAGCCCTCACATGAGATAGAGCAAATGGACTCCACAGATATATCATGAGGCATTTAAGAAAGTAAGATTTGGAGAAAATGTAAGCAAAATTTCTAAACTTACAACTTTTCAAAATTTCCAAACTTACAACTTCCTCTCTCTCTCATCTCATTTAGCCAAAGATAACTACAAGTCCCATACAAGCGATGCGACCTGTCAATCAAAACATTTACATAACGTGCATTCTAATTAAAAATACATTTAAATTCGAAAAAAAAAAAGTTTTACTATGATCAATTTATCTTTTCACGACACGGGCCTCACATCTGTCAGTGTCCGCTTCACGCCGTAGCGCCAAGCGAATATTATATATCCATCAACTGAAGCGATGGTCGAGTTCCGAGATTGAAGTAAAAAAGATTCAGTGTCGCTCTGCCAAAAACCTCGTGTAACCTCATGTAAACCTCCCTTCGCCATGCCTCGATCCACAAGCATATCGTGGGCTTGGGCTGCCGCCGCTGCCGTCCGTCCGTTTGTCCAGACAAATCGTCAAAGCATATTCTCCGCAGCAGCCACACTCTCTCCTCTCCCTTCTTTTCTCATAATAAAAAGGAAGGAAAGACAAAAGACGGGCGGTGACGGAAACACGTAATCGAAAAGCCGAAGGAAAAACTAAACGCTTCGAGAGAAAACCAAAAGGCTCCCTTCCTCCGCCCGACGACAATGCAGCAGCCGCCGCACCCCCCCACCACCACCACCACCCCGACCCCTCCGCCGCCGCCGCCGACCACCCCCAGCTCCCCACCATCAAGATCCACCACCCCTCCTCCCCCGCCACCACCACTCCTCCGCCACCCCCACCGCCGGCGCCAACCGCAAGATCGGCGTCGCCGTCGACCTCTCCGACGAGAGCGCCTACGCCGTCCGCTGGGCCGTCCACCACTACCTCCGCCCCGGCGACGCCGTCATACTCCTCCACGTCAGCCCCACCTCCGTCCTCTTCGGCGCCGACTGGGGCCCCCTCCCCCACCTCCCCTCCTCCGCCTCCTCCGCCTCCGCCTCCGCCTCCCCCGATCACCCCGTCAACCCAAACCCTAACCCTAGCCCCAACAACCCGGCCCGCCCCGAGGAGGTCCAGAAGTCCCAGGACGACTTCGACGCCTTCACCAGCGCCAAGGCCGCCGATCTCGCCAAGCCCTTGAAGGACGCCCAGATACCCTACAAGATCCACATAGTCAAGGACCACGACATGAAGGAGAGGCTCTGCTTGGAGGTCGAGAGGTTGGGCTTGAGCGCCGTGATCATGGGGAGCCGCGGGTTCGGCGCCGCCCGGCGGGGGAGCGACGGCAGGCTCGGGAGCGTCAGTGATTACTGCGTGCATCACTGCGTCTGTCCTGTTGTGGTGGTCAGATACCCCGATGAGAAAGACGGCGGGAATGGCGGCGATCCCATCGTCGCCGTGAATGAGGTCGCCGAGGAGGAGGACGAGGTGGCCGTGAGTGTGGCCAGACACGAGCAGAAGCAGAAAGGTTAAATTGCAAAATTTCGCATTTCTCGTGTTAATCGATGACGATGATGATGCTGATATTTCCGGTTGAGATGAATCGCGACGGGCGTGGGATTGTGTGCTTGCGTTTTATGTGTAGCTTGAAAAAAATTTGCAGCTTGCACCTTTGCTGTCACTGTCGACTGAATAATGCTGTATCCATCTCTTTTGGTGTTTGCTTTTTCTGTGATGTCGTCCTTGCACTGTTATCGGCTATCTTTCTTGCTTCCTGGTTTGAAGTTAAGTCGGAAAGGCTAGTGATGAGGTGTGTGCACCTGTTGATCGTTCTATTTAGCACGGATAGTTTGCTACTTTATGGATAGTGTTGTGTCCCGGAACTCCGGCAAGCTTAAATTATGTTGTTCGGATGCTGGTTGTGCTTTGAAAAGGCCGTGGCTTGTATGCTACAGGAACTTTGGCTTTGATTGTGAATGCTCTCATGATGTTGATTCGTGTCCCCATGCTTTAAATAGGTTTTTTCTATGTGTTAGAGACAATTTCTCCACTGGAACTTTTCGAAGGTACAAAATTAATTGAGGTTCTGCACAATCTGAGCGGAGTTTTGATCCGTTCTTTAACTTATTTTGGTGCAATTTGGGGGTATTAGAGATTTTGAAATCTTTCTGCCTTGAGTAGAGACTAGAGATGCAGAGTCTAATATTTGAGGTAAAAGTAAGAAGATTGTTCTTTGCCAGACCAAAGTGAGCTTTTAGGTTTTTGGATTTTGAGTTTGATGTTTTCTCCGAGTCTATAAGTGAGCAATGATAGACTAACATGATGGCATATTTAATATTTTATATAGATAGCCTGACTTTTTATGGGAGAATGGAAGAGTCATCACTTGGACCTTATGATGTAATTGTGTGCTTCTGTTCCAAGTGACATGTGCATTTGCAGTTTATACTTACTAGCGTCTATTGATTTTTCATTTGACTAGTTCTTAAGAGTTTTTTGTTTGATTCTACTGAGAAAGTTCGTTTGTAGTCAGTTTCATCTCCTTGGTGAATATCTCTGATAAACCTTTTGAGCAGAGACAATTATTAACTTATTGTTGAGATAGATTGGTTTGGTGGACGAGAGTTTTAGTGGAAGGCCTTCGCATCCCTGCTATCTTATTTGATTTTGGGTTTAGGGCTTTTGATCCTTGCTTAAACTATACCAATTCATTCCTGTGATTATGTTTTTTCTTCCAATTAGTGGACCCTTTCCTTAAGGGGATTTGTGTTGGTTTAGAGATGAGGTCTTTGGTCTGCCAATTTTCATATAGGATGTGAAGAGCAACTCCTGGTGACTTATCTGGCAGAATTTGACTCACTAAGTTTTATTGTTCTGGGGGCAAAACGATATAAGTTTCCAGTATATTTGTGCTTTAAATTCCTAAGAGCTAATTTGAAACTTGAGAACCATCTATTTACACACCAGATACTTCTCTGTCAAATGTAAAATTTCAGGAAGTTTTAGATATGCTGCGTGCTGTCCAGCCTTATGGGATTTCTTTTAGGTTCTGCTGTGATTGTGTAGTCTTTATATTGTTGAAGTGCTTAAGTTGTCCACCTTAAACACTGTTAGAGCTATTCAAGGGGCCTCAAGAGAATATACCGGTTAATCACTATAGCTGCCATCCATGCATCCTGCACTCAGCAGCATACGTCATGCAAAGATAATTTGCTGCCTGAAGGGGCAGTGCGCTGCTGTTGCCACGTGTCTAAGTTGCAACGGTGGAAGTTCTAGTTTCCTTGAGGAGTGGAGATGTCTACTAAAGAAGTAGTGAAGGTCAGGTCGCTAATTTCCTTAACTGACTGTTTTTGCCAAGTCTGGATGATAAATCCAGCTACGGAGTCACAAGGAACACCATGTAGTATATTTACATTTATATATCCTTATGTGCTGTTAACCAACTTAGTAGGTTCTTCTTATTGAGAAGCTGCCATAGACCATAATAATCTGTGTTTCCCATTTGGTGCCATTTGCAGTCATACTATCTGGGAAATCACAAGGAGAATTAAAATTTCCATCTAATACACTAGCATTGTAAAGTTTATGTTGGTCTTTTTTCTTATTTAGGCCACGCTTCTTATGAGCAGAACAGTATGAAGGCAGGTTCTATAAAATGTGTGGTTTTGTCCACTGGTGGTGTGTTATACTTGACTTGTTATGTTGGTTGCCATGCTACATAATTTCATCTCCAGCTATGAGACTTTGCTGAAACTGCAGTTTCTCTCTCTTGGTGTTTGAGTGTGGCTTCACTTTCTTTGCCACAAAAGTAGGTGAGTGGTAGGTGCTTTGGCTCTGAAGATGACGTGTGTGAAGAATTTCCTGATTATCTTGCTGGCGGTGCAATTTTACATGATTTACTGAGTGCTTGATTTGCTGGTTGGTCAAATGGGATTTGCTTTTAAGATTTGTTAGCTGTCCACATGACCGCTACTTGTAGTCCCATTCTCACGACTGACATCACTTTTTAACATGTAATGTTGCAGATGCTTAGCGTCAACCACTAGCGACACTTGGATGACATATGTGCTGGTATGCTTCTTTCGATTGAACATCATACTTGCAGTTCCTTCTTTGGTTTTCTGGTTTGGCTATTTCTCTTAGACTCAGAGGTTACTGTAGTCTTTCAGTTCACAACCTTTTATTGCTATTTGATGACCAATTTCATGCGATGATACAGGGGTCACAATCATGCCTGCAATTTAGATTTCACAAGCGGCTGAACTGTTTCTTCTGCCACTCTCAGATGGGATGTGATAGCTAATTATAAGAGCATAGCTGAACCGATGAGGAATTAAAGAATGAGATGAATCATGCTGTGTAAACGGTGTAGGATTTGTTTGCTCGCTTCTGGCCTTTGTTTTGTATGGACTTGGGAGTTTTGGATGAAGAACTAGTGTGCTTTTGAGGTTCAAGATAATGTTGTGTGGGGCGTCGGGATGTTCGACCTATTTGTGATACAAACATTATATCATGTTCTATGTTAAGAATTGTTTTCCCAACTAGCTCTATTTTTGGTTGCCAAAGTTAAGGTAATTTGGGTTATTCCTTAAGATGCAAATAAGCGTATGCTGTTATTGCCCGAGACATTGAATAAATTTTTTCAGATACTAGGCTAACTCGCGCAGAAACCAATTGGGCCGTGGACCTTTCTGGATAACTGGCTTGTGTCCCTCTATTACCTTTTGAACTCTCCATGTTTGACCTGGGGAATGCAAGAAGCTCTCAAGAGCGACTGGTTTTCGAAAAATTCTTAAATGATCTTGGCGCATTTGATGTGTTTGAACCCGCATGATCTAAGAGGTGACACATTGAGTAACCGATTGTCTTATGATTTTACGCAGACATATATTGTTGGAAGCCGTGTTGAAAAAATCATTGATTGATAAATGGTCTAGCGGTAGTCTTGCTTGCTTCTTCTTTCGACACCTCGAGCATGTTATCTTGTGATCTTCTGTGCCCTTCATTTCCTGGACAATTTATATTCAAGCCAACATATCATGAGCGATGTGAATTAGAGGACTTCGAGCTCTCGCTTTACGTGTTAAGCGGTTACAGTTATGACAGCAGAATTTTGACAATATTTTGGGAATTCTTAAGGACGCGCGTGTCGGTTTTCAACAACTCTGGCTTAATTCAGCAAGAGGTGAATTTACATCTCGAGAAAGCGAACTTAAGTAACACGGTGATGTTGGAAAACGCTTGCAAGAATCTCGGACCGCTACTACTTTGTGCCGTTTCTGAAAGATTGTCAAAGCTTATTTTTCATTTTATGGTGAATTTCGGTCGGTCACATGGATTTGGGCTCTAATGTACACAAGTTTCCACTGCAGAGTCCAATCCAAGAAGTATCGTTGGCGAAGTCAAACCAGCTATTCCCGTCGTTTAAGCAAAAAAATAAAAAATAAATAAAAAAGAGAAGAGGAAAGGAATACTTGGACTTAATCCGACAAGGGGCGTGCGTTAGTTAGATACGTGCGGACGGTAGTCAGATCATTGGTCCTAATTTCACAGCACATCCCTTTTAAAATTCTTCCAAGCTGCTTCGTCCGATGTGATGGACCATGACAAAGCGCCCGCTCATTTGCTTTTTATTATTATTATTATTTATTATTTTTGTTTTACAATTTTTACAATTTCGGTGACTAACGTAGATAAGCACGAATTTAACTCTAGACCATTAGAGTCACATCCAGAGCTGTATTAGACGATAAACGAGACTGAAATTGCCTGCCTCCCCAAGAGAAGAATATCTTTCGGCCACGCGATTACCAAATCCCAGTATTCGATCCAAAGCGTGGGTGCAACGTTGACCGACGAAGAGAGAGAGAGAGAACCATCGTTATTTAATATTTTTAAGAAATGACCATGTGGTTTCTCTATTCTTAAATTGAATTATTTGTCAAGCTCAAACGTTTCTCACGGAGAAGCTTTTGATTAGTTTCTTTCCAAGTCAAGTAACATGCAGGGAGCAGCAAAAGTCATATTTTTCAATCTAGGACAACAACCATATTTAGCCTCGACTAATAGAAAGAGAACTAGCTGGGCACTGCACCACCATAACACCCGCTGACATCGGAATTACTCGGCGCAGGCAATATCAATCAGTCAATCAGTTCACCGGCCGAAAACATAGAGATGCCTTGCTACTGGACCCACGGGTTTGTTGTAGAAAAGAATTAAAGATGTTCTAATCCAGCAATTGGTTTTCCTTCTCTTCCTCTAAGCTTCGATATTAATTTTGCAGTTGGATCCTTCATTTTCTCTCTTTCACTCCTTTCCTCGGTAAAGAACTTGAACTGGAAAAACCCTCCGTGGGGTTCGACCCATACCAGATGAGAGCATCCCGAAGCGGTTGCTCTTCTAAATTTATAGAGACTAAATCGCGGTCTTCCGAGCATTTCTTCATATAGACTTCTTCATAACACGAAGGGAAAAGGACAAGAAGATGAACTACAAACGAGGTTGACTTTTTGTGCAAGAGGGGAAGAAGAAAATCAACAAACTACAAAAACCCACTTCACGGCTCCAACCACAGCCACTGATCGCGTTGAATTGCCACTTCTTCACACCTTATCGTCACTTTTCTTAACTGGTGATTGCTAGCAACAATCATTATATCGAACGCTTCATAGCAGGACGAGGGAGAAAGCAAAGCACACGAGATGGACAAGAACTCGATGAATTTAATGCACTTGCTGCGTGAGTAACAGGAAGAGAAGTCCTCCCTTGTTGTCAAGACATATAATTTATGTGTGTGGTCAGGAATTAGCAAGAGAGGGGTCATCAACCAACTGGACGCGGATTTGGTGGGGCGGGATGGTCCATCGAATCAGGGGCTCTGCCGATACCCGCTCAGCCTGCAGATGCTGGAGACGGCCGCGGCGGCATTGGCTTCCGTGGTGGCGGCGCTCCTTTGCAGCCTCTTCAAGGCGTTCATCAGCGACTCTGCTCCCGCACGTCCGCCGCTCGTCGCGATCGGATTCGTCTCGACGGCCGCCCTTCGCTGCTTCGTCGGCCTGGTTAACAAGGCCGACGAAGAGGCCGCTTCCTCGTGATCTAATGTCCTCGAGTTCAATCCAGACGAGACGCAGCCGACTTCATCCTGTGATCCGGTCAAAAATTCACACAAAACTCAGCCACAGCTTCGTGCCTCAAGCATGTTGGTTCCATAATTTTTTTAACCGAAAAAAACATAGATGACACAGAAATTTTGCAAGAAATCGATCTATTTCGGAAGCATGTTTTGACTATATCCGAAGCTTCCGGGTGCTTGAAGTTTAATTGAAGCAGAGGACAATGATGCGGGAACAGAGATTAGGCGAAAAAAAAAATGAAGAGACATACGTCAGAGTCGAGATCTTCGCTTTGTCGCTGCCGCTTCATCCTCAATCCACCGCGGGCTATCGTTTCGGCGAAGAGCCCATCGCCTGCGACCGCGATAGACCTACTGGTAGATTCACCTTCGGTGCTCGAAGAAGCCGCCGGAGGCGGCGAATCGCATGACCACGGAACCACCTGATTCTCTCCGTCTTCTTCTTCCTCTTCATCGTCGATCTCCTCCTCCTCCTCCTCATCTTCGTCTTCGTCACCATAGTCATCGTCAACGAGCACCTCGTTCACGTCGTTGTCGTCGTAATCCTCCGCCTCCTCCTCGCGGCCCCCCGGAGCTCCGGGCCCCGCCTTCCCGTCGCAGATCCGGCGGCAGCACTCGCACACCGAGACCGTGGGGCCGAGCTTCGGCCCCGAGGCCTTCCACGGGGTCGGCGACTGGCACACGTGACAGAGGAGGGCCCGGGCGTGCTTCGCCACCAGGAAGTTGGCGCCGTGCACCTTCTCGTCGCAGCCCCAGCACAGGCTCGCCTGGTCCGACTCGCAGTGCATTGTCGCCCGCCGATCGCACAGCTCGCACCGCCTCTCCATTCCCCCTCCCTCCCTCCCTCCCTCCCTCTCGCTCCGCAACGCTCCCCTTCCCTCGCCGGTTCCGACGCGCGCTCCTGCTCCGGCTCCGAACTCCTCTCGCCGCCGGCGATGGTGATGCTCGGCAGAAGACGAGGTTGAAGAAGATCGTAGAGGAAAGTTTTGCCCTGAGCTTCGACGGATTACGGGGAAAAGCGGACCTAAAATCCAGGGATTCTTCTACTGCTCCCGAGGGGCAGCTTCGTCATTTCCGGGGCGGCGGATGCGGGGCGGAAGGAGGAAAAAAAAAATCTTTTACCCGTCTCTCGCAATCCCTTGCCTGCCTTTCGAAAAACCAACCGACCGCGGAGAGTAGGGGGGAGCTCCGATCGTGTGGAGGTGGGGCGCACCAAGTCTCCCCCGTCGCCGCCACTATTTTCTCGCCACGTGGCACGCGGGTTTGGACTCGGTTGACGGAGCGTGGGAACGGATGGTGCGAGGATCCTTCACGCGCACGCGCACGCGCTCGGCGACCCCGAGCGGCTGGGCTCCCGCCACGTCGACATCGGGAGCGCCACGTGTCTTCCGAAGGCGCAGGGAAATATCGCCCTTCGGTTCCGGATAAAAAGTGAGGGTTTGACGAGAAACAGAATGTTGGTGGATAAATGGATTCCCGGTTCAAGAGGAAATGTAAACGGCTTAAGACTTAAATTTGAATTTTTAGAGTGGGCTTATTTCACTGAAAAATATAAAATTAAGAATTTTGTTTGATAAATAATCATTTAAGTCACTTATAAATTATAAATTACTATTGATAATAAAAACCTTCTCTATTAATTATTTCTGCAGTTCATCGAATTTATTAGAAGAAATTGACTCGCACAGCAAGAGAAGGAAAAGTAGGAATTGACTCGGAGGAAGGAGGTGGCTTCAAATCGTGGATGACAGCTAAATTCGGGGCGTAAATTGCAAAAAGATTTTTCCTCTGGTTGAGATATTTTTCAAAATTTGAGGACGAGAAAAGAGTGAGGTGGAGAGCGAGTGCGGGGGGTCGTACCCTGAAGATTCGCGGACTGCCTACGTGGAGGATCTGAGGCCACAACGGTCCAGGGAGCCACGTGAAGCCCACCTGGGCTGGATCGGCGCGCCTGACGTGTCTTTCGAGGCCCATCTCACCTCGTTTATCCACACCACACCACGCCAACCCCCCGGGGCCTAGCCCTTCGCGATCCAATTATTTTTCCTGTCCTTTTATTTATTTATTTATAATAATATTCTGATTTTCATATATATTTTATTTAGCTTATCATCTGGAAGGATAGAAAAGGATATTATAAGTTTGTAGACCCTGGACCGCATCATCGCAGAATGAGCCCGGAATGCGAGCGGTGCTCGTGGATCGACTCGCCATACGTGGCAATGCGTACTAAACCTGACAATAGGTGACATTATTTCCATACTGAATTCGCCAAAATAAGTCATAATCTCATTTCTCAACTTATATTTAAGAAGTTGAATTATTAAAAGAGTTATTTATAATTATATGATTCTCTTTTCATTTTCTTTTATTCTCATTCGATTTGTGCTTATTTAGTTGTATTCTCATTTTAGTTTTGACACGAGCCAAATCTCTCATTTTAGTTTTGACACGAGTCATTAAATTTGAATTAAACGGATGAATTTAGGTCGGATCATCACGCTTCTCGAAATTAGAAGGGCCTGACCATGCATATTTTAATCGGCGCTTGGAATGGATAAGGCGCGGCCCTCGCGGTGTTGATTAAAGTTAAAGAAGAGAGATTAAGATGCAAGCCTTATCGTGGGGCTCGCATGCGATCACTGGGCAGCTCTCCGCCCTTTACGTCCTTGGGGAAGCGCGATGATTGATGATGCGGTGGAGCGATGATGGGCGGGCCGGGGGCAGGGGGAGGGTTGCGGGGGGAGAGAGAGAGAGAGAGAGATCCGATGACGTGGAGGCGTCCGCCCACGTGAACGAGTCGTACGTGGCAACGCGGGTTCGGACTCCGAGGGGATCCCGTAAGGAGGAGAGAGGGGGGAGAGAGGGCGGGGCGAACGGTGGCCACAAGGTCAGAATACGTGTAGATATGGGACAGACAGATAGAGATAAAAGATAGAGACAGATAGAGAGAGAAATACTCATAATTTGTGGAGGAGGCATAGAGAGAGAGAGAGAGAGTGAAGGTTCGGGGGTTCTCTGCATGGAGACTGGAATCCGAAGAGCGAGGGTGAGGGAATGCGGGGGGCGACGCTTTTCGACGAGTTGACGCGATCGTGGTTATGGGCGAGGGGAGGCGGGGGGCCCACGGGGCTGTCTTGTTGATCAGGTTTTTTGATGTGAGGATTGATTGGAGTTTTGTGCATGCAGGGTTATGGAAAATGTGGACATTTCTTCTTTTTGACGGGGAGAACGGATGGATGGATGGAGAGAACGTGGACACGGGAGGGGGAGGGGGGACCCGGGGAGACGTGCGTGCTCTGCCGCTCGGATCTGTTGTTTTTTTGTCCATGGGGGGCGCCCGAACCACCACCGTCGCTCCGCCCGAATGGGGCCCGTTTCGAATAGAAGAGGAGTGCGAATTCGAATTCTGCCCAACAATTTTGCTCCATTACTCGAGAAATGTGAATATTTTTAGGTTATGCGGATGAAAACTCCTGAAATTTACACACTTCCAATAATTCATGCGTCCGCATTTTGAATATTTGAGATTTGACGGCATCATCCGATTGGGCCTCCGTTTGTTTAATCAAAAGTGTTATGTTTTTGACAAATGTTTTCCATGATATATTTTTTTAAAATGATAATTCTTTTTTTCAATTTTTGGCTGAAGTCTGAAATAGAATCAGAAAATATTTTCTGTCTTTAAAAATGAAAATAAATACAAATATATTCTTTTGACGTTAGTAACTTGTGTATGGTTTGCTGTGGAACTAGACATGAGGACTGAGATCCTAGTCTAGCTTTGTTTAACCCCAACACCAAGTAAGGCTACTTAGGTCCCAAGCAACACTCCTGTTTCCATAGTTGAAACCAAGAACACAATGCTTGTGCACCACTTCTTAGTGCCCCAACTTGGGTCCCTGACGACCAAGCCCACGTCCTCGGCGACCAAGCTTAGGTCCACTGAGGCTGGGCTAAGGACCCTTATGCCAATGCTTGAGGCTTGGCCTCATCGGAACCAAGCCTAGCATCGATAGGCAATGGCACCAAGGTCTCAAGCCTTGGCCTCGATGGACTTGGGCTTAAGTGCGGGGATCAAAGCATAGGCACTAAGTCTTAGGCCTGACCTTGATGGAACTGGGCACAAACACTGGGGTGATGGGTCTCCACCTCAATGGACTTGAACACAGGCATAGGGATCTTAGGCCTAGGCGTTGGGGACCCGAGCACAATCATCAAGGTCTCAAGCCTGGGTTCAATGGAGTCAACTCTAGTGCTGAGGCACTGGGCATGAGCACCACTTGGGCTCAGCCTCAATAGATCTAGGCTCGAGTGTTGAATACTCAGGCTTGACCTTAATGGACTCAACCACGGGCGGGCACCAACACCGCGGACTTGGTCTTGGGCATGAGGACTCAAGCATGGGCATCAGGGTTGCAGATTTGGCTTAATGGATTTGGGCTTGGGTACCTAGTCATGGATGCTAGGGCCTTAGGAATGAGTTTTAGGGTTCCTAAGCCCAAGTGCAAAGTTTCTAATTCAAATGCCAAAATCTAGTCATATATTTGAAAAACGATTTCTGATTTTTCTAAGAGAAAATCATTTTCCTACATTTAACATATATTTTCTGTTAATAATTAAAAAAACATTTTCCATCGACTCATTTTTCAAAGCAATCCAAATGATGGAATATGAGAAAATGTTTTGTTTTTGTTTTGTTTTTGTTTTTTTGCTTTTTTTTTTGCGAAATAAACAGAGCCTCACTATCATTTTACTAGAAATACTACACATTTTTTGTGTTGGGCCCAATCTCACATGTGTATGTGCGGGCGGGTGCATGACTCCATGAGCACACACACGAAGGACACAGAGGCACAAGTTGAGCATCGACGACCACTGCCGATGGATTACAGATCCTAAATGGATTATGCCTTGCAGCGTGCCTAGCTTTAATCTAAATCCTAAATGAATCATATCTTGTAGTGTGCGTTGTTTCATGGGTCACTAGAGTTGGGCAACCTTTCATTTGATATCACCCTTATCAAATCGAAGGTCATCATCATCATCTGGCCGATTCATCACAGCTACAAGATTTTCATTTCTTTGCATTTATGTCAAGGATTCACATAACGCGATGTAACTTGGTCATGACACGACGTGGCTTAGTAATCTAATCTCTTTTAGACTTTCGCATATATCTCTTTTCTTTTCTTTTCCTTTCCTTTTTTTTTTCTGGCTAACTACGTCCATCGCCATATCTCTGTCTTGAACATAATTAGCAACCGATTAACTCACAACTTTACAAGAACCAATGTTCAAGTAGTGCATCGAAACAGTCATCAATCGTGCAGATCGCGATTAAACTCTGCTCGATCGAATGGCTTCTCCGACAAGATGTGGCCGTCCGCATAGGCTTGACCATTTGAAGTTCTCTTGGACTTGGAGGCCCACGGCCCACAATCATATCATCCCAGTGTATAATTGATTCGTGGGTCTTCGCCTTTCATCCATTTACGTCCTCCGCCATTTCTTTTTCCTATAGAAAAGCATAGATGTCACTAGGGAGCACCAGTGTTTTTTCAGCTCTAATGACCCGTCCCCGCTTCACGTGGTCCAAACTAGTGAAATAGCACTCGGAGCGGTACTGCTTGGCGATGATTCTGTCCATCTGCGATGTGTGATGCATCGTAATTCGATTCCTTCCCACCCATTTATCATCTATAAGGATGCTGATAGAGCTGCAAATTATTTGAACCCTCTCGCTCGGGTGACCACTTCCGATCCTTGTTGGATAAGCTTGGACTTTCTAGCCTTAATTCACCTCGTATAAGATAGTGACCATGAAGGGAGGGGCATTTTTGTCATGAACACATCACAATCGCTCTTCGATGATCTCATCTGAGGGGAAACTTGAGGGTGTTACCCCTAAAAAGACTACTTTAAAATAATTTTTATCAAGTGGTGCCAAGTAATGTTTTGCTTTCCCCAAAATATGGGTACTTGTTATAACTCGCTTTTCTTTCATTATCGTTCGGCTTGTCAAATTTCAGTGCATCATACTAAGTATATGACTTGTAGGACGATTTCCTAGTTCAGCAACCCATTTTCGTGTCCTTTTTCTTATGAAAGCGCAGAAAAGACGCCAAGACGCCCAAGGTAATTATTTCAGCCCTGATATTCCCGCATAGTGTTGGGCAATAAACGATTAGTGCTGGGAGATAATTTCACTTTATAGAATATACTTAGGGCATTATTTTTTTGGGTAAAGTACTTAGGGCATTATTTTATTGAAGAGAATAGCAAAAATTGAACATTTAGATGTAATTTGAATGATCTAAGATAAAATTCTTAAATACAGATCAAATATTCATTTCTTTGTAGCATTTGGTGGCATCATTTTCATACTCGTCATAAGTAATTTTGTTGCATCTTGGTTGGCTTTTGAGTTGTTGATACGAAATTGAATATGCATACGAGGGTCATACGAGGGTCATACTCGAGAAATATCGGACTGATTTAGTTTATGGACGATGTGGTGGACATAGCCGATTATGGTGAAGAAACTGTGCGGGAACCTATGCCTTTTAGTTCTAGTGATAGCAAGTGTGGGCCGCAAATGTTTAAAATGTGATTGGTCTTGTCAGGCTTAGTGGTGACATGTTCAATCGTCTATGTGATGCTCACTGGACTTGAAGTTGACTCACTAAATCGTCGGGAAGCAAATCAGTTGAACCGCAAGAAAAATAACTGGGAATGAGAAAACAAACCAAGTAGTTTTTCTCTGTTAAATTAAAGCAATTGTTGCCCAATATCATAAATCCTATATCAACCTTACCACTCACTATGCCCGTATTACATTGGCGAGAATCCAATGCCTCGAAAACTTATAAATTTCTTACATAAAACTTAGAAGAATAGACTCGAGCATATAGAAGTTGTCAAGTCAACAACAGTATGTGAGTGGATATATGTTAAATGAAGCATAGCCCCCCTTCGAATAATTAATATGGATGATTCTGTAATACTTTCATAACTCGATATTTCAATTTTTTTTAATAATAAATACATATTAAATTTTTCATTCTAGTGAAGCATAGTCGCCCTTTAGCAATATCTCGAGGATAAAGTATTAGGTTTTTATTGTCCGTCCCAACAATCCTTGTTGCTTTTTCTTCTTTCCACTGAAAATGAGAATGTAATATTTTTTTTTTTTGGTAAATCAGGGCCACAAGTGTAGAAACCTGATTAGTTCCCTGAAGATCAATGAATCACTTTATAAAACTCATGAACTTGCTAAATCCAGGCCATTAACTTGTGCATGCGGCATTGAGATAGAACAATTTAGATAAAGATGGTGAGATTTAAACATCATCTCCAAGCTCCAAGGTAAAAATCCCCATAAGATAATTGACAGACTTTGAAGTTTGAACTCAATGGACCAACAAAATTACGAGCATGTTTTGTTGCATATCAAGACGAATGTTGCATTGAGAGTGTAAAGAATGGCAACAGAATTAGCATCTAATTTTTTATTTCATAATTGGATTCAATTAGTAAATGTGGCACGAGATGCAATTAATTGTGAAATACAAATATGATTAGATGTAGAGAATGACAACATAACTAGATCACTACTTGTCACTAACACCCGATGGCCTCGATCACCTTCATCTGTAAGGAGTGACTCAGCCACTTAGGTAAGTTTCTTCTTCCCATCATGCACTCCACAATTTATTCTCTCCTCTTAAATCTCTAACTTGTATATTGGAGCGCCAATCGCGGTTAAAAACTCAGATGCCCTAACTCGTATTTGACGGTGTAGGTCCATCTCAAGGTGAGGGCTTCGATGAATTCCTCAAGACATAATGGTGCATCTACAAGTGACAATTTTTACAAAGCTTATTCGGTGAATAATTTTTTTTTTTTTTGGTGACAAATATGATAAATTGAAACCATTAAATTTTTTAAAATGAATGAGAAGATCGAACTGTATCGAATTTTATGAACTATAAGATGGAAGTTTGAGCTTAAAGACTAATCCTAGGAAGATCAGTTCTCAGATCTACTTTTTCTAGTTGCGTGATCTTGAAAAAGAGGAAAAAGAAATCATGAGATTCTCTCGACCGCATGACCCCAGCACATAATAAAAGAGCTCACTACTAGCTTTGGGTAGGGTAGATCCCTCCATAGATGAGTAAACCATAGTGCTTAATATTAAATGAAAGTCAAATACCAAATGCTAAAAAGTTAGAAAAAAGCAGAAGTAAAACTCACTTTCGAATATGTTGTTTTAAATTGATTTCTATGTAGATCGCCATTAAATTTCTTTCTCTTACCAAAAGAGACGGCCTTCAAAGAAGCAACATACCCCATAATTCTAGTTCTATCATCAATCGAAAATCAAATTCCAAAATCAAAATATACACATACACTTTCGGTCTGCGAAAGAGGCATAGAATTAACCAAGTCCAAGATTTTCCATGCTAAAATCTAAGTCCAAAAATATAGGATTGGTCTTATACTTCTTTTCTCATTTGATATCACTACAGGAATTATCAACTTTATTGGCAGCAAGTTTGACAAAAAGCAATAAGAAAAGACTACTACATCATTATCGATATTAAGTCCGTTTGTTTCACGAAAAATGAACAATTTAGAAAATATTTTTCTAAAAATGATCTCACATGCATCACTTGAAATAATTAATCGGTGAAAAATATTTTCATTATCGATAATAATTTAAATATAAATATATTTATGAACGATGAAAATATTTTTCATTTAATTATTTGTGTAAGTGATATTTGTGATTATTTTCAAAAAAATTATTTTCCAAAAAATTCATGCTTCGCGAAACAAACGGTGCCTTATTTTTATTACTCAAATCATGACGTTATCTACCTCAGCTTGCACCCACTGCTTGGACCCGTCCATCAGCCCAGGGCTCAATCTGAACATAAGGATGCAAAACTCCAGCTGGTTCAGATTGCCATCCCCATCCAGATCGCCTTCTCGCAGCATGCACACGAACTCGTCGTCGCCCATGTCCTGTAACCCTAGCAGGAAGCTGTTCCTCTTCAGGCTCTCGAACGTGATCAGCCCCTTCTCGCAGTCCATCAGGAGCTGGAACCCGTTGCAGAGCTCGCCGATGAAGCCCTCGGCCCCAAGCCTCACGATCATCGAGGGGAAGTAGTCCTCGAAGTCGACTGCGCTCATCGTGCTCTCGTAAGCGGCCATCGAATGAATATGTATGTTTACCAACGAAAGTGGTCAAGAATTTGGAGTTTTATGAAAGGCTCCGGTGTTTGAATTTACTCAAACGGACAAGGAAGAAAAGGGTCGTGTTGTGTTCTCGGGAAGAGTGGTGGCTGCGATCTCAGTTGGGGAGTAACGGTGTTGAGAGAGAGTAAGGGTTTTTAAATTAGTTTGAGAGAGAGAGAGAGAGAGAGAGAGAGAGAGAGAGATGGAATGTTCGCGGAAGGAGCCAGGGCCATTTGAAACCAAGGGATAGCAGGTACGGACAGAGGGACTGTGAACGGATTTAATGAAATCTAAGATTGAAAGGGAGAGCTTCGACCATCTTTCATTTTCTGGTTCAACTACTTTCATTTATTTATTTCCGATCTGTTGATCCGTGACGAGGCCTTCTCTTTCCCGGAAGCTGCATGGCAGGGTTGAGTCAGATTTACTCTTCTGATGATGCAGCCCACGTCAGCTTTGGTGTTTTCAAGTGTACGGGAGAGGAGTTAATGCGCCTGCACTGAAACTCGGGGAAAGCCTGCTGCTTTTGCATTTTCTTGGGTCTTTGATTGCCCAATTTATATGCAGTGAACTTATCATTCGAGGCTTTGTTTTTGGGTCTTAAGCTATCTAGCGAGATTGGGTTACGGAAATGGAAATTATTTATTAGGATCGTGTGCTAGGCGAGAAGAAATGATATCTGATGATTCATCCCTACTTATATTGATTTCTGAAAAAGAACAAAATCTGAAGAAAGTAGTGCAATTTCTTTGGCTATTGACTTGATATCCACGAGTAAACATAATCAAGAAGCATGCAGACATTTAAGGTAAGTAGTGTACAGCCATGTTGAGTAGTTGGAGCACCGCATTTATAGTATGCCGTTTGAAACATGATTTGTATCGTGTAATGAAGAAATTGTTTATGTATATGAATGAATGATGAATCTCTTTATTAGTTGGAGTTCCACCTTACTCAAATGGAGTGAGCATGGATCTTATGCGTATTCTATGACAACTTAATTGCTAAAACATATGAATGTAAATTTTTGGACACAATATCGGAACTTGGTTCAAGCCTTATAGAAATCTTACTTGGGAATAAAGTAAATATGAACCTTATGTTTGCTCTTACAAGTTTATAATTTTTGAATTGTAATGTCGAATAGGCAAGGATCTTTAGAACTAGTTTAATAATAAAATTCACTCTTGCAATTAAATCTTAACTATTTTAAATTTTCCAAAGAACATGAACCAATTAGGAAAGCGAGAAATTAGTATATACAATTTTTATTTTCAAATGAAAGGTGTATCGTAGGAGAATTTTTCTTAAAAATGATCTCAAAAGTAAGAAATATCATTGTGAATGCACCTATATGATATGAGATTCTTTGGGATCCTTGACTTAATCACTATAATCATTTTCAACTTTTTTTTAACATGATCACATGTCATGATCTCAAGGGAAATCCCAATTATCTCTCTCTAGATTTGATAAATCTCTACCCTAAGCTGTATATTGCCAACATAACATGGCCCAATCAAAGTCCTAGCGTTACATTCAAGCCATCCTGTCTACAGATTCATGTCCTTCGTCAAGAACATACCACCAAATCAAACCGGTCCATGCATGCCGTTCTAGGTTTGGCTAGTTGAGGCCATGTTAGACATTATATTCGCTTAATACTGGGTTTCAGCTTCGTTTTGGTCCATCGTGATGGTCTTGTATCAGTCGTACCAGCCGTATCCTTCACTGTCCTTAGCACTTGCTTGTCGCAGTAGTACAAGCAAGATAGCCACTTGATGGATCGAGGACCTTGGCTTTTCGTGTTCCTAGTCTCTACCCTACCCATTTTATTCGGTAGACAATGAGCTATTTATTCATTGACTTATACTTACCATGAAGTGCTGATAGATATATTCGCTTGTCAATGTTGGTAGGTTATCATACCACATGAGTGACTCGTGTTGCCATTGATAGGTCAATTATCAATCATGACATAAAATTAAACCTCTTGTCTTATGTGCATCTATAATTATTTTAGGAGTGTAGCGATAAGTTTTATGTGGATTTCATAAGATCTGACGGTTCAAATCAAATTCAATACATATGGTAGGTTTATTGAACAATTTTTTGGCATGCATAAATTAAGTTCAAAGCAAATAAAACAGGAAAATAGATGAATAATGGCTGGCAACACCATGGCGACGCATGACCATAAAATGTGTTTTGTATACACTCATATTATTATTGATGTCGTGTCATTGGATATAATTAATAATAGTGGAAAAATATGTACCAAGAAACTTGTGTTTGTTATAAGATTCCTAGTCACAACCAAAGCTTTTTTTCGCATAAATGTTTATATATTGAGGAATTATAATATAAATGGATGGACGAGAAAGTCCGCGATGGATCTTTTCTTTTCTTTTTTTGGGTTTTGTGCTTTGATTTTCTTTTGAATAAGAGGGCGCGTGATGCTGAGAGCAACGTGAGCGAACATTTTCTCGTGGATCTTTTCAAGTAGAAGTTCTCTGACAGGGGAAGTTTCTCTGCAGTTTCCTACAGCAAAAGTACATGCATATAAGCTTCTTGCATACCTTTTTGGCAGTTCTAATTGTGCTCATTCATTTACAGAGCATCACAGGCACACATCAAGTAATCACATCAAGTAATCAAGTTGTCAGTACTAACTATTAATTTCAATTGGAATTCCTGTTGTCCTTAACTTGGGAATGCATCCATCTAAAATCACGACGCATTCCTCTCCATCGTCCATGCAAAATGCCAGCCCTTTTCTTCACGTCCTCTCCTTTGAGAGATTGTCTAATCGGACCACATTAGCAGTAGCACATACATGGTGAAATCCTCAAGTACAGTGAGAGTCCTCTCCTTTGAAAGATTGTCTAATCGGATCGCATTAGCAATAACACATCCATGGTGAAATCCTTAGGTACAGTGACCTTTAAGTTCCCCTACTTATTGGGGGTTCTTTCGTTGCGTCCTTCAGAAATAGAAGAATCCTTTGAATTACCATCATCAACTTGTCCATCCCGGTCTTATTTTCCGGTGTAATTGATTGCAGCTTATAGGAGCATTCCTCTTTGACCCTTCTCCACTCAGTTTCGTTATCGTTGATGAGTATTTCCAGTTCTTTCACTACTTTCATGTTCGATATCATAGCATCTCCATTGTTCCATTGCATTGTTGCCTTCCCTCATTCCCCCATCGACCACACCAGCCTCATGAATCCCCCAGCAGAGTGCTCCCTGATGAGCAGACCTAATAGCATGGAATATAAGTAAGTAATTAACTTTTCATTTTATGACTTAGATGCAGGAATTGGTATCAACTTAAAATTTCGACCTACAGTTATTTTGAAATAAGACCCAACACGTGCGAACTTAAATTTATAATCAACATGTACATAAATTGGAGATTTGTGAGCATGAGCTTTAATAGAAATTGGAGATGCACACACTTTTCGCTTTCACATTCGGTAGGCATGGCGGGTCAGTGCGAGCTTCTACGTACTTTTTACCAAATGTCTCAAAATCTGCAGCAAGCTACTTTTGAGCAGACACATTCACTGCATGTGGCGTGTCAAACCGATTCGTATTCTGTTGAAAATCCGCAACAAGAAATTGGAACTGAGTTTGAGTGGGTTTGGGGAGGTGGGCAGGGTTTGAGCAGAGACATTCCTTGCATGCACTTAGTTTCGCTAGCGTTGATTAGTACTTCCATTTCTTTCACCACTTTCATGTTCGATATCATAGCATCTCCACTACTACATTGCATTGTTGCCTTCCCTTTCAGAGCCCGTTGAGCTTCCGAGCTCATTCCCTCATCGACCACACCAGCCTCATGAATCCCCCCAGCAGAGTGCTTCCTGATGGACAGACCTAATAGCATGGAATATAAGTAAGTAATTAACTTTTCATTTTATGACTTAGATGCAGGAATTGGTAATAACTTAAAATTTCGACCTACAGTTATTTTGAAATAAAACCTAACACGTGCGAACATATGCATATGTACATAGATTTATTATCATGTACATAAATTGGACATTTGTGAGCATGAGATTTAACAGAAATTGGAAATGCACGTACTTCTCGCTTTCACATTCGGTAGGCATGGCGGGTTAGTGCGAGCTTCTACGTACTTTTTACCAAATGTCTCAAAATCTACAGTAAGCTGCTTTTGAGCAGAGACATTCACTGCATGAGATGTGTCAAACCGATTCGTATTCTGTTGAAAATCCACAATAATAAATTGGGACTGAGTTTGAGTGGGTTCGGGGAGGCGGGCAGGGTTAAAGTAGAGACATTCCTTGCATGCACTCAGTTTCGCTAGCGTTGATGAGTACTTCCAGTTCTTTCACCACTTTCATGTTCGATATCATAGCATCTCCATTGCTCCATTGCATTGCTGCCTTCCCTTTTAGAGCCGGTTGAGTTTTCGAGCTCATTCCCCCATCAACCACACCAGTCTCATGAATCCCCCTAGCAGAGTGCTCCTTGATGAGCAGACCTAATAGCATGGAATATAATTAAGTAATTAACTTTTCATTTTATGATTTGGATGCAGGAATTGGTACTAACTTAATATTTCGACCTACAGTTATTTTGAAATAAGACCCAACACGTGCGAACATATGCATATGTACATAGATTTATTATCAACATGTACATAAATTGGAGATTTGTGAGCATGAGTTTTAACAGAAATTGGAGATGCACGTACTTCTCGCTTTCACATTCGGTAGGCATGGCGGGTTAGTGCGAGCTTTTACGTACTTTTTACCAAATGTCTCAAAATCTGCAGCAAACTGCTTTTGAGCAGAGACATTCACTACATGTGGCGTGTCAAACCGATTTGTATTTTGTCGAAAATCCACAATAAGAAATTGGGATTGAGTTTGAGTGGGTTCGAGGAGGCGAGCAGGGTTTGAGCAGAGACATTCTTTGTATGCACTCAGTTTCGCTAGCGTTGATGAGTACTTCCAATTCTTTCACCACTTTCATGTTCGATATCATAACATCTCCACTGCTCCATTGCATTGCTACATTTCCTTTCAGAGCCCGTTGAGCTTCCCATCGACTGCTCCATTGCATTGCTGCCTTCCCTTTTAGAGCCCGTTGAGTTTTCGAGCTCATTCCCCCATCAACCACACCAGTCTCATGAATCCCCCTAGCAGAGTGCTCCTTGATGAGCAGACCTAATAGCATGGAATATAAGTAAGTAATTAACTTTTCATTTTATGATTTGGATGTAGAAATTGCTACCAACTTAAAATTTCGACCTACAGTTATTTTGAAATAAGACCCAACACGTGCGAACATATGCATATGTACATAGATTTATTATCAACATGTACATGAATTGGAGATTTGTGAGCATGAGCTTTAACAGAAATTGGAGATGCACGTACTTCTCGCTTTCACATTCGGTAGGCATGGCGAGTTAGTGCGAGCTTCTACGTACTTTTTTACCAAATGTCTCAAAATCTGTAGCAAGCTGCTTTTGAGTAGAGACATTCACTGCATGTGGCGTGTCAAATCGATTCGTATTCTGTTGAAAATTCGCAATAAAAAATTGGGACTGAGTTTGAGTGGGTTCGGGGAGGTGGACAGGGTTTGAGCAGAGACATTCCTTGCATGCACTTAGTTTCGCTAGCGTTGATGAGTACTTCCAGTTCTTTCACCACTTTCATGTTCGATATCATAGCATCTCCACTGCTCCATTGCATTGCCGCCTTCTCTTTCAGAGCCCGTTGAGCTTCCGAGCTTATTCCCCCATTGACCACACCAGCCTCATGAATCCCCCAGCAGAGTGCTCCTTGATGAGCAGACCTAATAACATGGAATATAAGTAAGTGTTATTAGGTATATAAGTAAGTAATTAACTTTTCATTTTATGACTTTGATGTAGGAATTGGTACCAACTTAAAATTTCGATCTACAATTATTTTGAAATAAGACTCAAGACGTGCGAATATATGCATATGTACATAGGTTTATTATCAACATGTACATAAATTGGAGATTTGTGAGCATGAGTTTTAACAAAAATTGGAGATGCACGTACTTCTCGCTTTCACATTCGGTAGGCATGGCGGGTTAGTGCGAGCTTCTACATACTTTTTACCAAATGTCTCAAAATCTGCAGTAACCTGCTTTTGAGCAGAGACATCCACTGCATGTGGCGTGTCAAACCGATTCGTATTATGTTGAAAATCCGCAATAAGAAATTGAGACTGAGTTTGAGTGGGTTCGGGGAGGCGGGCAGGGTTTGAGCAGAGACATTCCTTGCATATACTTAGTTTCGCTAGCGTTGATGAGTACTTCCAGTTCTTTCACCACTTTTATGTTCGATATCATAGCATTTCCACTACTCCATTGCATTGTTGCCTTCCCTTTCAAAGCCCGTTGAGCTTCCGAGGTCATTCCCCCATCGACCACACCAGTCTCATGAATCCCCCCAGTTGAGTGCTCCCTGATGAGCAGACCTAATAGCATGGAATATAACTAAGTAATTAACTTTTCATTTTATGATTTGGATGTAGGAATTGGTACCAACTTAAAATTTCGACCTACAGTTATTTTGAAATAAAGACTCAACACGTGCAAACATATGCATATGTACATAGATTTATTATCAACATGTACATAAATTGGAGATTTGTGAGCACGGGTTTTAACAGAAATTGGAGATGCACGTACTTCTCGCTTTCACATTTGGTAGGTATGGCGGGTTAGTGCGAGCTTCTACGTACTTTTTACCAAATGTTTCAAAATCTGCAGCAAGTTGCTTTTGAGTAGAGACATTCATTGCATGTGGCGTATCAAACCGATTCGTATTCTGTTGAAAATCCGCAATAAGAAATTGAGACTGAGTTTGAGTGGGTTCGAGGAGGCGGGCAGGGTTTGAGCAGAGACATTCCTTGCATGCACTTAGTTTCACTAGCGTTGATGAGTACTTACAGTTCTTTCACCTCTTTCATGTTCGATATCATAGCATCTCCACTGCTCCATTGCATGTTGCATTCCCTTTCAGAGCCCGTTGAGCTTCCGAGCTCATTCCCCCATCGACCACACCAGTCTCATGAATCTCCCCAGTTGAGTGCTCCCTGATGAGCAGACCTAATAGAATGTAATATAAGTAAGTAATTAACTTTTCATTTTATGATTTGGATGTAGGAATTGGTACCAACTTAAAATTTCGACCTACAGTTATTTTGAAATAAAGACTCAACACGTGCAAATATATGCATATGTACATAGATTTATTATCAACATGTACATAAATTGGAGATTTGTGAGCACGAGTTTTAACAGAAATTGGAGATGCACGCACTTCTCGCTTTCACATTCGGTAGGCATGGCGGATTAGTGCGAGCTTCTACGTACTTTTTACCAAATGTCTCAAAATCTGCAGCAAGCTACTTTTGAGCAGAGACATTCACTGCATGCAGCGTGTCAAACTGATTTGTATTATATTAAAAATCCACAATAAAAAACTGAGACTGAGTTTGAGTGGGTTCAGGGAAGTCCTGGGGTAAGGTTTGAGCAAAGACATTCCGTGCATACAGCGTGTCAAACAAATTTATATCTTTTGGAAGATAGTTACTCACTTTTGTGTGAGATGTCATAGCATCTCCACTGTTCCATCCTATCGTTGCCTTCCATTTGAGAGCCCTTCGAGCTTCATAGCTCATTCTCCCATTGACCACCACAGCCCCATGAATCTCCCTAGTAAAGTGCTCATTGATGAGTAGGCATAACAACATGGAAT
Organism: Eucalyptus brandiana; assembly: GCA_014182725.1. Classification (NCBI taxonomy): domain Eukaryota; kingdom Viridiplantae; phylum Streptophyta; class Magnoliopsida; order Myrtales; family Myrtaceae; genus Eucalyptus; species Eucalyptus brandiana. Next base: position 10,225,322 of record CM024673.1, on the reverse strand, counting down.
ATAAGTAATTAATTAACTTTTCATTTTATGACTTGGATGCAGTAATTGGTATCAACTTAAAATTTCGACTTAAAGATATTTTAAAATAAGACTCGACACATGCGCACACATGCATATGTATGTAGATATATTACCAAAATATATATAAACCAGAGATTGTGAGTATGAGTTTTAACAAAAATTAAAGTTGCACGTATCTCTCGCTTTCACATTCGGTGGGCACGGCGGGTTGGTGCAAGCTTTTATGTATTTTTTACTAAACGTCTTAAAATCCGCAGCAAGCTGGTTTTGGACAAAGACATTCACTGCATGCGGTGTGTCAAACCGATTCATTTTCTGTTGAAAATCTGTAATAAGAAACTAGGACTAAGTTTGACCTGACACGTGCGCACATATGAATATTTACATAGTAATATTATCAAAACATACACAAATTAGAGATTTATGAGCATGAGCTTTAACATAAATTGAAGATGCATGTGTCTCTCGCTTTTGCATTCGGTTGGCACGGTAGGTTGGTGCGAGCTTCTATGTACTTTTTACCAAATATCTCAAAATCCGCAGCAAGCTGGTTTTGGGCAGAAACATTTACTGCATGCGACGTGTCAAACTGATTCGTATTTCGTTGAAAATCCGCAATAAGAAACTAAGACTTAGTTTGACCTGACAAGTGCACACATATGAATATTTACATAGATTTATTACCAAAATGTACAAAAACAGGAGATTTGTAAGCATGAGCTTTAATAGAAATTAGAGATGTACGTGCTTCTCGTTTTCGCATTTGATTGGCACGGCGGGTTGGTGTGAGCTTCTATGTATTTTTTACCAAACGTCTCAAAATCCGCAGTAAGTTGGTTTTGGGCAAAGACATTCATTGCATGCGGCGTGTCAAACCGATATTCTATTGAAAATTTACATTAAGAAACTGTGACTGAGTTTGAGTGGGTTTGGGGAGGCATTGGGCCAGGGTTTGAGTAGAGACATTCCTTGCATGCAGTGTGTCAAACAAATTTGTATCATTTGGAAGATAGTCAACCACTTTTGTGTGTGATGTCATAGCATCTCCGCTGCTCCATCCCATCGCTGCCTTCCCTTTCAGAGCTCATCGAGTTTCATAGCTCATTCTCCCATCGACCACCCCAACCCTATGAATCTCCTCAGCAGAGTGCTCTTTGATGAGAAGGCTTAATCGCATGAAATATAAGTAATTATGTAACTTTTCATTTTATGACTTGGATGCAGGATTTGGTATCAACTTAAAATTTTGACCTACACATATTTTGAAATAAGATCCGACATGTGCGCACACATGCACATATACGTAGATTTATTACCAAAATGTACGTAAACTGTAGATTTGTGAGCATAAGCTTTAACAAAAATTGTAGATGTACGAACCTCTCACTTTCTCATTCAGTGCGCACGGCAGGTTGATGCGAGTTTCTATGTACTTTTTACCAAACATCTCAAAATCCATATTAAGTTGGTTTCGGGCAAAGACATTTACTACATGCGGCGTGTCAAATTAATTCGTATTCTGTTGAAAATTCGCAATAAGAAACTTGGACTAAGTTTGAGTGGGTTCGGGGAGGCCCTCGGGTAGGGTTTGAGCATAGACATTCCTTATATGCAGCGTGTTAAAAAAAATTGTATCATCTGGAAGATGCTCAGCCACTTTTGTGTGCGATATCACAGCATCTCTGCTGCTCCATTCCATCGATGCCTTCCGTTTGAGAGCTCATCGAGCTTCTGAGCTCATTCCCCCATCGACCACCCCAGCCCTATGAATTTCCCCAATAAAGTGCTCCCTGATGAAAAGACCTAATCGCATGAAATATAACTAATTAATTAACTTTTCATTTTATGACTTGGATGTAAGAACTTGTATTAACTTGAAATTTTGACTTACAAATATTTTGAAATAAGACCTGACATGTGCGCACATATGCATATTTACATAGATTTATTATTAAAATGTACATAAACTGGAGATTTGTGAGTATGAGTTTTAACAAAAATTGAAATTGCATGTATCTCTCACCTTGTATTCGGTAGGCACGGCGGGTTGGTGCGAACTTTTATATACTTTTTATCAAACGTCTCAAAATCTGTAGTAAACTGATTTTGAGTAGAGACATTCACTACATGCGGTGTGTCAAACCGATTTGTATTCTATTAAAAATCCACAATATGAAACTAGGACTGAGTTTGAGTGTGTTCAAGGTGGCCTTAAGGCAGGGTTTGAGCAGAGACATTCTTTGCATGCAGCATGTCAAACAAATTTGTATTATTTGAAAAATAGTGAGCCACTTTTGTGTGCGATGTCACAACATTTCCACTATTCGATCCCATCGTTGTCTTCCGTTTGAGAGCTCCTTGATGTTCTGAGCTCATTCCCCCATCGATCACCCAAGTCCCATGAATCTCTCCAGTAAAGTGCTCCCTGATGAGCAAGCCTAATCGCATGGAATATAAGAAATTAATTAACTTTTCATTTTATGACTTTGATACAGGTATTTGTATTAACTTAAAATTTCGACTTACAGATATTTTGAAATAAGACTCGATATGTGCACTCGTGTGCATATTTATATAGATTTATTACCAAAATGTACATAAACTGGAGATTTGTGAGCATAAGTTTTAATAGAAATTGGAATTGCACGCACTTCTCGTTTTCGCACTTCTCGGTAGGTCGGTGCGAGCTTTTATGTACTTTTTACCAAACGTCTCAAAATCCGCAGTAAGCTGATTTGAGGCAAAGACATTCACTATATGCGGCGTGTCAAACTGATTTGTATTATATTAAAAATCAACAATAAGAAACTGAGAATGAGTTTGAGTGGGTTCGAGAAGGTCATAGGGCAAGGTTTGAGCAGAGACATTCCGTGCATGTAGCGTGTCAAACAAATTTATATATTCTAGAAGATAGTCACTTTTGTGTGTGATGTCATACATCTCCACTACACCATCTCATTGTCGCCTTTCATTTGAGAGCCCGTCGAGCTTCAGAGCTCATTCCCCCATCAACCACTCTAGCCCCATGAATCTCCTTAGTAGAGTACTCCATGATAAGCACGCCTAATCGCATGGAATTTAAGTAATTAATTAATTTTTTATTTTAAGACTTGGATGGAGGAACTAATATTAACTTAAAATTTTGACATAGAGATATTTTGAAATAAACCTCGACACGTGCGCACATATGCATATTTACATAGATTTATTACCAAAATTTACATAAATATAAGATTTGTGAGCATGTGTTTTAACAAATATTGGAAATGCACGTACCTCTCGCTTTTACATTTGGTTGGAATGGCGGGTTAATGCAAGCTTCTATGTACTTTTTATCAAACGTCTTAAAATCCGCAGCAAGCTGGTTTGGGGTAGAGACATTCACTGCATGCGGCGTGTCAAACCGATTTGTTTTTTTGTTGAAAATCTGTAATAAGAAACTGGATTGAGTTTGAGTGGGTTCAAAGAGACCCTGGGCAGGGTTTCAACAGAGACATTCCCTACATGGAGCGTGTCAAATAAATTTGTATGCTCTAGAAGATAGTCAACCATTTTTGTGTGCGATGTCACAGTGTCTCCACTACTTCATCCCATAACCGCGGTTCCTTTCAGAGTCTGTCGATCTTCTGAGCTCATTTCCCCATCGACCACCCTAGCCCCATGAATCTCCACAACAGAGTGTTCCCTGATGAGTAGGCATAATCGCATGGAATATAAGTAATTAATTAACTTTTCATTTTAGAACTTGATGCATGAATTGGTATTAACTTAAAATTTCGACCTATCGATATTTTGAAATAAAACTCAACACGTGCGTACACATGCATATGTACGTAGATTTATTACCAAAATGTACATAAATTGAAGATTTGTGAGCATTAGTTTTAACAGAAATTGGAGTTGTATGTACCTCTCACTTTTGCATTAAGTGGGCACGGTAGGTTGGTGTGAGCTTTTATGTACTTTTTATCAAACGTCTCAAAATCCGCAGCAAGTTGGTTTTGAGCAGAGACATTCACTGCATGCGTCGCGTCAAACTGATTCGTATTCCATTGAAAATCTGCAATAAAAAACCGGGACTTAGATTAACCCGACATGTGCGCACATATGAATATTTACATGGATTTATTACCAAAATGTACAAAAATAGGAGATTTATGTCACGACCCGAACCCCGGGCACATGCACATCCCTCAATGGTCGATTTAAAATTTGCAACATCCCAGGAACTGTTGCCGACCCATTCATTATTTTTGCACATGTGGAAACGTAAAACAATCTCCATACAATAAAATATTGGGATAGAAACGTAGGATATTATTTTTCACAAGCCACACCTACAATATCACATTACTTATAGACCAGTTTAACACCCTAAGGTCTAATACAAAAAGTGAAGCTGTTCGATTACCCACTAACGAAACTTCTACCAACAAAACTGGGGTTTACTACTACCATACTTCTCGATCTCTCGGGGTTGAGCCGTCACCCTACATCTAGTCTTGACGGAAAACCTGTCATCACTTGGAATGAGATAGCGAGATTCCTATTCCTCATTTACTGCGACCGACTGTACACGACATGGCCTTCTTCCATTTAGGTACCTGAAAAATGTTAGCCCACTAAGGGGTGAGATCACATTTCAGCGAGTAAATCCCCTAAATCTAGATTAGGAGAATGGTACACTCAACATGCAATCTAATCACCTTTCTCACACTTTCTTTATACTAGTACTTTTTTGCATATTAGTGTCAATTAAATCATGCATAAGATATCGAGATCATATATCATCAGGATATTTTTAACACATACATATGTAAGGACATAAATGTCACATAATTACACGGGCCCCAAATTACCAGATTAAATTATTATGGCACATCCCATACCGCATCATACAGTTCCGTCTTTTAATTAGGTCCCTCACTTTCACCCATTCATGTGTCACGAATGATTTCAATGCTCACCGTCGAGCGCGGCATCGTTTATATCTAGACGGCATTTCATATAGGAGCATCGGTCCAGCCTCCACTACGACCGGCATCCGTTGACGTGGGGCATTCCCGAAGGAGTATCGCCCGGCCCCAAAGGCTCGTGGTGGAATCTCATGTCATGAATGCATAGTGTGACAATAATCAATTACACATGGCATTCACAGTCTCAATTAAGCAATTTCATAGCAAGAATACTTCAAAACAAACATATACTCTTACTAACCCAAATTCACAGAAAACAGTCCAATTATGCTCTCCCAAATTTGGAGTCAGAAACCCACTCGTATGAGCTCGAAAAATTCTTAAATTTGGACACGTGCTTGAAAACACAATTTTTTTTTTTTCATGAAGACATCGAGATCCAAATCCCTCTGGATTCGGCCCAGAAATTCTTTCTATCCAGCACAAACATCGGGTCCAGTTCCAGAGAACCTAACTCATCGAAATCAGTTCGTTTTTGGGTCGAAATCTAGTCCGTTTGATTTGAAATTCAAGAGTGTTAAACTAAAAGTTATAACAAACAACTTTCATGAAGAAACCGATTGGAAATTCGACATCTAAAGGTCAATAACAGTCCTCAGAATCATAATAGGTCATGGTTTACAGAACTATCCGAATTACTGCTTCAAGGATGACGTCATGAAAATCGTCATCTTTTTAAATTCTAAAAATTCTGAGAAAAATATATGTTATTATTTAGGATGTGTAAAACATTTCTTCAGAATAAAATTCATTCAAAATTGCAACACACAGTTGTCTACGAAATTAGCAAAATACAAACATCCTGGAAACTGTTTCAGAAATCAGCTACTGTTCTAGTCCGAATCTTCCTCAACGACGTTTGTCTCGCTCTCTAAACCCTATCTAAGCTTTTCTATGGCCATCATAACATCCCTAACCAACATCCATCCACATATAACGTCATCTACATTTTTCTAACTTGTACGAATTTCTAATAGAGGTACTCAACCCCTAGTCCAGATTTAGAAGACAACTCACCACCGAAACTAATGGCGATCCTCACTTGTGGCTGGACGGCAACACAAGGACAGCTCTGGAAGTTTTTGATGATGATTTGGACCCGGCACAACGGCTGGAGGTGTTGTTGAGCGACTACCACAGCAGCATACAAAGTCCCGGATTTTCTTGAGGAGGGAGGAACGCTCGAGACCTTGCTGTTCGGTCGCTGCTTTGTTGTCCAAGGGGGAGCAAGAATGGCCGAATAAACTAATTTAAATAAGAAGAAGACAAGACTTTTTATGGCTGTGAAAGAGAAAGGAAATTGTTGTAAGGCTGGATAAGGGAAAGAGAGAGACAGTTGCACGGCAGCAGGGGAGAAGAAATAAGTGCGGAAGAAAAAGAAAAGAGGGTAAAGCAGAAGACTAAGACCCTTCGGCTGAGAGAAAAGAAAGGAAAAAAAAATAAAGAACAAGAAAGAAAAGGGAAAAAGTAAAAAGGAAAGCAGCCCATTTGCTGCTGCACTTCGGTTTCTTACGGCAAGAAGAGAGGAGGAAGGTGGGGAGTAAATGCTTGGAAGTTACTCAACATTTACCTTATGCTTTTGGCCCCAAATTCCATGGAAAATTGGCTCTCCATTACTACCTTAGGTCCCACTCTCTTTTCCAAGTCCATCTCCATTAAATACCAAGGAAATTGAGGTGAAATTGTAGGAGAGAGGGATTCCTACGAATTTCCTTTTGAGGAGACTTCTCTTCTTTCTTTAATTATCAATCTAACATCTAACTCAATAGAGTCAAGTCCTTTAGTAACAATTTATAATACCTCTTAAATTGCTTCACATTAGAGGCCTTAAAATCCTACTTAAAATGTGGCAATTCCCTTGCTCTTTTAATTTGCTGATCTTGTACATTTCGTGAACAATTCACATCATCAATAAATTTTAAGAAGATGCAACAATGTCCTTGGGATGAATTGTGACACGTGACAATTCTTAATTTCTGTAATCGACATCATTTCCTCGGTTAATTTCAGTCAAATGTGATTTTAGCGCAACCTAAATTATCGGTTAGTTTTTAGGAATTTTCGGTGCAACTGACCCGTGGTCGATTATTTCCGAGCCACAATGTACATCTTCGACGCATTGACGACTCTCGATTGTCGTAAAAAATCTCTAAGTTTCAATTACGAGCACAGGGTACCAAAACAACAGAAAATTCGGTTTAGTGCCGATCGACGAGAAATTTGTAATTAGTTGGAATCACCCAAGCCTAATTTTATCTCTATCGAATCAACCTATTTCCGATTTCTGATAGATTTTCGACTGTGTCGAAATGATCATTATAGACTAACACGGTCGAGCAGTCGATTCATGGTTGAATTCTCAAGTCAGTTGCATCAAAATCCTTTAATAACTTTCCCGATTAGTCAAGTTATCTCATGAGTAATCAGCTCAGAGAATAGCGCTATAAACACGTCGACGAAAAGCCCGATTTATTTAATTGAAAGCAGAAGCGGAAAATCAGACTGTCACAATTTATGAGCATGAGTTTTAACAGAAATTGGAGATGCATATGCCTCTCGCTTTCACATTCGGTTGGCAAGGCAAAGCGGGTTGGTGCGAGCTTTTATGTACTTTTTACCAAATGTCTCAAAATCCATAGCAAGTTGGTTTCGGGTAGAGACATTCATTGCATGTGGCATGTCAGATCGATTCATATTTTGTTGAAAATTCGCAATTAAAAACTGTGGCTGAGTTTGAGTGGGTTCGGAGAGGCCTTAGGGTAGGGTTTAAGCAGAGACATTCATTGCATGTAGCGTGTCAAATAAATTTGTATCATCTGAAAGATAGTCAGCCACTTTAGTGTACGATGTCACAACATCTCCACTGCTCCATCCCATCACTGTCTTCCCTTTGAGAGCCCATAGAGTTTTTGAGATCATTCCCCCATTGACCATCCTAGTCTCATGAATCTCCCCAGTAGAGTGCTTCCTGATGAGCATGACTAATCGCATGAAATATAAGTAATCAATTAACTTTTTCATTTTATGACTTGGATGCAGGAATTAGTATTAACTTAAAATTTTGACCTACAGATATTTTGAAATAAGACCTGACATGTGCGCACATATGCATATTTACATAGATTTATTACCAAAATGTACATAAACAGGTGATTGGTGAGCATGAGCTTTAACAAAAATTGAAGATGCATATACCTCTCGTTTTTGCATTCGGTTGGCATGGCGGGTTAGTGCGAGCTTCTATGTACTTGTTACGAAACGTCTCAAAATCCGTAGCAAGCTGGTTTGGAGCAGAGACATTCACTACATGCGGCGTGTCAAATCGATCTGTATTATGTTGAAAATTCACAATAAAAAACTGGGACTAAGTTTGAGTGGGTTCGGGGAGACCTGGGGCAGGGTTTGAGCAAGGACATTCCTTACATGTAGAGTGTCAAACAAATTTGTATCCTCTAGAAGATAGTCAATCACTTTTGTGTGCGATGTTACAGCATCTTCACTGCTTCATCTCATCGCTACCTTCCATTTGAGAGCCCGTCAAACTTCTAAGCTCATTCCCCTATCGACCACCCCAACTCCATGAATCCCCCAGCAGAGTGCTCCCTAATGAGCACACCTAATCAAATGGAGTATAAGTAATTAATTAACTTTTCATTTTATGAATTAAATGTAGAAGCTGATACCAACTTAAAATTTTGACCAATAGATATTTTGAAATAAGACCCGACACATGCGCACATATACATATGTACATAGATTTATTAGCAAAATGTATATAAACTGGAGATTTGTGAGCATGAGGTTGAACAGAAATTGGAGATGCAAGTACCTCTCGCTTTCGCATTCCGTTGGCACAGCAAGTTGGTGCGAGCTTTTATGTACTTTTTACCAAACGTGTCAAAATCTGCAGTAAGCTGGTTTTGGGTAGAGATATTCACTACATGCGGTGTGTTAAACTGATTCATATTCTGTTGAGAATCCGCAATAAGAAACTGGGACTGAGTTTGAGTGGGTTCGAGGATGCCTTAGGGTAGGGTTTGAGTAAAGACATTCCTTACATGCAGCGTGTCAAACAAATATGTATCATTTGGAAGATAGTAGCCACTTTTGTGTGCAATGTCACAGCATCTTCACTGCTTCATCCCATTGCTACCTTCCGCTTGAAAGCCCATCGAGCTTCTGAGCTCATTCCCTTATCGACCACCCTAACCCCATGAATCTCCCTAACATAGTGCTCCTTGATGAGTAGGCCTAATCTCATGGAGTATAAAGGGAGCGTTTAGTAACGATTCTGTTCTGGGGAACAATTTTTGATGGGAAATAAATTTTTTATTTATTTTGTTTCTGGGAACAATTTCTGAGTATAGAAACGTGCCTGGTAACTGCAATTTTTTTTTTTTAATTTCAGGAATAGAAATGCGTTTGGTAAACTTATATAATTTTGTTGTTTCTTTTAATTTTTCAATATTTTTATTATATATGTTTTTTCATTTTTTTTTTCTTCCTCCTTTGTGGCTGGTTGTCGGTGGCGGTTGGCGATTGGCTGGGCAAGGTCTAGTGAGCTCGCTGGAGCCTTGCCAGGCCACCGCTAAGCAACACCGACCTAGTGGTGGTCCGGCGACCGGCCAAAAGGAAGAAGAGGGAAATAAAAGAGAAGAAAAAAGAAGAGAGAGAAAAATTGATTTTTGAAATTGTTTCTGGGAATAAGAACCTACATTTTTTTTTATTTCTTGTTTTTATTTCAAATCTACTCCCGAGAACAAAAAAAAATAGATTTTTTGTTACCGGGAACAAAAATTTTACCAAACACGTTTCTATTCTTTTTTCGTTCCCCGAAACAAAATAACATAAATTTTTATTTTGAGGATCAGAAACAATTTTTAACAAACATACCCTAAGTAAGTAATTAACTTTTCATTTTATGACATAGGAATTGGTACCAATTTAAAATTTTAACCTACAGATATTTTAAATTAAGACCCGACACGTGCGCACATATGCATATGTTCATAGATTTATTACCGAAATGCACATAAACTAGAGATTTGTGAGCATGAGCTTTAACAAAAATTGGAAATGCATGTACCTCTCGCTTTCGTGTTGGTGGGCATGGCGGGTTGGTGCGAGCTTCTATGTACTTTTTACCAAAGGTCTTAAAATCTGCAACAAGCTAGTTTTGGGTAGAGACATTCACTACATGCGCATGTGTTAAACCAATTCGTATTCTATTGAAAATCTGCAGTAAGAAATTGAGACTGAGTTTGAGTGGGTTCAAGGAGTTCCTAGGGCAGGGTTTGAGTATAGACATTCCCTGTATGCACCGTGTCAAATAAATTTGTATCATTTGAAAGATAGTCAGCTAGCAATCCATCTAGAAGGTCTTATTGTATAGGCGGTAATGGACTTCCGCTAGCCTGATTTAGTCCTTCTGCAGAGACACCCTCTCCTAATTCCAATGCTCTCTTTGTACTTATATCTTGTAGAAGATAGGCAGACAGTAAGTTCTGTTGCATAAGCAGTAATGAACTACTACCTGTGTTTACACCTTGATGATTTGGTCCGTATGAACAAGTCTATTACATACTGGATTGAGAATTTGAGCTCATTTGATTCACCCGAGATATTTTCATTTTTTCATTTCAGTAAAAACGAAAACAAACACAATTTCTGTTTTCGATTATATATTTTCTTGAAAACGTGTTATCTGTAAAAGAATAATTTTCCAACTGGAAACAAAATTTCGAAGACATGGTTGGTTATTTCATTTTTGTACTAAAAATATGTTGAATTTATGAACACATGCTTAGTCATTAATTTTTTTCTCTTTCATGATGAATTAGATTCTTTAATATCACTATACGATGACCAATGTAAAAAAACGTTGGGGATGAACAAAATAAATTATTTTTTTATTATCATTTCCAAAAAAAACACTAGTCCAAATGGACGTCTCCAAGGTCAACAAGTTTCAAATATCAACAGTCTTTCTTTTGAATCCCTCTAAGTTTCTTTAAGTTTGTTATAGCTGCAACTAGTATATGAAGTAAACCCTAATCTTCTTTTTTTCCTCGATCCTAATCTCTCTTTCATCTCACATTCCTTCTTCTCCTCCCACAATATGAAGAAATTACGACGATATCACACCTTTCATATTCGACGTCGGAGATTTGGAGTGAAGGGCAAGATTTTGCTCTCCTTGAAGGTCGGAGGTTGCAGTCTCTTGCAACGAACCGACGCTTGGAGGCGACGAAAGTCTGACGAACATCTTCTTCAAGAACTGCCTCCCTGTGTTTTCCAAGGAAGAAGCTTTGAAGATCCTCCCGACTCTAGCGTGATGGTGATCTAATGGCTGAGTCTATTCCCGAGTCAAGAACCTTGAAGGATTACTTGTACAGCAAACATGTCTAGAATAGAGAGACCCATTATGGGACTATGCCGAGCAACTGCCTGGAAATTGGTGGCGGTGTAGACTCTGCAGGAAGGACGGCAGCAGAAGCGTCACTAGAATAAAGGCGCATTTCGTGGGAATTCGGAAAATGGGTATTAGTCCTGCGAGAAAGCGGTTGACATCTGCGGCGCTGGATGCACGACATCAGGAGAGGGTGGCTCTGCACGGGATACACGGATGGCATTGGAATCAGGAGAGTGTCCCTCTGCACATGGATTGAATCATCAGGGTGTAAGCACCTGCGGTAGTTCATTACAGCCTATGCAACTCTCATGATTCCAATGCTCTTTGTGTACTTGTATCCTCTAGAAGATAGGCAGCCAGTAAGTCCTGTTGCATAGGTGATAATGAACTACCGCCTTTGCTTACACGTGATTTAGTCCATATGCAGAGAGACCTTCTCCTTATTCCAATACTCTTCGTGAAACCATGTAGAGCCACCCTCTCCTCCTGATGCCATTCTTGATAATAATGCATCTAGCGTCACAGATCTTAGCACTTCATTGGCTTTCTCATAGGAACCAATACCCATTTTTCACATCCCGCGAAATGCGCTTTTATTCTAGTAACGCTTCCACTGCAGCCCATTTTTCACATCCCGCGAAATGCGCTTTTATTTTGGTAACGCTTCCACTGCCATCCTTCCCACAGAGTCACCGATTTCTAGGCAGTCCTTCCCGTAGAGTCTACACCGTCACCGATTTCCAGGCAGTTGCTTGGCATAATCCCAGAATGGATTTCTCTATTATGAATATGTTTGTCGTATTAAGTAGTTCTTCAGGTTCTTGACTCGAGAATAGACTCGGCCACTAGATCGCCGCCGTCAAGCTAGAGTCAGAAGGATCTTTGAAGCTTCTTCCTTAAAGAATATGTTCGTCAGACGCCGGTTTCGTTGCAAGAGACTGTAGCCTCCGACCTTCAAAGAGAGTAAAATCTCACCCTTCCCTCCAAATCTCTGGATTTGAAAGGTGTGATATCGCCGGAATTTCTTCCGATTGTGGGAGGAGAAGAAAGAAAGTGAGATAAAAGAGAAAATTATGATTTATTTTCATACACTTGTTGTAGCTATAACAAACTTAAAGAAATTTAAAGGGATTCAAAAGAAAGACCGTTATATTTGAAAACGTCCATTTAGACTCGCGTTTTTTTGGAAATGATAAAAAAATAATTTAATTTATTTTGTTCGTCCTCAATGCTTTTTTTTCAAATTGATATTAAAGAATCTAATTCATCATGAAAGAGAAAAAGATTAATAACTAAGCATGTGTTCATAAATTCAACATGTTTTTAGTACAAAAATGAAACAACCAATCACGTTTTCGAAATTTTGATTCTCGTAGGAAAATTATTCTTTTATAGATAAAACACATTTTCAAGAAAATATAGAATCGAATCGTTTTTACTGAAATGAAAAAATAAAAATATCTTAGGCGAATTAAATAGGCTCAAATTCTCAATTCATAATCTAATAGAGTCATTCTTCCTTTTAAAGAAGAAAATAATAAACTCCATTGATTTTTAGATCTCCGGCAAACTTACTGAGCATGAACTACATGGAAGGGAAAAAAATGCAGGGCTGAACATTAGCAACCAAAATCGGCGAGAGTACAAACAATCACCCATAAAGCAAGTCATGTATCCCCAAAAGAAGCACGGCTCATACAGCTTTTTGATCCTACTTGGACAATGTTATGGGCAAGTCGGTATGTCCTCAGAAAAATCACAAATCCCATTTTTCGTGCCACCAATTCTTTATCGAAGCAAGGAACGAATTGCAGCAACAGCATCACCTTTATGCTCACGTAAAGTCCTTTCAGCCACCTTCCGGTCCAGCTGTTTTCAGAATTTACCACACAATATTAGAAAGCTCAGGCCAGTGAGAATAAATGCGTTCAAGCACATGGCATAAGCTGACTGACCTCAAGTTCATTAGCGATTATATCAACGTCAGCTGCATTGATCTTCACAGCAGCCAATTCTTTCTCCCTAGGGAACAATGGGCCACAAGCGAATTGTAAGTCAAATGAGATGACAAATAACCAAAAAGAAATTTATGTATTGAGTACCTGTGAAACAGCACCAGAGAGGCATAAGTTAACACAAGCCAGAAACTAAATGAAACAGTTCCCTGAAAAAGGGATGATAATGCATGGATGCATTTTCGCTATGGACAACCTTTGAGCCTAATAGTTGTAACGAGTACCAACCTCAACACACAGAAGATCTTACATCCTCCACAGCTCAAATGTGGTAATGTGGTGTCAACCAAACTATATGATTGTGGTGCCATGGGAATTTCCATTCGTCAGAGGGCATGTTCTACTTGAAATGAAGGTGCGCAATGAAACCATAAGCTGAAATTTTTTTATAAAGAAACATGAAGCATCTGTGCACACAGTACTCCAATTACACACTCCACTGCGTAGCGGACACTCAAAGCCACTTTCATCTCTATTTCTCTTTCAAGTAACTTCTCTCCTGCAAAGCCTATATGTGCCAGAATTGCTTGCATACGCACTGTTTATTCCAAAAATGCTTGCTAGCTTCTTGATTGTGTTTGCTCGCTGAAAAACTAAAAGCAAACGACCCCTTTGATATCAGTTGCATAACTAAATACTCGAACAGGAGAGACCACATAGCCACATAAGTGAAAGGCCAAATTTAAAGAAGATTAAAGCCGAAAGACCAACTCCACAAAATCCTTCCTCATGGGGAGAGATTAAACTCTTCAGGAAGCCAGCAAGTTGGTTGTTATTGTTAACACTCCTTCCAACCTAATTCAGTTTTGCTATCAAGCCAAGTATTCTCTGAATGTTGCCAACTTTGCAGAGGGAAAGAACTTGCTTCTGTTTCGACAACTTCACCTCTATTTTACCTTCAAGTACTCTCTCTAATAAAATGGCAGTCAAACTCGACATGTTTTCCTTGAATATGAAAGCAGGCAATTTCCATGAGACATAACGCCAATCAAAGGAGTGTATGAAGCAACCAACAACTTGGGTTTAAATCTCTCATACTTTTTTAACCGGTGACAGTTCTTGATGCTTATTCAACCCAAAATTCCAACTATTATTATTTTTTATTTTTTTATAACTTCACATTAGTTTGTCACCAGATAATATTTAGGTAAGCTCATGAAGGATGGCCATTTCTGATCTCAGGGGATATCTGTTTTGCATTCTTCAATGACTATCTGTAACTCTTCCTTATGTCCTTTTTCTATTTCCTTCTTTGCAATTATGTTTCGTTTTCTAGGCGGGACATCTTTGGGACCAAGTTAAATGCAGAGAAAGTTAAAATCCAAAAAAAAAGAAGAAAAATCATCATCAGGAGATCGCATAGGTCTATACCAAACAGTGAGATAAAGTAAGAAGCCAAATGCATTGCACTAAATCTCCTCTTTCATTTAGCAAAATAAGTAAAACATAGCAGAATGCACCAACTAAAGTTACCCACATCAGGCATCGCTGAACTCCTATAAAATCCCTTCCATCACCCCGTCAGACAGAGAAAGAGAGAAAAGAGAAAGCGAGAAATTACCTGGACAAGCCGGTGCCAGATCTAGAGCCGGAGGGGGGCGCGGTGGTTCGCCGGTCACGCGGTAGTTCGCTGTCAAAGAAAGGGAGGGCAGACAGAGACGCGAGGAGAGACAAAGAGTAAGGGACTTGGGACGGACGAGTCGGGGCCGGAAGCGGAGCCAGAGGGGCGGCGCGGTGGTTCGCCAGTAGAGAGAGAGGGAGGTCGCACGCCGGTCGGTTGCTCGCGGTCGTCTCGCCGGTGTCCTCCTGGTTCGTCGGTTGCTCGCGGTGGTTCGTCGGTCGGAAAAAGCGAGGGCAGAGAGAGAGGGAGTTCGTCGGGGAGAGAGAGCGAGGGTAGAGAGAAAGGCGCAAAGAAAGAACCCGCAACAGAAAACCCTTTTCTCCAAAGCTACAGTACACGAAAATTTTCAAAAATGGGCGCCTGAAATTGTGGGTCCCACGAGACACGTGTCGCGCTCCCACCGCCTTCTTGTTTGGCACGCTGGAGCGTCTTACGTACCTAATATTTTCTCGGATCTGAGGCCACAAAGGTCCGGGGAGCCACGTGAAGCCCACCTGGGCTGGATCGACGCGCCCGACGTGTCTTTTGAGGCCCATCTCGCCTCGTTTATCCACACCACACCAAACCACCCCCCAGGGGCCTAGTCCTTCGCGATCCAATTATTTTTCCCCGTCCCTTTTTTATTATAATATTCTGATTTTCATATATATATTTTATATAGCTTATCATATGGAAGGATAGAAAAGGATATTATAAGTTCGTATACGCTAGACCGCATCATTGTGGAATGGGCACCGAACGCTAGCAGTGCTCGTGGATCGACTCGCCATGCATGGCAATGCATACTAAACATCATAGTACATAACATTATCTCCGTACTTAATCCATCAAAATAAGTCATAACCTTATTTCTCGACTTATGTTTAAGAAGTTGAGTTGTTAGACAGATTATTTATATTTATATGACTCTTTTCATTTTTTTTTTTAATTTTCATTTGACTTGTGCTTATTTATCCATACTCTTATTTTAGTTTGGACAAGAGTCATTAAATTTAAATTTGAGTTGAATGAGTGAATTTAGGTCGGATCATTGCGCTTCCCAAAGGTAGATGGACCTACCATGCATATTTTAATCGGCGCTCGGAATGGATAAGGCGCGGCTCTCGCGGTGTTGATTAAACTTAACGAAGAGTGATCAAGATGCAAGCCTTATCGTGCGGCTCGCATGCGATCGCTGGGCAGCTCTCCGCCCTTTACGTCCTTGGGGAAGCGCGATGATTGATGATGCGGTGGAGCGATGATGGGCGGGCCGGGGGCAGGGGAGGGTTGCGGGGAGAGAGAGAGAGAGAGAGAGAGAGAGAGGGAGGGATCCGATGACGTGGAGGCGCCCGCCCACGTGAACGAGTCCTACGTGGCAACGCGGATTCGGACTCCGAGGGGATCCGGTAAGGAGGGGAGAGTGGGGAGAGAGGGCGGGCGAACGGTGGCCACAAGGTCAGAATATGTGTAGATATGGGACAGACAGATGGAGATAAAAGATAGAGACAGAGAGAGAAATACTCATAATTTGTGGAGGAGGCAGAGAGAGAGAGAGAGAGAGAGAGAGAGAGAGAGAGAGAGTGAAAGGTTGGGGGGTTCTCTGCATGGAGACTGGAATCCGAAGAGCGAGGGAGAAGGAAAGGCGGGGTCGGGGGGGGGCGACGCTTTTCGACGAGTTGACGCGATCGTGGTCATGGGCGGGGGAAGCGGGGGCCCCACGGGGCTGTCTTGTTGATCAGGTTTTTTGATGTGAGGATCAATTGGAGTTTTATGTGTGCAAGGTTATGGAAAATGTGGACATTTCTTCTTTTGGACGGGGAGAACGGATGGATGGATGGAGAGAATGTGGACACGGGAGGCGGAGGGGGACCCGAGGAGACGTGCGTGCTCTGCTGCTCGGATCTGTTGTTTTTGTCCGTGGGGGGCGCCCGAACCACCACCGTCGCTCCACCCGAGTGGGGCCCGTTTCGACTTGGTTCTCCTCTGCTCGATGCGTATCTAGGATGGAAGAGGAGCGCGAATTCGAATTCTGCCCAACAATTTTGCTCCATTGCTCGAGAAATGTGAATATTTTTAGGTTATGCGTGCAGCAGATGAAAACTCCTTAAATTTACACTTTGCCAATAATTCATGCGTCCGCATTTTGAAAATTTGAGATTTGACGGCATCAACCTATTCTACTTTTTTTTTTCTCGGTTGGTACTCTATTCTACATTTGTTTAATGGAAAACATTATGCTTTTGACAAATGATTTCCACGAAATTATTTTTCAGAAAAGCGATATATATATATATATATATATTATTTGTGGCTAAAGTCTGAAATAGAATTAGAAAATATATTCCATCTCTAAAAATGAAAATTCAATTTGACTTTTCTAAATACAAATATATTCCTTTGACGCTAGTAACTTGCGTATGGGTTGCTATGGAACTAGACAATGAGATTGAGATCCTGATCTAGCCTTGTTTGACCCTGACACAAGGAGTGCCACTTATGTCGTGAGCAAGAGTACAAGCACCACTCCCACTTCCATAGCTGAAAGCAAGGATGCAATGCTTGTGCATGACTTCTTAGTGCTCAGGCCCAAGTTCCCAACAACCAAGCCCACATCTTCGGCGGCCAAGTTTGGGTCCATTGAGGCTGGGCCTAGGACCCTTATGCCAATGCTCAAGGGTTGACCTCATTGGAACTAACCCTAGCCTTGATAGGCAATGGCACCAAGGTCTCAAGCCTTGGCCTCAATGGACTTGGGCTTAAGTGTAGGGATTGAAGCATAGGCTCTAAGTCTTGGGCTTGACCTTGATGGAAATGGGCACATGCACTAGGGTGATGGGTCTCGACCTTAGTGGACTCGGGCATAGGCATAGGGATCTCAGGCTTGCATGTTAGGGACTTGAGTACAAGCATTGGGGTACCAAGCCTGGTTTTGATGGACTCAACCCCAGTGCTAGGGCATTGGGCATGAGCACCACTTGGGCCCAACCTCAATAGACCAAGGCTCAAGTGTTGAAGACTTAGGCTCGACCTTGATGGACTCAACCACGAGCGGCCACCAGCACCGAGGACTTGGTCTTGGGTGTGAGGACTCAAGCATGGGCGTTGGGGTTGTATATTTGGCCTCAATGGATTAGGGCCTAGGCACCTGACACTAAGAATGAGTTTTTAGGGTTCTTGAATCCAAGTGCAAAGTTTCTAATCCAAACGCCAAAATCTAGTCATATATTTGAAAAATGATTTTTGATTTTTAAAGAGGAAATCATTTTCCTGCATTTAACCATATATTTTCTGTTAATAATCAAAAAAATATTTTCTGTTGACTCAATTTTCAAAGCGATCCAAATGACGGAATATGAGAAAATGTGATTTTGGGAAATAAATAGAGTCTTGCTATCATTTTACTAGAAATACTCCACATTTTCTGTGTTAGGCCCAATCTCACCTATGTATGTGCGGGCGCGTGGATGACTCCAAGAGCACACATGAAGGACACAGAGGCACAAGTTGAGAATCGGCGACTGCTGCCGATGGATTACAGATTCCAAATTGATTATGCCTTGCAGCGTGCCTAGCTTGTAGTGTGCCTGGTTTCATGGGTCACTAGAGTTGGACAATCTCCATTTGACATCACCCATATCGAATCGAAGGTCATCATCATTTGGCCGATTCATCACAGCTACAAGATTTTCATCTCTTTTTGTTTATGTAAAGGATTCACATAACGCGATGTAGCTTAGTCATCTCTTAGACTGTCGCATATATGTTTTTTCTTTTATTTTTCTTTCCTTTTTTCTGTGGCTAACTATATCCTTCGCCATACTCTGTCTTGAACATAATTAGCAACCGATTAACTCACAACTTTACAAGAACCATGGTGCAGGTAGTGCATCGAAACAGTCATCAATCGTGGAGATCACGATTAAGCTCTGCTCGATCGAATGGCTTCTTCGACAAGATGTGGCCGCCCGCAAAGGCCTGACCATCTGAAGTTCTCTTGGACTTGTAGGCCCACGGCCCACAATCATATCATCCCAGTCCCCATTGATTCCTGGGTCTTCTCCTTTCATCCATTTACGTCCTCCACCATTCCTTTTTCCCATAGAAATGCATAGATGTCACTAGGGAGCACCAGTGATTTTTCAGCTCTAATGACCCGTCCCCGCTTCACGTGGGCCAAACTAGTGAAATAGCAGTCAGAACGGTATTGCTTGGCGATGACACTCTCCATCTGCGATGTGTGACGCATAATTCGATTCCTTCCCACCCATTTACCATCTATAAGGGTGCCGATAAAGCTACGAATTATTTGAAATCTCTCGTTCGGGTGATCACATCCGATCCTTGTTGGATAAGCTCGGACTTTTTGGCCTTAAATCACATCGTATAACATAGTGACCATGGAGGGACGGGCATTTTTCTTATGAATCACATCACAAACCCTCTTCAATGATCTCATCTGAGGAGAAACTTGAGGGTGTTTTAAAATAAATTAAACATTTTTTTTATCAAGTGGCGCAAAGTAATGTTTTGCTTTCCCAAAAACATGGTTATGTGTTATGACCTGTTTTTATTTTATTATCATTTGGCTTGTCAAATTTCAGTGCATCATACTAAGTATATGACTTGTAGGATGATGTCCTAGTTCAGCAACTCATTTTAGTGTCCTTTTTCTTATGAAAGCACCGAAAAGACACCCAAAGTAATTTTTTCAGCCATGATATTCTCGCATGGTGTTAGGCAATAAACGATTAGTGCTGGGAGATAATTTTACTCCATGGAATATATTAAAGGCACTATTTTATTGAAGAGAATAGCAACATTGAACGTTTAGATGTAATTTGAACGATCTAAGATAAAACTCTAAAATACAGATCAAATATTCATCTCTTTGCAGTATTTAGTGGCATCTTTTTCATACTCGTCATAAGTAATTTTATTGCATCTTGGTTGGCTTTTGAGTTGTCGGTACGAAATTGAAGAGGCATACGAGTGTCATACTTGAGAAACATTGGATTGATTTACTTTATAGATGATGTGGTAGGCATAACCGATTATGGTGTAGAAACTATGTGGAAACTTATGCCTTTTAGTTTTAGTGATAGCCAGTATGGACCACAAGTGTTTAAAATGTGATTGCTCGAATCAGGTTTAGTCGTGACATGTTCGATCGTCTGTGCGATGCTCACCGTACTTGAAGTTGACTTAACAAATTGTCGAGAAGCAAATAAGTTTAACCGGGAGAAAAATATTTGGGAATGAGAAAATTGACCAAGTAATTTTTCTTTGTTAAATTAAAGCAAATGTCACCCAATATTATTAGTCCTATTGCAAACTTACAACTCATTATTCTTGGATCACATTGGTGAGAATCTAATGCCTCAAAAACATACAAATGTCTTCCATACAACTCAGAAGAATAGACTCAAGCATAGAAATTGTCAGGTTGTCAACAGTATCTGAGTGGATATATGTTAAATGAAGCATAGTCCCCCTTCGAATAATTAATGTGGAAGAGATATTAAATTTTGTAATGCTTTTATAACTCAATATTTGAATTTTTGAATAAATACAGGTTAAATTTTACATTTTAATGAAGCATAGTCACCCTTTAGCAATATTTCGAGGATAAGGTAATAAACTTTTATGGTCCGTCCCAACAATCCTTGTTGCTTTTTCTTCTTTCCACTGAAAATGAGAATGTATTTTTTTTTGGTAAATCAGGGCCACAAGTGTAGAAACCTGATTAGTTCCCTGGAGATCAATGAATCACTTTATAAAACTCATGAACTTGTTAAATCCAGGCCATTAGCTTGTGCATGCAGCATTGAGATCGAACAATTTAGATAAAGATGGTGAGATTTAAACATCATCTCCAGGCTCCACGCTAAAAATCCCCATAAGATAATTGACAGACTTTGAAGTTTGAACTCAATTAACCAACAAAATTATGAGCATGTTTAATTGCATATCAAGACGAATATTGCTTTGAGCGTGTAAAGAATGACAACAGAATTAGTATCTAATATTTTTTTCATAATTGGATTCGATTAGTAAATATGGCGCCAGATGCGATTAAATGTGAAATACAAATACGATTAGATGTAAAGAATGACAACATAACTAGATCACTACTTGTCACTAACACCCGATGGCCTCGATCACCTTCATCTATAAGGAGTGACTCAGCCACTTAGGTAAGTTTCTTCTTCCCATCATGCACTCCACAGTATATTCTCTCCTCTAAAATCTCTAAATTATACATCGGAGGACCAATCGCGGTAACAAAATCAGACTCCCTAACTCGTATTTGACGGTGTAGGTCCATCTCAAGGTGAGGGCTTCGATGAATTCCTCGAGACAGGATGATGCATCTACAAGTGATAAATTTTAGAAAGCTTGTTCGGCGAATCATTTTTTTTTGTTGTTGACAAATATGATAAACGGAAACCATTAATTTTTTTTAAATGAGTGAGAAGACCGAAGTGTATCGACTTTTACGAATTATAAGATTGAAGTTTGAGCTTAAAGACCAATCTTGAGAAGATCAGTTCTCAGATTTACTTTTTCTAGTTGCGTGATCTTGAAAAAGAGGAAAAAGAAATCATGAGATTCTCGACCGCATGACCCCAACACATAATAAAAGAGCTCACTAATAGCTTCGGGTCGGGTAGATCCCTCCAAAGATGAGTAAACTATATAAGATTTCAAAAATTTCATAGTGCTTAATATTAAATGAAAGTCAAATACCAAATGCTAAAAAGTTAGAAAAAAAGCAGAAGTAAAACTCACTTTCGAATATGTTGTTTTAAATTGATTTCTATGTAGATCGCCCTTAAATTTCTTTCTCTTACCAAAGGAGGGACTTCAAAGAAGCAGCATACCCCATAATTCTAGTTCTATCATCAATCGAAAATCGAATATTCCAAAATCAAAATATACACATACACTTTTGGTCCGTGAAAGAAGGATCAGGTCTTATTCTTCTTTGCTCATTCGATATCACTACAGGAATTGCCAATTTTATTGGCAGCAAGTTTGACAAAAAGCAATAAGGAGAGACTACTACATCATTATCGATATTAAGTCCGTTTGTTTCACGAAAAATGAACGATTTGAAAAATATTTTTCTAAAAATGATCTCACTTGTGTCACTTGAAATAATTAATTGGTGAAAAATATTTTCATTATCGATAATAATTTAAATATAAATATATTTATGGATGATAAAAATATTTTTCATTTAGTTATTTGTGTAAGTGATATTTGTGATTATTTTCAAAAAAATTATTTTCCAAAAAATTCATGCTTCGCGAAACAAACGGTGCCTTATTTTTATTACTCAAATCATGACGTTATCTACCTCAGCTTGCACCCATTGCTTGGACCCGTCCATCAGCCCAGGGCTCAATCTGAACATAAGGATGCAAAACTCCAGCTGGTTCAGATTGCCATCCCCGTCCAGATCGCCTTCTCGCAGCATGCACACGAACTCCTCGTCGCCCATGTCCTGTAACCCTAGCAGGAAGCTGTTCCTCTTCAGGCTCTCGAACGTGATCAGCCCCTTCTCGCAGTCCATCAGGAGCTGGAACCCGTTGCAGAGCTCGCCGATGAAGCCCTCGGCCCCGAGCCTCACGATCATCGAGGGGAAGTAGTCCTCGAAGTCGACTGCGCTCATCGTGCTCTCGTAAGCGGCCATCGAATGCATATGTATGTTTACCAACGAAAGTGGTCAAGAATTTGGAGTTTTATGAAAGGCTCCGGTGTTTGAATTTACTCAAACGGACAAGGAAGAAAAGGTCGTGTTGTGTTCTCGGGAAGAGTGGTGGCTGCGATCTCAGTTGGGGAGTGACGGTATTGAGAGAGAGTAAGGGTTTTTAAATTAGTTTGAGAGAGAGAGAGAGAGAGAGAGATGGAATGTTCGCGGAAGGAGCCAGGGCCATTTGAAACCAAGGGATAGCAGATACGAACAGAGGGACTGTGAACGGATTTAATGAAATCTGAGATTGAAAGGGGGAGCTTCGACCATCTTTCATTTCTGGTTCGCCTACTTTTATTTATTTATTTATTTCCGATCCGTTGATCCGTGACGAGGCCTTCTCTTTCCTGGAAGCTGCATGGCAGGGTTAAGTCAGATTTACTCTTCTGATAATGCAGCCCACGTCAGCTCTGGTGGTATCAAGTGTACGAAAGAGGAGTTAATGCGCCTTCACTAAAACTCGCGGAGAGCGCCTGCTGCTTTGGCATTTTCTTGGGTCTTTGATTGCCCAGTTTATATGTAGTGAACTTATCATCCGGGGCTTTGTTTTTGGGTCTTAAGCTATGTAGTAAGATCGGGTAATGGAAATGGAAATTAATAATTAGGATCGTGTGCTAGGCGAGAAGAAATGATATCTGATGATTCATCACTACTTATATTGATTTCTGATAATAGAAGAACATATGAAGAAAGTAGTGCAATTTCTTTGGCTATTGACTTGATATCCACAAGTAAACATAATCAAGAAGCGTGCAGACATTTAAGGGAAGTAGTGTACAGCCATGTTGAGTAGTTGGAGCGCCGCATGTATGTTATGCCGTTTGAAACATGATTTGCATTGTGTAATGAAGAAACTGTTTATGTATATGAATGAATGATGAATCTCTTTATTAGTTGGAGTTCCACCTTACTCATATGGAGTGAGCATGGATCTTTTGCACATTTTATGACAACTTAATTGCTAAAACATATGAACGTAAATTTTTGGACACAATAACATAACTTGGTTCAAGCCCTATAGAAATTTTACTCGGGAATAAAGTAAATATGAACCTTACCTATGTTTGCTCTTACAAATTTATAATTTTTGAATTGCAATGTCAAATAGGCAAGGATCTTTAGAACCAATTTAATAATAAAATTCACTATTGCAATTAAATCTTAACTATTTTAAATTTTACAAAGAACATGAACCAATTAGGAAAGTGAGAAATTAGTATATGCAATTTTTTTTTTCAAATGAAAGGCGTATCGTAGGAGAATTTTTCTTAAAAATGATCTCAAAAGTAAGAAATATCATTGTGAATGAGCCTACATGATATGAGATTCTTTGGGATCCTTGACTTAATTACTATAATCATTTTCAACTTTTTTTTTTTTAACATGATCACATGTCATGATCTCAAGGGAAATCCCAATTATCTCTCTCTAGATTTGATAAATCTCTACTCTAAGCTCCATATTGCCAACATAATGGCCCAATCAAAAGTCCTAGTGTTACATTCAAGCCATCTTGTCTACAGATTCATGTCGTTCATCAAGAACAAACCACCAAATCAAACCGGTCCATGCATGCCGTTCTAAGTTTGGCTAGTTGAGGCCATGTTAGACACTGTATTCGCTAATTACTGGGGTTTCATCTTCGTTTTGGTCCATCATGATAGTCCCATATCATTCGTACCAGCCGTACCCTTCACTGTCCTTAGCACTTGCTTGTCGTAGTAGTACAAGCAAGATAGCCACTTGATGGATCGAAGACCTTGGCTTTTTGTGTTCCTAGTCTCTACTCTACCCATTTCACTCGTTAGATAATGAGCTATTTATTCATTGACTTATACTTACCATGAAGTGCTGATAGAAATATTCGCTTGTCAATGTCGGTAGGTTATCATGCCACATGAGTGACTCGTGCTGCCCATTGATAGGTCAATTATCAATCATGGCATGCAATTAAACCTCTTGGCGCTTTCCTTTATGT
Source organism: Eucalyptus brandiana (assembly GCA_014182725.1). Classification (NCBI taxonomy): domain Eukaryota; kingdom Viridiplantae; phylum Streptophyta; class Magnoliopsida; order Myrtales; family Myrtaceae; genus Eucalyptus; species Eucalyptus brandiana. Next base: position 10,200,564 of record CM024673.1, on the reverse strand, counting down.
GCATCTATAATTATTTCAGGAGTGTAGCGATAAGTTTCATGTGGATCTCATAAGATCTGACGGTTTAGATCAAATTTGGTACATATGGTAGGTTTATTGAACAATTTTTTGGCATGCATAAATTAAGTTCAAAGCAAATAAAAAAGAAAAATAAATGAATAATGGCTGGCAACACCACGGTGACGCGTGACAATAAAATGTGTTTTGTACATACTCATATTATCATTGATGTCGTGTCATTGGATATAATTAATAATAGTAGAAAAATAGGTACCAAGAAACTTGTGTTTGGTCTAAGATTCCTAGCGGCAACCAAAGCTTTTTTTCACATAAATGTTTATATATTGAGGAATTATAATATAAATGGATGGACGAGAAGTCTGCGATGGATCTTTTCTTCTCTTTTTTTGGGTTTTGTGCTTCGATTTTCTTTTGAATAAGAGGGCGCGTGATGCTGAGAGCAACGTGAGCGAACATTTTCTCGTGGATCTTTTCAAGTAGAAGTTCTCTGACAGAGGAAGTTTCTCTGCAGTTTCCTACAGCTAAAGTACATGCATATCAGCTTCTTACATGCCTTTTTCGCAGTTGCTTCAAAAAAGTCGTTATGCTCCTGTGACAGATTCGTAGAAAGCCCCTTTATTTTAATCGACCTACCTTCGCAGAGCTTTCATCACTCTTTTAGATATGCATGAGAGAGAGAGATTCACTGCTCATTGCTCGTGCGAGGTGTGTTGTTGGGCAACGCATAGTTTTGATTCTGCATGCCCATCATGAGTGACAAAAGTTATTTTCCACAGTACCACCGCCCGCGGTGGCCGAGTTGGTTGAGGCTTAGTACCCTATGTCGAGAGAGGGGAGGAGTTCGAGACTTGCCGGACGCATAACGCGCGACTTAATCGCGAGTGGGGTCAGCGGTGGGGGCCCCATGAGCCTGGGGGTTTACGTGGACGGCAAACGGCCTAGTAACGGTTCCTCCAGCACCAAAAAAAAAAAAAAAGTTATTTTCCACAGTGATCCCTTTACAGAAGTGACTTCGAAATCAAGGCATATTTCACTTTTAAATTAGAAACTACCTATATAAATATGTATTTTGATTTCGACTATTTATGTGTTCATCTAAACAAAGAGAAACAAAATAAATTTAATGATTTTATTTGCATTTCCTTATAGAATTACAATATATACTTTTGGCAATGATCTTAGAGAAAGCAAAGATTTTATTTTCGATAATGATTTCAAATCATATTTGATCTATTGATGCTTCAAAAATCCATATACAAGCTTATATGGTTTTGCCATCTATCATGTGCAATTATCGTTAGTCACCATTAACACTTCAAAAGTGATTTTCTTCTTTTTTTATCTCACTTTTCTTTTCTATGTACATGTGTGTGGTGCTCACGGGAATTGATCCCCGGACTTAGTACTCTTCAGCCCTACCCCATAATCCCTCTATCAATACGGCCGCATGCCCATTGGCCAATTCAAAGTTTAATCTACAGAGAGCAAAAGTATGTGTATGTTGCTTCTAATTTTAACAACAATTGGACGAGTAGTCAAAAAAGATGGGATCCTTTCTATCCGACCAGGAAGGGTGAACCTTGTTCTATTTAGCAAAGAGTCTCATTGAAATCACGAGATATCACCTTAAATGCAACTCAACCATTTAGATATTTTTAAAACGATAACTCATAATTTAAGGCGTCATATCTATATATTTAAGAGAATACAAATACATTTAGATAACTCTCATAGTTTCTCTTAAGAAACATGATTTCTATGTCAAGCATAAAAATGGGAAAGAGTTGCTTAAAAGTTAGAAGCCAAGAAAAGTCAAATAAATCCGACTTTATATCTTATTTAAATATATCATACAATATCATATTTGATTGCATCCTCACTTTCTTTAAATCATTTATACAGTACTAATAATCAAATCATATGACAATCAAAGATTAAATTGTAAAATTATTTTCTCAATGATTGTCGGTAATATAACATAGACAGATAATTCAAATGCACCAATTTCAATGTCAAATTATAAGTATTCATAGAACGGGTTCTTGCTGGGCGGGGCCCTTGATTGGTCTTTAAGTTTTTGCCAAAGCCGGTTGATCGTAAAAGAAATTTTCATGCAAATCTTTGGGCTGGATCGGAGGGGATTTTGACTCGGGCTCAATTGAGAACTTCTAATTGTGCTCATTCATTTACAAAGCATCACAGGTACAAGTAATCAAGTTGTTAGTACTAACTATGCATTTCAACTGGAATTCCTCTTGTCCTTAACTTTGGGAATGCATCCATCTAAAATCATGACGCATTTCTCTCCATCGTCCATGCAAAATGCCAGCCCTTTTCTTCACATCCTCTCCTTTGAGAGATTGTCTAATCGGATCACATTAACAGTAGCACATACATGGTGAAATCCTTAGGTACCGTGAGAGTACTTTCTTTGAGAGATTGTTTAATCGGACCGCATTAGCAGTAGCACATCCATGGTGAAATCCTCAGATACAGTGACCTAAGTTCCTCCCCCTACTTATAAGGGAGTTCCTTTGTTGCATCCTTCATAAAATAGAAGAATCCTTTGAATTACTATCATCAACTTCTCCATCTCTATCTTATTTTCCGGTGTAATTGATTGTAGCTTACTAGGGCATTCCTCTTTGACCCTTCTCCACTCAGCTTTGATGAGTATTTTCAGTTCTTTCACCACTTTCGTGTGCGATGTCATAGCATCTCCACTGTTCCATTCCATCGCTGCCTTCCCTTTCAAAGCCCGTTGAGCTTCTGAGCTCATTCCTGCATCGACCACCCCAGTTTCAGCCCCATGAATCCCCTAGCAGAGTGCTCCCTGATGAGCAGGCCTAATCGCATGGAATATAAGTAAGTAATTAATTTTTCATTTTATGACTTGGATGCAGGAATTGGTACCAACTTAAAATTTCGACCTACAAATATTTTAAAATGAGACCCGACACATGTGCACATAGATACCAACTTAGAAGAATCCAGTATTCATAGAATGGGTTTGAGTTGGGTAGGCCTCGATTGGTCTCAAGTTTTTGCAAAAACCTATTGATTGTAAACAAAAATTTCATGCAAATCTTTGGGCTGGATCAGATCGGATTTTGACTTGGGCTCAATTGGGCTGAGCTAGGCTTTTTCACTTAATGCTCTCAATTAAACCTACACAAAATGTCATTAGAATTTTATGGCTACACTAGTTACTCCTTTCTAAACCTGTGCGACAGGTCGTCAAATCCGTGGTTTTTAGTTACCACTTTCTACCTGTGTGACCTTAGGATTTCAAATCCGTGGTTTTTAGTTACCACTTTCTACCTGTGTGACCTTAGGATTTCTTCCATGGAGAGCCTTCCATGGAGAGCCTTTCTCATAGACAAGCTCTAAACTTGAAATATGTGTGAATGAGTTGACACAATGAGGAGGAGGAGACCTCTATATATAGAAGTACGAGACAAACCGTATCCATACACCTCTCTTCGATATAATAGAAGGGCGAGCCTCCCGGATATAGTATGGAGGCAGCCGGTAGCTGAGGGCTTAGATTTGCATGAATTTTTTTATTTTTTTTTTACGATCAATAGGTTTTTGCAAAAACTTGAGACCAATTGAGGGCCCTACCCAACTCAAACCCGTTCTATGAATATTGGATTCTTCTAAGTTGGTACATAGCATTTTGGTAATAAATCTATGTATGTGCATGTGTCGGGGCTTATTTCAAAATATCTGTAGGTCGAAATTTTAAGTTGGTACTAATTCCTACATCCGATTCATAAAATGAAAAGTTAATTACTTACTTATATTCCATGCGATTAGGCCTGCTGATTAGGGAACACTCTGTTGGGGGATTCATGGGGCTGGGACTGCGGTGGTTGATGGGAATGAGCTCAAAAGCTCGGGCTTTGAAAGGGAAGGTAGTGATGGAATGGAGCAATGGAGATTGTGACATTGCACACGAAATGGTGAAAGAACTCATCAACGCCGGTGAAGCTGAGTGGAGAAGGGTCAAAGAGGAATGCTCCAGTAAGCTGCAATCAATTACACCGGAAAATAAGACAGAACAAGTTGATGATAGTAATTCAAAGGATTCTTCTATTTTCTAAAGGATACAACGAAAGAACTCCCCAATAAGTAGGGGGAGAAACTTAGGTCACTGAGGATTTCACCATGTGCTATTGCTAATGCGGTCCGATTAGACAATCTCTCAAAGGAGAGTAGTACCTGAGGATTTCACATGTGCTATTAATGTGGTCCGATTAGATAATCTCTCAAAGGAGAGGACGTGGAGAAAAGGGTTGAAAAAAAGGGCTGGCATTTTGACTTGGGCTAAGCTAGGCTATTTCACCGAATGCTCTCAGTTAAACCTGCACAAAATGTCATTAGAATTTTATGGCTACATCATCAAATCCGTGATTTTTAGTTATCTTCAAAGAGCCAATGATCTTTTAGAGAGAGAAATTCTGAATTTGTTTTAGAGAGAGAAACTCTAGGGAGAAGCTCTAAACTTGAAATATAAGTGTTAATGGGTTGACACAATGAGAAGGAGGAGACCTCTATATATAGAAGTAAAAGACAAACCGTATCCGTAGATCTCTCTTCAATATAATGGTGGAGATCATATCTTCCCAAATACTATCTATCTATATTTATTATATAATTGTACATTTACCATATCGCCCGTCCACAAGAGTATTCTAGAATACTCAAGAAAACTCCCGTTAACGGTGGAGATCGTATCTCCCCAATTGCCAACTACCATCTATCCGTATTTATTACATAATTATACATTTACCATATCGCCCGTCCGCAAGAGTATTCTAGAATACTCAAGAAAACTCTAGGGTTCAGGGATACTAACCAAGGGTCGCTTGCTCCAAGGATGTGTCACAGCTGTCCCCTCTTGGATTAAGCTGTAACACTTGCTTCCTGTTGCGATCGTGACGGCTTGCTGCTTTCCTTGCACCCGGTCGACAACACAATTGCCGCTCTTTGCTTGGCCTGATGCCTCCCTATCCCAATTGTGACAATACTGCTCCATCTCACCAGCGAACCCACGACCGATGTGCTGTCCTGCCATGATTTGTCTCCATTGTCGGCAGCCCTTCTGTCGCCTTGACTTGTTTTGATTTATAGAATTTACTGAAGAGCCTCGCTGAATCATCATCCGTCATGTTTGAATTTGGAAAATTATTCGTCCAATATCTTGAATTAGGTAATTATCTTATTCTAAATTTTAAATATTCCATGATCTAATTCGGTTGAGATTGTTATTGAATTCACGGATTTGAGTATTGCATACCAAGATTTTGAGGATATCTATTAAAATTAGGAAAATCTCCTAATTTAAACAATCTGTACATTAACGACAATCTGATTTCAACCCCGAAATATAATTTCTGTTGGCATAAAAAAATTGGTCATCCTATCCATAACTCTTTCGATACGATTGTCCGTTTATTTATTTCCCAAATTTGAATGGATGGAATATTTGATGATTATCTTTTGCAGATTGGGTGAATATATTTTATGATGAGTGCTTTTCTGTTGTTTGATTGCATCCATGCAACTAAATTTAAAACCCTCATTTTTAGATTAGGTTAGATGCTTAGAAAATCTTGCATGTTTTAAGGAGATCCTTGGTTATCTTTCTTAATAGATTTGGGTAGATTTCAAATAGGATTAAAATAAGTTAGAATGCACGTTGGATGAGAAAATATTATGTATAATAGTTATGCTCAGTCAACAAATTACCAGTCCATCTTTTGATCGACACGTGTCCTGGAGGGTTCAGGTTTCAGGTTTTTCAAAAAAAGCTTTCCCAATTAGTTTCTTCCTTCTGCGAACCCCCCCTCTCTCTCCGTCTTTTCTACAGAAACAGACGTACAGATCCTGGTGTCTATGAAGGTCGGCCTTCCTTCACCAAGATCTTGGCCTCTGTCGATTGGCCGGCGATGGAGTAGTCAACGGAGGCCGAGATCTTTGTGAGGCGGAGAAAGGTGGCGTGCTAAAAGTCGAGCATCTCGCAACGGAGCTTGTCGGGCTTAGCGTCGATGAGGCCCAGCTCGTTGGCAAGGTCCCCAGTGAAAATGGTCTTAGCGATGGACGTTGCTGACCTCGACGACGACGTTCGTGCTTGGAGGGCAATGGCTCCGGGGTGTTCTGGATCAACTTGAAGAAGGCTTGGGTCAAGTCCAAGCCGCGAGGACCACCAAGAAATAAATTAGTAATGACTCCAAAATGAAATTGATAAGTATTTTAATAATTTGAATCAAGTTGTGAATTGATGTGGGTTTGATCTATTAATCAACCTCTGGGTGGTACAATTTGAGAGGTGAGGTCGTGACGTGTATTGGAATTACTGAAACTTATCAGCATAAATGCAATTAGTGCTTAAACTTTCAAAAAATGTAATTAAATCTTAAAAATTGTCATGAAAGTGTAAGTGAGTCCTAAAATTTTCAAAAATGCGATTAAGTCTTATAATTTATGAAATCGGTCCAATTAAATCCTTCTATGATCACATTTTTTGAAATTTTAAATACACAATTTATATAGTTCATTTATTGTATAATCCACAATCCACATCCATGATTATTGATTTGGAGTCAAGTTTTTGTATCTGATTATCAATATCAATGTTTTAAACTATTATTGGATGAGTGATTTGCGTGAGAAGCCAGTGATATAATCACTCATCTATTTCTTCATATTTTTCCTTTCTCCTAGGCGGGCTGTTGCCCATTAATTCCGTTTGTCATACCGTCCAACCCCTTTCAGAGGTTCAAACTACCCACTAAGAAAGTGCGCCCAAATGCCGCTCAAGCGTCAATTTCGCATGTGTTTCCTTAAGTTCAAATGGGCACGGTTGACCCCAAATCTTTCTTGATCAGGAATGATGGGTTCGATAGAGACAAATGTGTTATGTTGATGTCAGTGTCTGAGTTTCATGTGACGTTGAATGATTCAACTTGAATAGGACGAGGAATGAACATGGCCGAACTGGAAAGTGGCGTGCGAGTCAGAGTTAAGAACGGAGAACCTATAGACAAAGTGGTGACAAAGTGGTGCGTGAGTCAGGGTTAAAAGGGGATAAGTACACTAATGGTGCCATAAGTTGTGTACGGCGCTCACTTTGGTGCCAAAAGTTTTCGTCGGATAACTTAAGTGCCAAATCGGAGGAAAAACGTTCACTTTGATGCCACCGGCGAAAGATTCCGGTCAAAATGATTTTTTTTTTAAAAAAATCGATAAGCCTTTAAATGACGTCGTTTTCGGTCCTCCTTAAGAAAACGACGTCGTTTTGCCGTCCTACGTGGATGGCTTCATGGAAACGACGCCGTTTAGCTCACAGGGGGAAGAAATTAGGGTTTTGATGGGGTCGAAGCCATGGCCGTCGTCGGGGTTGGGGTCGGAGTCGGGGTCGAAGCTGCGGCTGCCGAGTGGCCATCATCGAGATCGGGGTCGGGGTCGGGGTCGAAGCTACGGCCGTCGAGTGGCCATCGTCGGGGTTGGGGTCGAGGTTTGAGCCGTGGCCGTCGAGTGGCCATCGTCACGGTCGGGGTCGAGGTCGGGGTCGGAGCTACGGCCGCCGAGTGGCCATCGTCGGGGTCAGGGTCGGGGTCGAGGTTGGAGCCGCTGTTGTTGAGTGGCCATTGTCGGGGTTGGGGTCGAGGTCGGGGTCGAAGCCATGGCCGCCGAGCGCAAGGACCGTCGAGGACGGCGACGGCCGGAGATTAGGATTTTGAATTGGGGGAGACACCAAACGGTGTCGTTTTGGTGTTTGGATGCTGACTCAACTCTCCGACGAGCCACGTCGGCGTCAAAAATTAATAAAAAAAGGCCACGTCGGATTTCCGGCCAATTTCGTCGGAGTTGGCACCAAAGTGAGCGTTTTTCAAATTTTTTGGCACTTAAGTGATCCGACGGAAACTTTTGGCACCAAAGTGAGCACCGTACACAACTTATGACACCATTAGTATACTTATCCCAGGTTAAAAGTGGTGCCGTTTAGTATAATCCAACTGGAACCAAAAAAAGCTGCTATAGACAAAGCGGATAGTGGGGAACGCGGAGAGTTGAGGGAAAATTATAAGAAGTCAGAGTTGAGAACGTAACCAGGGGAATACGCGAGCAAAGTATTACAAAGAACTGAAAAATCTTAAAGCGGAAAGCAATAAAAAATGTTAGATCTTGAGGATCCATATGGATAGTGTTCACGTTGTGGGTAAGTAGAGAATGATTTGCTTATAAAGGTGGGGTTAAAATTTAAAAGAGGACATTTGCAAACAATGGCAAAGATCACATTATCCATTTTCATCATCGTCCCCATGATTGGTTTGTCACTTGCAGCCGGTTTTTTGGGCATGAACGGTTCCATTAGCCATGGAGAAACATTGATTTCTTCATACCTAAACTTTGAGCTAGGATTCTTTACCCCTGGCAACTCAAGTATGAGCTACTTGGGCATATCGTACAAGTTTAGTCCTAACACAGTTGTGTGGGTTGCTAATAGAAACAACCCGCTAGTGGATCATAATGGTGTTCTCACATTCAACAATGCGGGCAATCTAGTTACTCTCAACCAATCGAATGGTGTGCTTTGGTCTTCGAAGTCATCTGGGGTCCTCCAGAATACAATTGCGCAGCTCTTTAATTCAGGAAATCTTGTTCTTTAGAATAACTCTATTTTGAGTTTCGATGAAGCCTATTTGTGGCAAAGCTTTGATTATCCATCTGACATGCTTTTACCAGGCATGAAGCTGTTGTTGAACCTGAAAACGGGTTTTGAATGGGATCTCATTGTGTAGAAAAGCATGGACGACCCTTCTCCGGGAGAATATGTCCATAGCTTAAACTACAAACAGAGTCTACCTCAGTATGAAATGGTCCAAGTGGATGTGCATAGAAAAACATTTCGAAAGGGGCAATGGAACGGAGTCCAATTTGTTGGCGTTCCCACTATACCAAATCCAGATTAACCGCCGTATTTGAGGACAATGAAACTGAGATCTCCTTCATGTTGTTGGAGGTTCAAAACAGTCAATTTTTCTTGAGAATGAAATTAAACCATTTGGGACTATTGCCAGTTTTTGTGGTAAATAGATCGAGAAGAGCCCCATGGAATGCCATGGTCGAGTTCCCTAGTGATCCTTGCGATTTTCATGGCAGGTGCGGTGCTAATCCATCTGCAGCGGTAGTTTGTGTCAATGCGTGAAAGGGTTCATGCCTAAGTCGCCTGACAATGGGCAGTCCGTGATTTTTCTAGTGGATGCAAGAGGACAACACCCATGAATTGTTCCAAAGAAGAAGGGGTTCTGGAAAATTGAAAAAGTTAAGCTACCCGACCTGTTGAAGGTAACGCTGGACAGGAGTACGAGCCTCAAGGAATGCAAGAACGAGTGCTTGGAGAATTGGTCATGCACGGCTTATGCTAATTCAGATATCAGAGGAGGCAATGGCTGCCTCATGTGGTTCGGGGACTTGATTGACGTGAAAGCGCTCCAAGAATGGAACCACGTGCAAACGATATATGTACGCCTGTCAGCATTTGAACTAGGTATTCATACTTATGCTAATTGACTTTTTTTTTTCTGTAAATTATTAAAATGCTTGTTCTTTGGGCAAGAGAAGTTTGGAACAATTAGCCTTCCAGGCTCTTTTTCTTTACTCTAGATGCCATTCGGGACCGCACCAGGAGGCTGATCTGGCTGCCACTAAAAGTGCTACAGGCAATTTCTTTGATGACAATATGATTGGGGCTGGCTGCTTTGGTCTTGTTTATAAGGTACATAGTTTTGTATATATCATTCTCCACCAAACTAATGATGCATATAACAAAGATGTCGCCATTTCGTATGGAAATCTTCAGATAGGACAGTTAGTAGCAGTTAAGAGGCTATCAAAGAGTTCTGGGCAAGGTCTTGAAGAATTCAAGAATGAAGTACTCTTGATCACGCAACTTCAACACCGAAATCTCGTTGGGCTTCTAGATTGGTGCATCGAGGGAAAGGAGAGAATCTTTGCTTTATGAGCACATGGACAGCAAGAGCTTAAATTACTTTATATTCGGTTAGATAATTTTGCTTTTTAATTCCCAACCAATTAAGTGATACTCTTTCATATAATACTGATCTAAGTTAGCACTTTTCATCAGTTATTTATTAAGGTTTACCTTGCGAGTTTTGAACTGTCCATAGATCTAGGAAAGAGCCTGTTGTTGACATGGAAAAGACGGTTTGACATTGTTGTTGGTATTGCGAGAGGACTTCTCTATCTCCACCGTGACTGCAAACTTCAACTAATTCATTGAGATCTTAAAGCAAGCAACATATTACTAGATGGCGACTTAAACCCTTAAATATCTGACTTTGGCTTGGCAAGAATCTTTAGAGCCAACAAAAAGAAGCAGGAACAAGAAGAGTCATTGGAACTCAGTAAGTCTTTTCTTTTGGTTCTTCACATGAAGCACTCATTATTACAAAGGACCATAGCCTAAAAACCTTGTTTTTGTGAAATGCAATGGCTTAATGACCCTGAGTATGCTATGGATGAGAAATTCTCTTTGAAGTCGAACACATATAGCTTTGGAGTGCACCGATTGGAGATAGTTAGCAGCAAAAGGGATAGGATTTTCCCATCCAAGCCATCACCACAACCTTCTTAGACATGTAAGTAAATAGGCACTACTAACACCGGCATTTCATCTCTCTCTCTTATCTTTTACAGTCTTTCAAGATGATTTTTCAATGACCAAGGACAATTTCCCAATTTTTCTTTAGGTGGGGTTGCTTTGGAGCGAAGTTAGGGCGTTGGAGATGATGTAGGATTGCTTGCACAGCTCATTTGACAGAACCAGGTGGAAACAGGCATTCAAGTGGGTTTGTTGTGTGTACAAAAGTTTCCTGAAGATAGGCCAACTATGTCGTATGCAATCTGTATGATACTCAATTGTGGTTTAGTCCTACCTGAACCTAAAGAGCCTGGTTTCTTCATGGAAAGAAACTCAAAAGTATTCTGATGGGCCTTCATCAAAAGAAGACTTGCATACGCAAAATGTAGTCACCCTAACTATGTTGGAGGGTCGGTAGGCATTCTATGCCCTAAGAATCGATACTTTGGTATGGCGGTAGATTACTAGGTTTTCGTGAGATTTTGTATAGATATTTGGTTTAGCTAAGCCATTGCGGTGTATGCCTCTGCTTGTAGGGTTTTATTGCTAAGCTGTAAAAAGAGTGGGACTTGCATAATTTAATAGAGTTTTTATGATATTTCGCTGGCGAAGTTACTTGAACTAGTATATAGGTCTCATAATATCTCTAAAGAAGTTTGATTCCCATATCAAGCACGGGAAGAGCCACTTAAAAGTGGAAGCCAAGAAAAGTCAAATAAATGTAACTTCAAATAAAATTATTTTCCTAATGATTATCAATTATATATATCGATAAACCATTGAAACACTTACTTATTTCATTTTCAAGTTAGACGTAATCATTGAGCGGGTTCAAGTTGGGATGGGTATTAAGGTTGATCATAAATTTTTGCCAAGCCATCATAAAATTTTTTGTTGCAAATTTTTGGTTGGACTGGGCCAGGCTTTTTCTAGAGCCTGATCGGGCAGTCTTAGGCTTTTTCACCCTAAACTCTAACTCAGATTTGACCTAAAAGTCTTCCGGACCTTGTAGCAAGGGCTATATCCTCAGTTTCGTGATAGTTTATTTCAAGTTATTACCTTACAAAATTTCATTGTAAAAAAATAATATACCCGAATTCTAATAACCAACGGACGGAATAAAACACAGTAATTTCAACCCCAAAAGAGGAAAAAAGAAGTAACACGAAGAAGGTATTAATTGATGACACGTACGCGTTATATGCGCAAGTCTTTTTTGGCCTTTCTGGTCCATACTCGCGTGCTCTATCCATGCATGTACAAGATCACATTGGAAAGACAACATAAATGTTCCAAGATTGTTTGCGTGGACCTCTTCCTTAAACATAGCTAATATGTAGTCAAAGTACAAAATTAAAAGAACATGAATAGTTCAAGTAAATCATATGAGCACCCTAAAGTGGGCATCCCACAAAATTTGTCCCCCGTTTTGAAGATAGATTGAAGGTCCGAAGGTGAAAGAAAAGGCCTTTGCTTGAACCCTGATAGGTCTAGGCCTGCTAAAGCATTGTCGTGTGGGATTCGCAGTTGGTGGAACTGTAACATAAAAGTGGGTTTATCGTCTTTAACAGATGTGTAGTCACTTTTCTAAGCCATAATTAGCGAGTGGCCTCAGAACATGTTAATTTGGGATATATCCTACCAATGAACTTTTCCCCATTGCGAATAAATTAATAATTTCCCCCGCCGGGGGGAGGGGGCGGCAAGGAGATGGCAAATCAATAATTTACGGGGGAATTTTTAAACGCAAATAAATTGATATATCGAGAATGTAACTAGTTTCGCGTTGTTATCCCCCTTACGTAATCCAACGATGGTCTTTGCTTGTTTGAAAACGAACGGTGCAAATTTGCCGAGCATCGAATGTAGAGGGGGCACAATCGAGGGTATTCTAGTTGCGTTTGGCAATCGGGATAAAATTCGGGATATGATATGATTTATTTTACCTTTTGTTTGGTGTTCACTTAGTATATGATAAAGTTGGATATAATTGGGATATGAGTATGATAAAATATCTTATGGGAGAGGTAGGATAAAGGTAGATAGGATTTCTAATGTCCATAATAAGAAAGTTATTTTTTTTCAAATAGCAAACTTATTAAATTAACAAAATTGAAATTGTATTTCAATATAAATAATATTTGAATTATAATTTAAGAAATTAAAATAAAAAATAGAAATTTATTTTTAATTAATCTTATTTTAATTTATATATTCAACTTTAATTCTATCTTATAATAAACATTCAATTTATAAATTAAATATTTATATTTATTATATGTTTTAGGTATTTTTGTATTTTAGGTATGTTAGTACAGTTTACTACTTGATAAAATTTTATTAAGGAATGATGAAAGGGAAAAAGAAATAATAAAAAAAATAATATAAAAAAGGAAAAATAAAATAAAAATAAATTAAAGAATAGCGTTATGCGAGATTTTCACCATATCCATTTATGAATATTTAGCTTCATTTATAATGATATGCCATATATATGTGTGTGTGAATATATGCGATTTTAATATTGTGATTCACCAAACAATTGATAAGATATCATATCCGATTTAATATCCTATTTTATTCAATTCTATCTCGATTATAAATTCGGACGACCAAAACGTAACCTTTGGGTTTCTAGGGTTTTCTTTACTTTTGTGGTTTCATCTCTCGTCTTTCCTATTTTCTTCTCTCATCTCTCGCCGGATCACACCGCTTCAAATTTCCATGGGAATGTTATCGAGATGGAGATCGAGTTGAACCTCGGCCATGAATATTTTGGTGTGATCAGGGGCTGAAGAACCAAATCGACACCAGAGATTAGCAACTGGACCGGAGCTCCAGTCCTCCTCCTGGTACGTTCATCTTTTACCCACGTTATGCAATGCAGTGGCCTGTCCGAATACTGTGGCAACTCGTGACGCTCTATTGTAGGATTTTAAGCGTGCAATCTACTTGAAATTGCCAGATCTTCTATATCTTTGAGAAACTTAAAACGCTTCAATCGTTTAATCGGCCAATATGGAACAGAAAATAAGCAATGATCGTGTCTGGTCTTTGTTTCTGGAGCTTTTTTCTGGAAGGCGTTCTCTATCACCTGAGATGGTTAATGTTTCCGGTGAGCAAAGTTTGTCGACAATAAGTTTACATAATTAGCATCAGTCAAGTGCTTGGTCAGAGGCGTTCTAGATCCTTTGTCTGAACCACATGGCAAATTTCAACTCTAACTAGCTTTGGAAGCCATTGGTTGAGGCATTCTTGATGCGTGCAAACTGGATTGTTTACCGTCCATTTTTAGAATTGGTTGACATCGAAAGAAATCAACCAGATTGAATAACTAGAGGTTCATCAGCTTCTCTTCCATTGCCTTTGATGGATCTGCCCAGTCGGTCTCTTCCTGCTTTAACCAACATGCCACGCCCTCTGAATGCAGAAGAGGGAGAGCCCATTACGGAGGTTCCACACGGTATGTGTGCATCTCTTAATTTGCCCTGAGTTAAAGCTCGTGCAGGTCGCTTGATTTGTCTTCTAGTCTTCACTTGAGGATAGGGATATAGGCAGAGAGAGAGAGAGAGAGAGAGAGAGAGAGAGGGAGAGAGAGGGAGAGAGAGAGAGTTGTCTGTGTGTATTGCTATCATGTAAGTAAAGCTTTAATTCAAAGTATAATAACTGTGCTGCAGCTTCATCAGCCTCTCTTCCATTGCCTTTGATGGATCTGCCCAGTCGGTCTCTTCCTGCTTTAACCAACATGCCACGCCCCCTGAATGCAGAAGAGGGAGAGCCCATTACGGAGGTTCCACACGGTATGTGTGCATCTCTTAATTTGCCCTGAGTTAAAGCTCGTGCAGGTCGCTTGATTTGTCTTCTAGTCTTCACCTGAGGATAGGGATATAGGCACAGAGAGAGAGAGAGAGAGGTGTCTATGTGTATTGCTATCATGTAAGTAAAGCTTTAATTCAAAGTATAATAACTGTGCTGCAGGTTCATCAGCCTCTCTTCCATTGCCTTTGATGGATCTGCCCAGTCGGTCTCTTCCTGCTTTAACCAACATGCCACGCCCTCTGAATGCAGAAGAGGGAGAGCCCATTATGGAGGTTCCACACGGTATGTGTGCATCTCTTAATTTGCCCTGAGTTAAAGCTTGTGCAGGTCGCTTGATTTGTCTTCTAGTCTTCACCTGAGGATAGGGATATAGGCAGGAGGATGCTCGGATTTCTTATGGTCATAGAGAAACAGAAAATAGTCAGGAATTAATAGAGAGGAGTCCTAGAGCTGGTCATTGATAATCACTAGATATTTAAAAATGAGCAGACAAATGTTTTTAAGTGGTTATGCTGTTGCTATCATACAAAGCATTAAATTAGTCTCGACCTGATTTGACTAACATGCCACACCCACTGAGTGCAGAAGAGGGAGCACCCGATGCAGAGGTTCTGCAAGGTATGTGCATCTCCAAATTCCCTTTTTGTTAAAGCTCCTTCACCGATTAATAGGGATATAGGCAGGGCCTCAGATTTCCAATGGTCATAGAAATACACGAAATAAACTGGAACTAATAGGAAGAGAGGAGCTTAAGAGTTGGTCGCTGGTAATTGTAGATTTTTGAAATACAGAACAATGCTTCTAAGTGTGACATTCAAATCTTGAGAAGCAATGGCTCTCTCTATCCCCTCAGACCACCTACACAAAGAGCATTCATTTTTAACATGGAAGCAAACTATAGCTTTCAATCTGAAGAGCAAAGTTTGAAAATTGTTTCCCCTATTTTCAAAATAAGAAATTTTCCAAGGTCTTCCTTGTGGTACCGAGTCAATCGAAACTTATCTGTTTTCCCTTTTGTGGGATATAGGGGAAATGCCAAGAGCAACGTATCCATTTTCGAAGCTTGTTGAGGTTCTGCCTAATAACAAGCGGAAGTGCAACTTGCCCGCGAGCGGTTTTGTCACGAAGAAGATCAATGTGCACTTTGCTGGAGTTGGAGGATGTGGAATTCGTGACTGCAAGCTCTTCGATGGCCGAGTGAGATCGGTAGCCCTAGAGGCGCTGAAGGGAGAAAGAGCGTTGGAAGGTTCGTCCAACCTTACCCAGGGTTCGCATCAGCCCTTGACTGCTAGCAATGAAGATGCTTGTGGCAAGACTTCATTTGTTGAGAAGAATCAGCCTAGTCGGTCCTTTCCTGCTTTAACCAACATGCCACGCCCAATGAATGCCAAAGGGGGAGAACCCAATACAGAGGTTCCACATGGTACGTGTGCATCTCTAAATTTGCCATGAGTTGAAGTTCGTGCAGGACATTTGTCTTCTAGTCTTTACCTAAGAATGGGGATATAGGGAGGAGGATGCTCAGATTTCTTATGGTCATAAAGAAACAGAAAATAATCGGGAATTAATAGGAAAAGAGGAGTTCAAGAGTCAGTCATTGATAATCACGAGATCTTTGAGAATGAATACAAAAATGTTTTGAAGTGTGCCATTCAAATCTTGAAAAGCCATGCCTCTCCCTATCCCCTCTGATCTCCGACAGGAGCGTTGGCTTTTAAAGTAATGAAATGAGTCACGTGAAATTAAATTTATATTCTAATTCCTATGACTTTTAATCTCAAATCAGTTTTTTTTTTGCCCCCAATGGAGAGCTCATGATAAGTGGTCGCCAATATTTCACTATTGTGACATGCATGCCTACATAACATATTGATTATTTTATGGGATGTTGTGTTGAAAAAGTGAATACAAAGCCACGGATTATATATTTCTGTGAGTGTAGCATATCTATTAAATATGTCTAAGATGTACCTATTAGTGAATTTTCACTTATGCTTGAGTTTAGGTGCGAGAACGCAGGTTGCACCAGCTGAGAGTCAACAAGGTCCCCGTAGGCTTACCAAAAGGAATATGACATATCTCGAAAGTAAGCTGGAAGAACTCATCAGTAGTGGCCAAGGGGACATGAGCAAGCTAAATTCGAAGTGGATGGAAGAAGAATACTGGAGGGTAGTGTGGGCGATCAGAGAAGGATCTGTTCCACCGGAGAAAGTAGCTGAGGTGGTAGAGTTGTTCAAAGAAGTTCTTCTAGCTTCAAGAAGATTTTGGCAAGAGGTGACGACACTTGTTAGACGCAGCAAAACGTCTCCCTTGGTGACAACAGAATTGGTAGGCAAAGAAACTCAATGGAAGGTGAATGAGATTTTTTCCAATTTAAAGCAGGACAACTTTTCCAGAATTGGTGTTTACGGTATGGGTGGAGTGGGCAAGACGGCCATTTTGACCCATGTCTATAATAGACTACTTGAGGATCTTGATTCGGATGTATTCTGGGTTGCTGTACCGCAGGATTTTAGTGTGTATGCGCTACAAGAAGAGATTGCCAATGCGGTCGGACTGGACAATCTCTCGAATGAGAAGGACGTAAGGAGAAGGGCGGGCCTATTGTATGGACATCTGAATATGAAGAATAGATCCATCCTAGTTTTAGATGGGCTTTGGATGCATTTTGAAGTTAAGGAGGTGGGAATTCCAGCTGAAACGGGCAAACTGAAGTTGGTAGTGACAACTCGATCACTAGAGGTGTGTCGTATGATGCTCTGTCAAAAGCAAATCAAGATAGGACTTCTCAATATGGAAGATTCTGGGTGGTTATTTTCAAAGACGCTTTGCTTTGCAGGACAACTCCCTTCGGAAGTTGAACAGATTGCAAGTTCTCTTCTTGATAGGTGCTATGGTCTGCCACTTGCGATCATTGAGATTGCAACTCGCTTGAGAGGAGTAGAGAAAGTGCATGAATGGAGAGACATGTTGGGAAAATTAGAAGACTCCAAGATGGAGCTTGACGTGTTCAAGAGATTGCAACTCAGTTACGTGAACTTGGGTAATGATCAAGTGCAACAGTGTTTCCTGCATCTAATACTTCGTTTTGCAGAAGCACTTGTCCTTTCAGGAGCTAGTGGAGAGGAGGATTTGATAGAGTCTTTCATTGATGAGGGTTTGTTAGGTGGAATTGCCACCAGGCAAGGACTGCACGATCGGGGTAACACCATATTGGATAAAATAAGAGGGTCCTGCCTGTTGGATCCAAACATAGAGTATCGGTGTCTGCACCCTTTGACAAGGGACATGGCATTGCATATGGTGACGAGCACAACTCACATGGTTAAGGCCTATATGGGGTTGAAAGAAATACCGGAGGAAGTATTCTGGAATGATCATCTAGAGAAAGTCTTTTTACAAGGAAACAATATAGAAGAAATCCCAGATGGCATATCACCAAATTGCCCTAAACTGACGAGCCTGTATTTGAATGGCAATGACATGTTGGGAGTCATCCATGAATCTTTCTTCAGACATCTAAAGGGGTTGACGGTTCTAGATCTTTGCTACACTGGAATCACGGAATTACCAGACTCCTTCTCTCAGTTGGAGAGCTTGGAAGCACTGTTACTGCCAAGTTGTTTGGCATTACGTTTTATTCCTTCTGTAGGAAAGTTGAGATCTCTAAGAAAGTTGGACCTTCAAGAGTGTCAAAGTCTTGAAGAAGCACCAGAGGGCATGGAGATGTTGGTAAACCTGAGATACCTCGCCCTAGATGGCACAATGATCAAGACATTACCTGAGGGCGTGTTGGAGAAGCTGGTGAACTTGCAATATCTTGCAATTGAAAAGCTGAGGGCAGGAGAAGAGGTAAAATCAACAAAGTTGGAGGCACTTTATTGTTCTGTTGCTGATGTGGAAACATTCAATGCATGTGTGGGGTCTCTCGTGCGAAATAGTTGTCGACGGTACACGCTCGCGATACCAAACGCTTACAGCCTTTGGCTTGTGGATGATCCTGATAGGTCTATACTCATCGATGGTTGGGACCATATCACTGCGAGTGTAGACGGAACAAGCGGTGATGGTTGTGCTCTGCTTCCGGAAAGTGTGCAATCATTGGAATTGTCCAGGTGTCATAAAATTAAGAGAGTGGTGGAATGGGAGTGGCTGACCACGCTCCTTCCAAATCTGGAGAAAATTATTGTACATAGTTGTGAGAAATTAGAGGAGATAATACATGGGCCATTGCCAAGCAGAGCCACTTGTCGCCTTACATATCTTGAAGTAATTGGATGCAACAACATAAAGAGGGAGCTGCTGACAGAAGACATGTTGCTCCACCTCCCTTTCCTCCAAAAGATATTAGTCAAAGACTGCAGTGGCATAAAGGTGATAATAGGCACTGTTGTCGAAATGATGCACCGTTCCTTCCCAAAGATAATGAACCTGGGTCTATGGAATCTTCCGGAACTGAAGAGCATATGTGATGGGACCACGAGTTGGGATACCCTCCGGCAGATTTCTATAGACAATTGTCCGAAACTAAAGAGGATTCCTCTGCAGCTGCCCCTGCTTGACAATGGGCCTCCCCCTTCTCTTCGAGAGATTCGGATAAATCAGCAGATGTGGGAGTCACTGGAGTGGGATCATCCCCTTGCCCGTTCTTCACTTGAACCTTTCGTCAAGTTTCTTGGTAAGTCACCTACAAATTTTTCTTCTTTTATCCATTCCATCTTCCCTGGTCTTGTCTAAGGATCGATCCTCCCCCACCACGGGAAGTTCATTTTTCCTTAACTTTTATAGCAAGAGTCGTACCACATGACTGCTTAGAAACTAGCAGTAGCCCGTGATACACACTGATGAATGGATTATTTTACAACTTGAAAGTGTAGCATAATGGTCATGTTATTATAAACTCTTAGTTGTTTTGGCAATGTTCAAAAATTAGAAAAAGAAAATACTCCCTTAAATTTGCATGAATAACAATGGCGATAGTCCTCTCTCTCTCTCTTTTTGTGGCCAGGGCACTCTTTATTCTTTGCACATTTAAAAGATGTTTCTCACACCGATTTTCCAAAAAGGCTTTTTCTGAGTGTACAAAAATTTAGCTTTCTCTAGAACCTTGTGAAATCTACGAGGGCTGATCTTTTGGAAGCACAAATATTGGACAGAAATAAAGATGGGCGTAGGTGTCAACAAGCGAATTGGCCTCAATTCGGGTTTCTGTAAGCTCTGTCAAAGTGCACCACAATGTTTATATAGGTTTTTCATGAATAGTCGTGATACACGATGAGATTGGGTATACGTACGAGAAAGGTCCTTGGGGATCAATTGCTTGACAACTACAGAGAAACCCCTCTCCCACTTCCTTTCTCAACTGCTTTCTGGTCTTTTGGGCCCACGTTGCAATGACTAACAAACATTAATACATGTGCCCCCAGACTGATGAAGCCATAGAGGATCCCGTTGAGGATGAATCATCTTCCGACATCAGTGGACATCAGACGTATAGCCATTGCTACTTCATCCTGCTCGGTTGATGTTTAAAGTACCTCTGAACCTTGTGATGACATGCTTAATCTATTTCCTCTTTCTGGATCTACGATAACTATATCTCGTTTCTGGATTTCATGGTTTGTATTATCCCCCGTTTCTACCCCTTCAAACATTTCTCTTTCTATTTCTATCTTCCTCACTTGAATTAATCGAGTAAAGAATTGATCTGTGTATGAATTATAGATTATCTACTTAAGAGTAAGTATAATCTACGGTGGGAGGTGCTCTTGGTTAGGAGCAGACTAGTGGCTATTTCACTCGACAGAGGGGGCAAGATGCTAGCTTTAATGGCATCCGCAAAGTTGACCAGTCTTAGAAATCATCTGAGCAGCCAACTTGTAATTAATGCTCGAGAAGGTTATCGTGCAGAAACCCATTCTGACTGCAGCAGAGCTCCAAATATCTAGTCCTCTGTTACTCGAAAAGATCACCGGTGCTATTTTTGACCGAAAGAACAAAATGCCTGTGCCATTGACAAGTACGTTCAGACTGCTGTTGCTTGTTGCTGGTCCGCTATCGATGCCAGATATTGAGTTTGAGAGTCTACTCCCATGTGCGGCATCTGGACCGACCTTGTTGCCCAACATGGTGGCTAGTCTGGCGTGCATGGGAGTTTAGTATCCAAGACCATCAAGCTTTTGCTTCGAGCATTGTCTGGAGGTGTCTTGTGAAACGGGTCCTGAGCTTGGGGACTTCTCGTTGGGTATGACTTGTCCATGCAATTGTTCTTTTAGCATTTCCGGAGCATTAAAACATTGGTTTCAGAAACTGAGTAATATACGATAGCTCTGATGCTTCTCAAAGAATTCCTTGATGAGCACGCTGGCCATTGTCTCCCTTGTTAATGAGGGTTCAGGACGGTAAAGATGATATGCAGTGATTTCCAGCATCTGAATTGCTCGACAGTCCCGTCTTTGAGGGCCAGCATAATAATGATTATAAAGCTGATGTATCACCCATAACGAAACAACATTCTCTTATAATAATGCAATGAAAAGCCATAGAAATGACGGACTTTGTAGTGCCTAAGAAGCGGTGAGCCAGAGCGAACACCTTCACTCTTGTCTTCCGCTGCTAAGGCAAATATTATGTACTTAAAGCGGGGAATGATAGTCAAAAGATTACCAAAGGAAGTATCCCAAAGATCTCGTCCTCTTCTTTGTGATCCATCCAGTCACCAGAGAATGTGTTTCTACTAGACGTTTTTGGGGGACGTGGTTGAATCTCTGTAAATTACTCCAGGACTCCAAGAGTCTACTCTGGTAAGCAAGACGAAGGGTTGTCCTGGACAACTTCCATTGGAGTTCACGAGTGTGAAAGGTATCTGTCTAACTTAATGAATGAGAGGAGAGGATAGATAAGCAAAATTTACTATCGGATTACTGGATTGAAAGGAACATTCCGCACTCCATAAAATCGGTGCGGCAAAAAGCATTTTGATGACAATAAATTGCGAAGCGAATGAAGAACACCAGAATTAGTGAAGTCCTATAAATCGCAATGTGCATCCATCGAGGATAATGCAGATTCACTTAATAACGAAACCGACTCGCTGAGAGGAGAGAGTGAGCTAGCAGTTAAATTTCCATACCGAAACGCTGAGGAAAATAGGGCAATATTCCTCTAAAAGAGCTCGATTGGAATGGCACGTACGAGGGGAGATTCCTTGGATGCAGAGTCTGGGTTGAGTGTCATCTTATTTTTGCTTCTTCAATTTGGATGAGCACCCGCTATTACTATTGCGTCAAATGCTTTGATCAATAACGCTCTTTGGTTTGGTCAGCAACTGTTGAGACTTTAACTATGATTCTCATTCTGAAAAAAGATCCTTCATTTGGACATTTTAAATGGTACTGCCTCCCAAATGAGACAAAAAAAATCATTGTAGAATACTGTCTTTCCCTCTCTTTTTTTTTCCTCCCTCTCTTTCGTCAAAAGATAGGCATTGGATGACAGTAATTGTGAGGACAAGAAGAAAGGAAGTTGGAAAACATAGTCTTGGAAATTTACACTTTGTTGAGATCAATAACACATAACATCAACATAGAATGCCATGAGAATCTAATTGTGGCAGTGTCATTCAGAATTTTAAATTTGGCTGAAGTTATCTCAATAAGGTATTCTCAACCTGAAACTTAAGTTGTTATTTGAAAGAACGGACATACATTTGTCTTTTACGGACATTGAAAAACTTCGATTAAAACAATGAGAGACCCCTAACAACCTCAGTTGCATGTTACTTCTCCAACGAAGAAACAAAGAATGTTCCATGTGGGCAGTTCACATATTAACCAGTAGCTATGGCCATTTAGATTACAATTTAAACTCTGCATACTGTTTCTTTTCATTTTCTTGCATCTACGAGCTAATGGAAGTGTAAGCTCATTTTGGGGCTGGTATGCAAAGATTCTAATTTTTGGTCCTTTTTTTTTTTTTTTTTTGGGGGGTTGAACGGAATCTCTGGTACTCTTCTTGCTGGAGATCTTACCTATTGAGAATAAATTATGTGCACCGGTTTGGACATTACTAGGAATATATTATAAGGACGTTGACCTTCGTTGTCTTTCTCTTCCAAGGGGCACAAGAGGGAAAAGAACACGACTTTGCTTTCGAAGGGATTGAATGAAACCATGTTGGTCTGATGGGCGTTCGTGTTGTGTACTGAAAAAAGTCCATATGAAGCATCGCAAGACAACATTTTAATCCAAGCGAAATTATGTATCTGAGAGCTGAATTGAGGACCAAACCAATTCCCACATATACTCATTCAATAAACGGGAAAAAACTTCATATGAAGCATCGCAGGACAACATTTCAATCCAGGCGATATTATGTATCTAAGAGCTGAATTAAGGACCAAACTGATCCCCACATAAACTCATTCAATAAACGGAAACCAAGGCAGATCTGATCCTTTAAGATTATTGTTCCTGAAGGAGATAATTTAGGGTTTTGACGCCATTAGGACGGAACAGAAGAGATCCGCAAGGAATTTTGTACCCGATGCTAATAGTTCATTTGTAATTTCAAAACAAATCGTACAAGCAATATGCTTGCATTAAATAAAGACTTATGCTTGGAAAGGGATGATGATCTTGGTCAACCGAGTCTGAGAGAACTGAGGACACAGTTTTTCTTTTCATTTTAGGCTACATGATTTTCTTATTGAGCGTGAAAAATGGCACATTTATCACCGATTACTAATCCAATTAGGAGTCTTAAGGTGTGATGATAGATTTTGAAGAGATCAGAGGGCTTCTCATGTAAGAATTATTGTGGCCCATATTATGTGATTTATTATATGGTTTAATAATTATTAAAATGCTATAAATAATTATTGATTATGAGAAGTTACGACTTTAATAAATGAAATGGTATATTGCTTTGATGGAAGGCACCTTTTCAACTAACGTATAAATAAAGTCCGGTCCTCTCTCCACCCACAAAAAAAAAAACAGTATTCTCTCCTCCATCAATTGAATACATTAAGGAATAGTGGGTTAAGGGAGAGAAATCGGATTTCTTCATTTGGTTCGAGTTCTTTGGATTTGCTACAACGATCATCATCAAGCGTAGCGCTATGGATAAAGGTATGTATTCATCTATTTGTGAAAATCATGAAGATCAAAAATCCTTGATTTGTTATGAATTCCCGCATTAAGAATTATATAAATATCTAACAGTTGGTATCAGAGCATTTGGTTTATGATCTCATGATTTTTCCGTTTAAAGAAATATTATAATTTATGTTTGATGATTCGTTGAACGATCCTGTTCGTATTATTAATTGTTGATAAAATATTTTTTGGATGATTATGGATAAAGAAAATCCGAATGATGGAACGCTCTTCATGGACGAAAATGGTGAAGAAAAGTTACTGTGCGCGAGTGGAAAAGGACGAAAATGAAAAATTCGGAATTTTAAGGGCAAGATAGAAACTCTTCGATTCCGAGCAAAATCCGGCGACCCACCGCTTGGTTTCGGACCCATACGGTCACACTGCCATGAGGAACATTAGCCATGAGTTTTTCCGGTATATTGGTATTCGCCGAAGGCTAATCGAGCGGCGGAAAGCGGCGGTGGTGGAGGTTTTGTGTTATGAGAAATTTTGATTTGATTTGGGGCCAATTTCTTGGTCATTTTCGCCGAAAATTAAACCCATGTGGTCGTGCCGGCATACTCCAGAAAACCCATTATTTTATTTGTGTCTGGGATGGGCTACCAAAGAAGAAAAGGGCGGTGAAACCGCGGCGGAACGGCGAAAAACCAGCGAAAAATCGTGTCTGTGCGCGAGGAAGAAGGCGCGTGGGCTCCACGCGCGTGGTGCAGTTGCAGGCGCGTGGAACCCACGCGCCGTCACGTGCGTGGGGTTCCCGCGCTGTTGCAAGCGCGTGCGGGGCACGCGCCCGCGGTGGATGAAGGTGCGTGCTTGGCACGCGCCCGCGGCGGATGAAGGCGCGTGCTCGACACGCGCCTGACGTCCCCGCGCGGCCTTTTTACGTTTTCGCCCCTATGCCATTTTTTTTTAAATTCCTATTTTGTCCTTCTCGCAATTTATTTATTGTTCTGCCCCTGTTTAATTAATAATTATGATTCTGCCATTGCTGATCATTTACCATTTTGCCCCTGGATATTAAATTTATGGTTCTGCCCTTATGGAATTATGATTTTATGATTTTGCCCTTATGCTTTAATTAAGTTTTTGTCCTTGTATGCAAATTTGGTAAATATTTGTATTTTACAATATTAAAAATTCATATTATGAATGGTTTGTTAGTCACCAAAGTGGCCGAACCTTGAAGTCTTTTGAATTTTTGATATTGTAAATTATTTTATTCAATTACCCATGATTAATTGATGCTATATATGAAATTGATATGTTTTATATCATTATTGGAGTTATGGGTATATTGAAGTTAATTTATTATAAGAACTTAGGGATTAACCCAAAGGTTAATTATTTTCTTATAATTCATGAACATGATGGTTGATAATTAATATGACTTGTTAAATTTGTTTGTATATCCAAATATAACAAATAAATTTTAATAAGATATATTTACAATTATCAAATAAAAGTTATTAGCATCATTATGGTATATATATATTTGTATATCATAGGATCGCCCAAAGGAGAACTATGATGTACATGTGTCATTTAGTTTGAATCTGATTAGGTGATATTCTCAAAACATTAATGTATGAGTATTTTTTTGCACATTTGCAGTATCTGTACCTGTTTCACTCCATTCGCATGCCTCATCTGTTCCCTTATTCAATGGGATAAATTTTCCTGATTGGAGTGAACAAGTCCAGTTTCACTTAGGTGTCCTGGATCTTGATTTAGCGCTTCAAGCGAGAAACCAGCCGCTATTACGATGAAAGTAGCAATGATGAAAAGTCTTTCCATAAAGCTTGGGAAATATCGAATGTGACGAGCTTAATGTTCATGCGAATGACAGTTGCAAACAACTTAAAGACTTCTCTTCCCAAGACTAACAATGCTAGGGAATTTATGAAATTTGTGGAAGAGCGTTCTCAAACTGCTGATAAGTCACTTGCTGGTACATTGATGAGCACACTGACCACCATGAAATATGATGGTTCTCGTACCATGCATGAGCATATACTTGAGATGACGAATTTAGCAGCAAAGTTAAGGACTTTGGGAATGAATATGGATCAGTACTTTTTAGTACAATTTATACTTAATTCCTTGCCTCATGAGTAATATGGGCCATTTCAAATGAATTACAACACTATAAAGGATAAGTGGAATGTAAATGAATTGGCCAGTATGCTAGTATAAGAGGAAACAATGATAAAGAATCAAAATGCTCATTCTATTCATCTATCAAGTCATCAAGAAGTTCGAAAGAATTTCAAGAGGAAAGGTGGAAGGAGCAAGAAGAAAGGATTACATGTCTTGAATGACTCTTCAAAGGCTTCTCAAATCCACAAAAAGGAACGCAATCTTATTAAATGTAATTTTTGCAACAAAATTGGACACTTGAAGAAAGATTGTCTGAAATGTAAGGTTTGGTTAGAAAAGAAAGGTAAGCCTTGTGCTTTAATATGTTTTGAATCAAACTTTACTGAAGTTCCTCATAATACTTGGTGGATTGATTCTAATGCCACCACTCATGTGTCAAATACGATGTAGGGATTTCTTACGATCCAAACTATAAAGCCAAATGAAAGTTATGTGATTACGGGGAACATAAACAAAGTTCCAGTTGAAGGCATTGACACTTATCGTTTAATCTTAGATACTGTGCATTATTTGGATTTGTTTTGAACCCTTTATGTACCTACATTTTCTCGCAATTTAGTTTCTTTGCCAATACTTGATGTGACGGGATTTTATTGTAAATTTGGATTTGAATCTTTCAGTCTATTTAAGAGTGATACTCTTATTGGAACTGGAATTTTATGTGACGGTCTCTACAAATTTAGACTTGATAATACTTTTGTTGAGACATTAATGACCTTACATCATAATGTTGGCACTAAACGAAGTTTGGTGAATGAAAATTCTGCTTACTTGTGGCATAAACGTCTGGGTCATATATCCAAGGAAAGAATGCAAAGATTAGTGAAGAATGAAATTCTTCTAAATTTTGATTTTACTGACCTTGGAGTTTGTATTGATTGTATTAAAGGTAAACAAACAAAACACACTAAGAAAGGTGCCACAAGAAGCACGGAGCTTCTTGAAATTATACATACTGACATATGTGGTCCTTTCGATGTTCCATCTTTTGGTAAGGAAAGCTATTTTATAACTTTTATTGATAATTTTTCACATTATGGTTACATTTATCTATTGCATGATAAGTCTCAATCAGTGAATGCACTTGAAGTGTATATTAAAGAGGTTGATAGACAATTAGATAGAAAGGTGAAAATAGTAAGATCGGATAGAGGCGGTGAATATTATGGAAAGTATGATGAATCGGGACAATGTCCAGGTCCATTTGCTAAATTCTTTGAAAGACATGGCATTTGTGCTCAATACACAATGCCAGGTACACAGCAGAAATGCGTAACCGTACTTTAATGGAAATGGTTAGGAGTATGATGAGTCATTCATCTTTACTATTGTCTTTGTGGATGTATGCTTTAAAGACTTCTATGTACTTATTAAACAGGGTTCCTAGTAAGGCAGTTCCAAAGACTCCTTTTGAACTATGGATGGGAAGGAAACCTAGTTTACGACACCTGCATGTTTGGGGTTGTTAAGCAGAAGTAAGAATTTACAATCCACATGAAAGGAAATTAGATTCAAGAATAACCAGTGGTTATTTCATTGGTTATGCAGAGAAATCCAAAGGGTATAAATTTTATTGTCTTAATCATAGTACTAGAATTGTTGAATTTGGAAATGCTAGGTTCATTAAGAATGGTGACATCAGTGGGAGTGAAAGAATGTGTGATGCCTGCATTCAAGAAGTAAGGGTAGAAGATCCTATATCCAAAGCTTCTAAAGTTATTCTTGATATTATAGAACAATCTAACAATAATCAAGAACAATAAATTAATGAACAAACACTCGATAATGGAGATGTCAATAATGAACCTCCAATGGTCGAGTCATAAGAAATAGCATTAAGAAGATCTCAAAGAAAAAGGAGGTCAGCTATTTCTGATGACTATACGGTTTATCTACAAGAGTCAGAAATTGACTTAGGAATTGGAAATGATCCAGATTCATTTTCCCAAGCCATGAAATGTGAAGATTCTAATGAATGGTTTAGGGAAAATGTCACAAATGGTCCCTATATTATTACCTAATGTGCAATTTGGTCCCTGAACTTTCGATCGGCTCAATTTGATCCTTGAACTATTGATAAATATCCGATTTGGTCCCTGAACTTTCAATCGGCTCAATTTGGTCCCTGAACTATTTGATAAATGTCTGATTTGGTCCCTGAACTTTCGATCGGCTCAATTTGGTCCCTAAATTATTGATAAATATTCGATTTAGTCCTTAGTTCTTGTTTTTTCCTTTTTTATTTTTATTTTTATATTTTAAAATAATTTTTGATTTTTAATTTTTAATTTTTTAATTTTTTTAATTTTTTTTTTTTTGCTTATTCTCTCTTCCCTCCGCCGGCTCCGGCGGAGGGAATCCGGCTCCGGCGAGGGCGGCCCTCGCCGGACGCGCAGCGAGGGCGGCCCTCGCCGGCGTCGAGCGAGGGCTCCCTCGCAGATCCGGCGAGGAGCCCCTCCCGGTGTTGGGCGAGGGAGCCCCTCGTCGGCGTCGGGCGAGGAGCACCCGGCGTCGAGCGAGGGGCTCCCTCGCGGATCTGGCGAGGGAGCCCTCGCCCGACGCCGGGAGGGGCTCCCTCGCCGGATCTGCTAGGGGCTCTCTCGCCCGACCCCCTCGCGATTTGCGAGGGAGCCTCTCGCTCGACGCCGGCGAGGGCCGCCCTCGCAAATCCGGCGAGGAGCCCCGAGGAGCCCCTCGCCGGCGTCGGGCGAGGGCTCCCTCGCCGGATCTGCGAGGGAGCCCCTCGCCCGACGCCGGCGAGGGGTGCTCCTTGCCCGACGCCGACAAGGGGCTCCCTCGCAGCCGGCGTCGGCGAGGGCTCCCTCGCCCGACGCCGTGGAGGGGCTCCTCGCCCGGATCCGCGAGGGAGCCCCTCGCTCGACGCCGGCGAGGGCCGCCCTCGCCTTCATCCGGCGAGGGCGACCCTCGCCGGAGCCGGCTTCCCTCCGGGAGCCGGCGGAGGGAAGAGAGAATAAGCAAAAAAAAAAAATTAAAAAATTAAAAATTAAAAATTAAAAATTAAAAAATGAAAAACAAAATGAAAAATAAAAATTAAAAAGGAAAAACAGTAACTAAGGACTAAATCGAATATTTATCAATAATTCGGGGACCAAATTGAGCCGATCAAAAATTCGGGGACTAAATCAGACATTTATCAAATAGTTCAGGGATCAAATTGAGCCGATTGAAAGTTCAGGGACCAAATCGGATATTTATCAATAGTTTAAGGACCAAATTGAGCCGATTGAAAGTTCAGGGACCAAATTGCACATTAGGTAATAGTATAGGGACCATTTGTGACATTTTCCCAATGGTTTAATGCCATGGAAGAAGAGTTAAAATCCATGCATCAAAATCAAGTTTGAGATATAGTTGAATTGCCTAAATGATGTAAGAAGGTCGGGTGTAAATGGGTCTTTAAGACCAAGTGCGACTTAAAAGGCAATATTGAACGACAAAAAGCCAGACTTGTTGTAAAGGGTTTTACTCAAAAAGAAGGCATTGACTATAAAGAGACATTTTCACCAGTCTCTAAGAAGGACTCACTTAGAATCATTATGGCTTTGGTGGCTCATTATGACTTGGAGTTATACCAAATGGATGTTAAAACCGCTTTTCTTAATAGGAATTTAGAGGAAGAGGTTTATATGGACCAACCCGAAGGCTTTTCAGTTAAAGGAAAGGAACATATGGTATGTAAATTAAAGAAGTCAATATATGGACTTAAACAAGCTTCTCGACAATGGTATCTTAAGTTTAACGATACCATAACTTCATTTGGATTTAAGGAAAACACCGTTGATCGGTGTACATATATGAAGATTAGTGGGAGCAAGTTTGTTTTTCTAGTTCTGTATGTTGATGATATTTTGCTTGTTGCTAATGATCTTGGTTTGTTACATGAAACTAAGAAGTTTCTCTCTAAGAATTTTGAAATGAAGGATATGGGAGAGGCAACATATGTGATAAGAATATAAATATTTCGTGATAGATCACAATGATTATTAGGATTGTCTCAGAAAGCCTACATTGAGAAAATTTTAGAGAGATTTAATATGAGTAAATGTTCAGCAGGAATAGTTCCAATTCAGAAAGGTGACAAATTTAATCTTATGCAATGTCTGAAAAGTGAATTGGAACGAGAACAAATGAAAAATATTCCTTATGCATCTGTTGTGGGGAGCTTAATGTATGTACAAACTTGTACCAGACTAGACATCAATTTTGCTGTCGGAATGCTGGGCATGTATCAAAGTAATCTTGGAATGGATCATTGGAAAGCTGCAAAGAAAATTCTTAGATACTTGCAAGGAACGAAGAATCATATGCTCACTTATAAAAGATATGATCATCTCGAGGTGATTGGATATTTAGATTCAGACTTAGCCGGATGTGCCGATACAAGAAAATGAACGTTTGGTTACTTGTTTCTTTTGGCTGGAGGGGCAATTTTATGGAAGAGTGCGAAGTAGTCAATTATGGAAGCTGAATTTGTGGCATGCTTTGAGGCCACAATTCATGGATTATGGCTGTGGAATTTTATTTCAGGGCTTGTGATTGTCAACAGTATTGCCAAGCCGCTGAAAATTTATTGTGATAACTCTGCTGCAGTTTTCTTCTCTAAGAACGACAAGTATTCTAAGGGTGCTAAGCATATGGAAATCAAATACTTGTTTGTCAAAGAAGAAGTTCAGAAACAAAAGCTGCGCATGGTAACATTTCTTGGTTGGGGAACAATTTCTTTTCAGAAATAGTTCTTTTCTATTTCTATTTTGGGGAACAATTTCTATGTAAAAAAACCCGTTTGGTAACTACACAAAATTTTTACTCTAGAAATAGAAAAAGAATAGAAATGTGTTTGGTAAAAAACAGTTTCTTTTTTATATTTATTTGTTTTTTATTTTTGCTGGTAGATCGCCGCAACTGCCGGACGCCGCCGCCGCCGCACGTCGCCGTCGGTCGATCACCGCCTGCCGATTACCGCCGCCGATCGCCGCCGCACGGCCCATCGGCCACCGTCGACCGCTGCCGCCCGCCGATTACCTTCTTGGAGAATGCTTTCTTAGGACCCTAACTGTTAGAAGAACCAGCACCTTCAGAATTTCCTTTATTGTTGGAAGGACTAGCGGCTTCAGAATTGCCCTTGTGGGTATAGTTTTTCAACTTCTTACCTTTATCATTACCAAAACTAGAAGCATAAAGAGCAATGTGCCATTTATCTTTCTTCAATTTGTCTTCCTTTGCCACCACCCTTGTAATCAGGTCATTAATTGACCAGGTTTCATCTTGAGAATTATAATTGGTCTTGATAATCCAAAAATCAGGAGAAAAAGTATTTAGAGCTTGATGCACAATGTAGGTAGTGGGAATATCAACATTGAGAACCTGAAGCTTTGTCTGCAAATTTACCATTCTTAGAATATAATCTCTAACTCCACAAGAACCATCATACTTCATAGTAAATAGTATTTGCAAGTGTGTCCTTATTTCAGCATTATACGAGACACGGTTTCTAACCACCTAGGCTTCAATCATTTGTCTAGCAGTGCAGTCCGCAGGCAAACCACTTTTCAAGTGTTCTTAAATGAAACGTTTCATGGATAGCAAGCAAATTTTATTACTTTTTTCCCAAGCAGCAAAATGTGCTTTCTGAGCTTCTGTATTCTCAGCAGTAATATCTGTCGGCCGATCGGTAGTAAGAGCCATATGAACATCTGCCATCTCTATAGCAAACATAAAATCTTCTCTCCATCTCTTAAAATTTGAACCAGCAAGAACCTCAATAGTGAGGGAGTTACCGTTTACAGAAAATGTGACTAAAAGACAAGCAGTGTATATAATTAACATTATGTGAACATTGCGTAACTTCACGTACAAGTACACATCTATAAAGTTATATACAAAATCACACAATCACCTTTTGGCAGAATACATGACATGCAATTGTATACTTCCCATATGATAACGATTATGAGAATATATTCCAATCTTTGTGAATTCATCACCTTTGGGCATATAAACCACTAGGATTGGTCACTCCTCTACCACACCATGATGTATCCCTCATTGAATTAATACATAATCACCTCATTTGAAAGTATGACTAGGCATTAAACTAGGAGACATCCCAATCATTATACGAGACCGAAATTTCTCAAACCCAATCAAGTGTGCCACTTTGGCGGTTACAATTCAAATGAATCCTTGAAACTCTCTCATACCAGGGATATAAACTTTACATCTCACATCCATCATATAAATGTGATATGAACTTTAGTGATAGGGTCAACATATCACTAAAATCACATATCATGCTAATTATATTGCCTGATTCATTAATAAAAATTAAATTTTATTGTATATTATTAATGAATAACACTTTTTATAATGTTCATGTGATAACATACCAGTAACCCAACACCTGTACTTCCAAGGTCATAGAAAAATACAATAAAAATATGCAAAAATACACCAAAAATATACCTATTTAGGGTTCCGCTTGTATTTTTACATTCATAAAACTATCAAACATGTAAAATAAATACACCACAACATAGAGAATGGTCATACGAATCCAACGCCGCCAGCCACACACCCATCGAAGCTTTCATGCGCCCGCACGTGCCGCCTAAGTGCGCGACGCGTGGAGCTCACGTGCGGGGCGAAGAGACAGTTCAAAGACCGGTCGTGGTCCGACCGTGTGACATCCTGAAATTCGATCCCGTTTCGATAAAATGAAATGTGCATATCGTCGATGCGCCTATGGTCCTTTTTTTCTGAGCTGATCACTCACGAGTTAACTAACCTATTGGGTGAAGCTGTTAAGGAATATATCCGCGGTAAAATCCCTAAAAGCTACCTAATTTGTTGGATTGGACTAAAATCACGTTCGGTTGATTTTAATCATGAAATTTCATTCGATTTTGGGAATCGAATATTCGAGCGTATCACAATTTATTTTTAGGACCGTCTCATCGTCTATCAATTTATTGCCGAGTCTGAAATTTCAAGAAAGAAATTATCGGAGGAAAAATCGAAGACCGGAAGAAAATAAAAAAGGAAATGGAAAGAGAAAATAAAATTTAGAATAGTATTATTCTTTTTCTTTTCTTTTTCTCTCTCTCTCTCTCCTCTCCCCTCCCCCTTCGTGCGGACGCCCCCTCCCCACGCCTACTCTCTCTTTCTTTTCCCTCTTTGACTAGTCAAAAGCTTATCCCTTCTCTCTCTCTCTCCCCTCTCTTCTCTCTTCTCCCCCACGTGACCGACTTCTTCTTCTTCTTCTTCTTCTTCTTCTTCTTCTTCGTGCAAACCAGCGAACTAGGAAGAGGAAGACAGCAGCTCGCCAAGACAGCAACCAGCCACCATCGCCGCTCGTCCCGCCGCTCGCGCCCGCGTGTCTGCCGCTCGCCGCGAGCTCCGCCCGCCGCCGCCCCTCGCGCCCAGGCGTCTTCCCCGTGCGATTTCAGCCGTTGTCCAGCTCGGCTTGACGCCTCCAGCCGGCGCTCGCCGCTGTCCCGACCTCCCCGGTGTCCCCCTCACCCTCCGCCAATCTCCCCTCGTCGCCTTAGCTGCCGCACCAGGTCTGGCTAGCCCAATCCAGCGAACCCGCGAGTGGGTTTCCAGCGGCTTTAGGCCCGCTTTTGGGCCGTTTCCGGGCCTTGAACCCGAGCCGTGTTTTGGGAAGTTTTGTTCCTCGCGTCGCCCCCGTCGGATTGATCCAATTTGCGCGCGATTCAATAATCTCACTAATCCCTGATTAGTTGGCTAATTATGCTTAAGGGTTGTTTAGTTTTAATTAATTAGGTTTAGGTGGTTAGATTAGAATAGATTAGGGATTATTAGTTAATTGTGATGTAAATTAGACAAATTGATTGTGCAATTAGCAAGTAGACGTAGTCTACTATTTATTGAAAGTATCTCAGGATTTTTCCCGACCCTTAGTGGGCTTCAATTAGGCTTTTCGGGCCTAAGTGGAATTTTTAGTATTTAAATATTATTTTTCAGAATTAAATTAATTAATTATTTATTTTCCAAAAATTCAATTGAGATGGCTAGTGACCGGAATATTATGCTGATGACCGTGGTGAAGTCCGCTTATTTAATGGGGCTTTATTTTGAACTAAATTGAATTTTTAATATTAATTATTTAATTTTCGAAATTAATTAATTAATTATTTAATTTCTGAAAATTCAATGGGATGGCCCGTGACCGGAATATTATGCTGATGATCGTGGTGAAGTCCGTTTATTTAATGAGGCTTTATTTTGAGCTAAATTGAATTTTTAATACTTATTAATTAATTTTCGGAAATTAAGATTGAGATGGTCGACGACCGAAATCTTGTGCTGATGGTGTAGTCTGTTTATTTAATTGAGTTGTAATTTGTATGGAATTGATTTAATTATGAATTTTTAGGATATATTCCTAAATGGTTGTTGTTAATTATTTCATTGAGAAATTGTTGGGTATTGATTGTTGATATCGAAAGTGGTCGAGTAGGACCGTAAAGCCATTAAATATCAAAAGTGGTCGAGTGGGACCGTAAAGCCATTAAATATCGAAAGTGGTCGAGTGGGACCATAAAGCCATTGAATATCGAAAGTGGTCGAGTGGGACTGTAAAGCCATTGAATTTTGAAAGT
Organism: Eucalyptus brandiana; assembly: GCA_014182725.1. Classification (NCBI taxonomy): domain Eukaryota; kingdom Viridiplantae; phylum Streptophyta; class Magnoliopsida; order Myrtales; family Myrtaceae; genus Eucalyptus; species Eucalyptus brandiana. The sequence continues at coordinate 10,166,095 of CM024673.1, read as the reverse complement.
GGTCGAGTGGGACCGTAAAGCCATTGAATATCGAAAGTAGTTGAATGGGATCGTAAAGCCATTAAATATTAAATGTTGTCGAGTGGGACTGTGTCTTCCACCTATGCTTAAGATGTGATCTGAGGATCGTGATTTGTAATTGGGGATGGAGATGGAATAATCGAATCGACCTAGAAATGGTCTGACTGATATGTAATCGACTAAGTCGATTGATCTGTGATTTGACTGATTGTGCATTGAGATATATGAAGTATCTATATATAACCTAGAATTGCAGGTTGAGACTAATGCCAAGGTACGTCTTCTAACCCGTGCGTGTTTAGGCAGCTTATAGTATAATAGTTTACTAATCGGGCCTTAGTGGGGGTAGAACTCATTGGGACGTAGTCTCATCCCGGTTTGGGGAAATCATTTCAGGATCCCGCTGAGGAGCTGAGGAGGAGGAGTCTGAGAAGGAGAACTCGGAGGTGAAATTTGAGGAGAAGGATTTTTGGAAGAAGAAGATAATCCTGAGAGGGATCTTGAGTACAATCCGGATGAGGATTGAGATCCCATCTTCTTTTGTGAATCCTATTTTGATGTGACTAGAGTTTAGAGTAAAAAGTTTTGAAGTGCTTTGGTTTGTGTTTTGTATAAAAGTTTGGTTATAAGTTTGAATATGAAAAATATGGCCCTGCTTTTCTATCCCATTATTTATTATTTGGGGATTTATAACTGCTTCCGCATGTGCTTAATAAATGAAAGGGTCGGCGATACATAGTCCTGGGATATAGCATTATAAAATCAACCAAGTGAGAAGGATGTGTGCGTGCCCGAGGATCGGGGCGTGACAGACCGGTTCCTGGCTCGACTGTCCGGTCCAACCGGTTGATTGGGTTAGGTCGGTCAATGTGAATCGGGTCGGGTCGGTTCAGGCTCGGGTCGCTGACGTTATCGTGACGTTAGCACCCGCGTGTGTCGCAAGCGTAAGCCGTGCCCCGCGCGTGGAAGCGTGTGAGGGTGCGTGACCATGCGTGGGGGCGCGTCTCTGACGCCCTGGTGGCGCGTGGCCGCGCATGGGGGTGCATGCTGCCTCCTCCGGCGACGCGCCGCCTACAAATCTGCTCGTCTCGATGAGCCCTATCTGAATATATAATTTAATTTGATTTTTATTGAATGAAAAATCACGAAAATCTCAAATTAAGGCAAAAATTATATGCATTAGAGTTCTAGGGTTATGACTGCTCTGATACCACGTGTTAGATGCAAATTGCGCAATCCCAAGATCTCCATAACCAGAACAAGAACATGCATAATTGAGTAAAAAGATTAACGCACCTGTTTTGGGATCCATCGTTCTTGAAGCGGAAGTGGAACACTGATGTTTCACGCGCAAGTCCTTCTCCTCTATTACTCTTTGTATTACTGGCTCAATGAGATAGCCTCCTCACCTTTAGCGCTAAGTTAATGCTTCTTATGTGAGGATACTGTGAGAGTTAGGGTTAGATGAGAGACTCGATCACTATTTATAGAGTTTCCAATCAGGCCCTCTCATTACTGGTTAGTCCCATATTTAGACTAATTAAGAAACATTTTATCTCAACATCGGGTTTGTTTAACAACCTAGTTAAATGATAAAATATAAATTTCAGCACCTAAAAGATTAAACTTGTTCGGTAACTTATAAATAAAATTGACTTAAAATATTTAATTAAGTTTAAAGGGCCATTGTTAGTAGCTGGATGTCATAGGAAGGCCGTTAATAAATTACGATTTGCTAGGAAAAATTAAATTTCTAGGACCTGATAGAGACGGGGAGTTGAAAGAAATTTCAAATAAAGACTTAAAGTACAATCATATTTTCAAATAAGAATATGAAGTGATTATGTCAATCTTAAAAAATAATATTACCTCACTATAGGTCAAGGGTATTTTTGTCAATTAATATTTTTTTTTTAAATTTCTTTTTTTCTTTCCTTTTTGCCGGTGGCCTATCTCAAGTGATGATGAAGAGGGCCAAGCAAGGGTTGCTTTTCCTGTGGCCCATGAGGACCTAGGCGAGACAACCTTTGCTAGTAGCCATCGAGGGCTTGCAGGTCTCCCCCAAAAGCTCAATTTTCTAAAATATCGGTTCTTCTGCTAATCTCATCTAATTGAAGTAATGGAAAATGCTAATGCAATTTTTTCAATATTTTATCTTTCCCACGTGTGTTCTACGTGACATTAAGGTTAACTAAAAGATTAAAATAACGTCATTTTGATTTGAATCCTAATTTTTACACAAAATCTTAATTAAACTAGCATGGAGAGGGCCACGATCCTCTCCTAGATCTGGGCGAGGGTTGCTGGACCTCATCTAACCTCTAGCCTATATTTTTTTTTTCTCAAGATTTTTTAGCTTGCTTAATTTTTATTCTAATTTAACTAAAATTTAGTTTAAATTATCTTCGGACAAAAACATCATTGACTACCAAGATATTTAGTTGGCTAGAAAGATTAGATCCTTATTTAAAAATGTCATTGCCACTTCAGACACTTATGTGAGAAAATGATAACACTTTAAATCCTTCTTTAAAGTTTTCTTGAGAGTTTATGTTCACTATCTTGACTTTCATAGAGATGATAATTTTCTTTAGCAGACCTTTATATATAAAGTTTGGTCTATTGAATTCATATATACAATGACACACGAGCTTTTAAAAAAACAAAAACGAAAATATTGCTTTGTCTTCCACTAGCAAAAAGTTGCCCAAATGTTTTCATCAACCGTAGCGGGAGGGGGAGAAAACATGAATTGTGAATTCAATTTGAGCTTTTTTAATTTTTAATTTTTAATTTTTTAGAGTTTTGGTGATTGTTCACTTGGTTAACACGAACTCCAGCTCCGATTTCTATATAATGAGAATATTTTGGGCAAAATTGCCCCTATTCTAGCCATCACGAAAAGCTCACTTGCAAAAATTTAGTCGGCCGATAAGTTTGGACTTTATTTGAAGTTAAGATGGCCACTTCAGACTCTTATTCCAGATAAGGTCCCAGTAATCTTTCAAGAAAGATGGCTTCACTAGATATCCTTACTTTAAATTAATTATTTTCAATGCCAATTACAAAAATTGCCAGTTGAACCATAATATCTTTTTTGTTTTCTTTGGACCCTTCTCCGTAGTGACCGGACGTGGAGTGTCGTCGTTGGAATTTGCAAGCCCAAATAGCGTGTAATAACCGTTCCAATGTTTGAATATCGTGTAATGACCGTTCCAATCTTGAGAGTTTATGTTCGCTATCTTGACTTTCATAGAGATGATATTTTTCTTTAGCAGGCCTTTATATATAAAGTTTGGTCTATTGAATTCATATATACAATGACACACGAACTTTAAAAAAAAAAAAAAAAAAAAAAAAACGAAAATATGGCTTTGTCTTCCGCTAGATAAAAGTTGCCCAAATGTTTTCATCAACCGTAGCGGGGAGAAAACATGAATTGCGAATTCAATTTGAGGTTTTTTAATTTTTAATTTTAATTTTTTTTTTTTTAGAGTTTTGGTCATTGTTCAATTGGTTAACATGAACTCCAGCTCCGATTTCTATATAATGAGAATATTTTGGGCAAAATTGCCCCTATTCTAGCCATCACGAAAAGCTCACTTGCAAAAATTTAGTCGGCCGATAAGTTCGGGCTTTATTTGAAGTTAAGATGGCCACTTTAGACTCTTATTCCAGATAATGTCCCAGCAATCTTCCAAGAAAGATGGCTTCAATGTATATCCTTATTTAAAATTAATTATTTCCAAAGCCAATTACAAAAATTGCCAGTTGAACCATACTATCTTTTTTATTTTCTTTGGACCCTTCTCCATAGTGACCAGACGTGGAGTGTCGTTGTTGGAATTTGCAAGCCCAAATAGCGTGTAATAACCGTTCCAATGTTTGAATATCGTGTAGTGACCGTTCCAATCTTGAGAGTTTATGTTCAATATCTTGACTTTCATAGAGATGACATTTTTCTTTAGCAGACCTTTATATATAAAGTTTGGTCTATTGAATTCATATATACAATGACACACGAATTTTAAAAAAAAAGAAAATGAAAATATCGCTTTGTCTTTTGCTAGCAAAAAGATGCCCAAATGTTTAAAATGACCGTAGCGGGAGGGGGAGAAAACATGAATTGCGAATTCAATTTAAGGTTTATTTATTTATTTATTTTTTTAGGGTTGTGGTTGTTGTTCAATTGGTTAACACGAACTCCAGCTCCAATTTTGATATGATGAGAATATTTTTGGCAAAATTGCCCCTATTCTAGCCATCACGAAAAGCTCACTTGCAAGAATTTAGTCGGCCGATAAGTTCGGGCTTTATTTGGAGTTAAAATGGTCATTTTATACTCTTATTCGAGATAAGGTCCCAGTCATCTTTCAAGAAAGATGGCTTCACTATATATCCTTACTTAAAATTAATTATTTCCAATGCCAATTACAAAAATTGCTAGTTGAACCATAATATCTTTTTTGTTTTCTTTGGACTCTTCTCCATAGTGACCAGACGTGGAGTGTCGTCGTTGGAATTTGCAAGCCCAAATAGCGTGTAATGACCGTTCCAATGTTTGAATATGAGTAATCACGATACGATGAGCACGTTCTTGCCGAATTTGACAGATTTTAGCTTGACCGATGTTTTTGTCGTCGGTCTTGACCTTTTCCTTCTCTCCTTTTTCTCTATGACCAGGTTCTTGCCACGTCAGACAATTTTAGCTTTTCTGATTTTTTGTCATTGGACGTTGACCTTTTGCCCTTTCTCTCTTTCTTTATGTAAATAGAAATTTCACATGTTATCGAATTTCAATCCGGAGTAGGAAGGAGGATGAATTATTCAGACATTTTGAGTTTTGGCGAGTTTACCTTCATTTAACAAGAGGAAACTTTAGCCTGAAACTGTTGATACAAATTGTCAGGGGAAAGATCCGTGAGGGGATCTTCTTGATTTAATCTGTGAAAAAATCTCATATGCAATTGACATTTTATGTGAAAGAAAAGAATTTGGTCAATTAACATGCCATGCGGAGAAGGCAAAAATGGATAAGAAATTTTTTTTGGTGCTGTAATAATGGAAAGTCGAGTTGAGGTGATAAAGAATATCAGATTATGTGTCACACCCTAAATCCTAGGGGAAATGCACGGCTGTCATTCTCCTAACCTAAAGGACACCACCTCAAACCATACTTAAAGAAATCCAACTCCTAAAAGTTCTCATTGATAGTGCTCTCACCCAACTTGTCGCTAACTGAAAATACTTGAAAACATAAAAAACGAGTGGAATGAATAATCACAACCCAAAAAGTAGTACATCTTTTCTAAGGAGATTAAACAACTGCTATGCATGTATATAAAGTAATACCAAAATTTCATAACCCAAAGTATAAAATATAGATCGAGTCATTCATGAGTTGTTTCATTTTAATAAAGCTTTATACTAAAAAAAAAAAAAAAAAAAACCATCTAAAGTATCACCGCAATTCAAGCATCAATAGTCAAATTCATTAATTAATTTCAATCAAATCACACGTCAATGGTTAATCTATTAAAAAATCTATTGCTCGATATTCTACTGTAGTTAAGACACATGCTTGGTGACAAGACGACTAAAAATTCCTCCTTGGCTAGGTCTCCACTCACAAGGCCAACTCAACTCAAAAGGATATCCTAAAACTAGTATACATAGCATCAAATAATCATCCTCCAATACTAGAAATCCAGTCCATAATCAATATCATAAAACCATTATACATTTTTAAAAATCAAAACAAAGAACCTTTTCACAATACATCTTATTCGCTAGAAATACCTTTCTCAAAGCATTTCTCATACTATTCAAAAATCTTTTTGCAAACTAGTTTGCAAATTTAAACATGTGCATATGTATATCTTCACAATATCTTGTAGAACACTTTTTCTAAAATATTCATAAATAACCAAGAAGTAGTAAATACTTGATTCGGTTTTCTATACAACAATAATGTTTAGATTTTTAGTCCTTAGCAAGAACTTAAAAGGCTATGACATTTATGAAAGACTGGATAGAGGCCGGGATCCGGGCCTCGAAAAAGATTCCGGCCCCATTGCTAGACCCGACCAACATTATATATAATCCATATTGGTTTCCAAATATGAATTTTGCAAACTTGAAGAAGAGATAGTACTACTTACCTAGAAATACCAAAAACCAAGCAACACGCAACTATGAGAATCAGTGTCAAAACCAAGTAAACTATGCTTAAAGGCTAATAAAACAATTCATACACGACAACAAATCACTCCCCAAAATTAATTATTCAAGCGCTTGCAACATGGAATTTGCATGTGAAAGCCTAAAGTCTTTACTTCAAGAAAACCATTAGCTCTAAACCGACTCCCGTCTAGAATAAGTACTAAAAAAATCATAAACCTATTGTATTGGTACCAATTCAATTATAAATTTTTCAATTGGACCAATTAATCATAAACCTTTTTCACATTGGTACCAATTCAGCTCATCAGCTAATTTTAGCAGATGTTGACGTGATAATTTTTTAATAATTTGTTTCTTTTTTTTTTTCCTTTTCTTTTCTCTCTTCTTCCTCCTTGAACTGTCCTTGTGGTGGTCAGCGAGGTTTGTGGCCCTAGCTTGCCTCCCTAAGGCCCTAGGCGAGACCAGGCGAGGGTTGCGACTCTCACCGGAGGCTCACTCGCTATTATGAGGACAATCCAAAAGGAAGAAGAGAGAGAAGAAAAGGAAAAAGAAAATAAAAAGGAAAAAAAACAAAAACAAAATAAAAAATTCAAAAAAAAATTCAAAAAAAATTAAAAATTATTTAAAAATGATCACATCAGCGTTCGGCCACTGCCCGACGTCCATGTTAGCCCCAGCCGGCCAAAATTGGCTGAATGGATTGAATTGGTACCAATGTGAATATGTTTAAGATTGAATTTGTCCAATTGAAAGATTTATGTTAGAATTGGTACGAATGCAATAAGTTTAGGCCTTTTTTGGTACTTTTCCCCTCCTGTCTCTACGACACCACAATCCATAATTCCCATGAAATGCCAAAGCTCAATAAGTTTAAAAATAAAAAAATCAGATTTCCTGGCTCGTATTCACAAAATTTTATATTTATGACCTAACTCCGAAAACTACTCTGGCTGAAATAACAAAGGGTGTGAGCACTTACCAAGCATTGTGAATAAGAGTTAGTTCGGTTTGGCGAGGAGTCCGCGTCGGGAACACTTGAAGCCCCTCCTTTCTCTTTCCCTTCTTCCTTCTTTCCTCTTGACCGGTTGACTTTTTTTTTCTTTTTCTTTGCTTTGACCGGGTCAAAGTCCATATTTACATTATGAACTACCGTGGCATGGAGGCCTCCTAGTAGCTGAGCGGTATCTCCACCACCCGATGGGACTGCCTTACGACTTTCCGCATCATTTGGCCGTATGCGAGCTTGGACTGGTGCAACAAGGATGGTGACAATGGCGGCAAAACAGAAAGCGCGAAAGTGACACATTAATAAAACTTGCCTTTTCACCAATTCGAGTCAGTTAGATTTGGTCTGTGACGACTGCAGGAAGATTAAAGAGTGATCGACGGACATTTGTGTGACTTAGCTTCTTGCTTGACCCAACTCAATCCAATCTGGAACTCCTATAACTCGCTCTGCACCAAACAAAGGCATCTGTCTTCTGTTTCTTATCCTGTCGTGCTATTCTGAAAAGTTTGAATCTTTATCTAGTTTACTTTATCTCGTGGATCAAACAGAAGGGTTTGCAATGGCAGATTATCCTATCTTCAGCTTCTTCTGCACTTCCATCGTGGTTTTGTCACTGCTGTGCTTGTCTACTGCAGTTGACACCCTGACTTCAGCACAATTTATTAAAGAGGGAGAGACATTAGTTTCCGCAGGCAGAAAATTTGAGCTCGGTTTCTTTCCTGCTGGAAGGTCAAAGAGCAATTTCCTGGGGATATGGTTCGTGGCGAGTCCTGATACGGTTGTTTGGGTTGCTAATAGGAACAATCCACTCACTGATTCAAATGGTACTCTGGAAATAAGCAATGAAGGCGAACTTGTTCTTCTCAACCAATCAAGGAGTGTCATTTGGTCAACGAATTCAACTAAGGTTCTCCGTAACCCAATTGTACAGCTCCTAGATTCTGGTAACCTTGTTCTTAGGGAAAGCAACAGTTTAGATTCTGTTGATTACTCATGGCAAAGCTTTGATTACCCATCAGACACGATTTTGGTTGGTATGACAGTGGAATGGAACTTTAAAACCGGTTTGGAACATCATCTGACTTCCTGGAGAAGCACAGACGATCCTTCCCCTGGAGATTATACATTCAGATACAAAATCGACGGGTTACCTCAACTTGAAATAATCAGCAATGGTTCAGCCAAAGTATATCGAACTGGGCCATGGGATGGAGTTAAATTTGGTGGCGTTTCCAATGAGCTGAATATCGTTGTTAAAGCCACTGCTGTTTACAACAAAACGGGTGCCTATTTTGCGTTTCGAGCTTTGAAGGACGATATCACTGCCAAAGTCGCATTAAGCTCAGATGGGTTTGTGCATTGTCATCTTCTGAAGAGCGGAAGCATGAAATGGGATCTAATTTACTCGCTCCCTCACGACCCTTGTGACAGCTATGGACGGTGCGGTGCTAATGGCGTGTGTAGAGTAAACCAAACCCCAAGATGCATCTGCTTGCAGGGCTTTATGCCGGAGTCACAAGAAGATTGGGACATGCTTAATTCAACAGAGGGGTGCATAAGGAAAATTCCATTGAATTGTTCTCTTGGCGAGGGTTTTCTAAAACTTTGGCAGGTGAAATTACCTGACCTTGTAGATTTCCAGCTATTCAAGAATATGAGCCTTGAGGAGTGCAAGGTTGAGTGTCTAAAGAATTGTTCTTGCATAGCTTATGCCAATTGGGATATTAGAGGATCAGGCTGCTTGATGTGGTTTGGCAATCTCATTGATATTAAGGAAATTGACGAGGTTGATAATGTGCAATATCTCTTCCTACGGCTACCTACTTCTGAATTAGGTAAATACATTTAATTAATCTGCATTGGCTAATTGGTTGAGCAATTGCTTTTTTTTTCTCTGTTCTAGTCTTTCACTACATCTGATGCATCCTGTGCCAATGCCGGACTGAACTAGTTCTGTTCCTCACTATATCTCATCTTCAAGTTTTTTCTAATGGAGATAGATTCATCAGCTTATTGATGAACTCTTTCCCTAAAATCAGTTACTCAACTTCTTCCCTTATGCTAGATTCAATCCGCAGTCCATCCAAGAAACTGGTGACTATCATAGCGGCTTCAGCCATTTCGGGATTGCTAATAGTGGGCATGGCATTGGGCATAATCTGGAAGAGAAGAATGAAAAGACGAGGTAACCTAAATACCTTTCTTTTACATCATGTAATCAATTCCCAATTGATTTTTTCTTGTCAAGATTATGGTATGGTTAGAAACTAGTTTACATGCCTTGTAGGCTTGCCAAGTGGGACGGATGACATTGACTTGCCATTATATGATTTCACTGCTGTTGCTGTTGCCACCAACCATTTCTCTCAAACAAACAAGCTAGGAGCGGGCGGCTTTGGTTCTGTCTACAAGGTAATCAGTTATAAATCAATAAATTTAGATAACAAGAGAGGCCCACAATGAGTAATATAAATGCAGGGAAGACTTTCCTCAGGACAAGAAGTAGCGGTGAAGAGGCTGTCAAAATATTCTGGGCAAGGTCCGGATGAGTTTATGAATGAAGTCCTTCTAATCGCCAGACTTCAGCACCGGAATCTTGTTGGCCTTGTTGGCTGCTGCATTGAGGGTGAAGAAAGAATGTTAATTTATGAATACATGCCAAACAAAAGCTTGGATTATCTCATTTTTGGTCAGAACCGCTTGATCTTTCTCAGTTCCTTTTCACTCAATTCCTTCTGCTTTTGTTCTAACTGTTGATTCCTTCGCCATAAAATACAGCCAAATGCTAAGTTAATTAGTTTTTGATGGGGTTGAGTGTGCGTAGATCATGATAGAAGCTCCACTCTGGCATGGAAAAGGCGATTTGACATTGTTTTAGGAATTGCCCGAGGACTTCTTTATCTCCACCAGGATTCAAAATTACAAGTTATTCACAGAGACCTTAAAGCAAGTAACATTTTGTTAGATGCTGACATGAATCCAAAGATTTCGGATTTTGGCCTAGCAAGGAACTTTCAAGGAGATGACACAGAGGCAAAGACAAGAAGAATAGTTGGTACATAGTAAGTTTCTCATATTGATTCATTCGAACAGTGCACTATCCATCAGTATATGGAGGAATTGAAGCTTGACTTGCTTGATGCAGTGGTTACATGTCCCCTGAGTATGCCTTTGATGGAAAATTCTCTGTGAAGTCTGACATTTTCAGCTTTGGTGTGCTTTTGTTGGAGATAGTAAGTAGCAAAAGGAATAGAGGATTTCAGCATCCTGATCATCATCACAACCTTCTTGGGCACGTAAGTGATAGAGGATTATTTAGATTTGTCATTTTCTTTTTTGCTAAACAAGATCAGATATTCTGTTTCTCCTAAAACCGCATCCTATTTGTTCTTTCTTCATGTAGACAATGTTATTTTTTTCGATGCGCAGACAGTGGTAATCACGAATGGTTGAAATTTTTTAGGCATGGTTGCTATGGGGCGAAGGGAGGGCCATGGAACTCATCGATGTATCTTTAGGCAACTCTATTCTCGAGTCTCAAGTAGAGAGATGCATTCAAGTGGGCTTGTTATGTGTCCAAAAGTTTCCTGAAGATAGGCCGACAACATCCAGTGTTGTTTTCATGTTGGCAAATGAAGGAGCAACCTTGCCGCCGCCTAAAGAGCCTGGTTTCTTCGTGGAGAGAAGTTCAGGTAGCTCAGATGCATATTTAATTAAGGAAGAAGCCTACACACCCAATGTCATTACGGTCACATTGCCGGAAGGTCGTTAGAAATGCTATTGAGGATGTTTCTGAAGATTGTAGACTGGCCATCTCGGGTACAAAGGACAGAAGAAGCATAAGTGGTGTAAAGTTCAATAACAAATTTGTCAAACAGGGTACTGAAAATTTTAGTACTGAAGTTAAAGTGTTGAAAATGAAGATAAAAAGTTGTTTCGTGATAATTGTAAACTAATAGCTAAATTTTATTGATATCTTTAAAGCTATAACAATGATAATTATTTGTAGGTTTTAGCAGTATATTTGGCAATTTTACTTGCCATATATATTTATTATATAATGAATTAAGCAACCCTTCTCTTATTTATTGAATTGAGTGGACTTTTGACGAAATTGAGTCTATCAAGTTAATGCTAATTAAAAAAAAAGTTAATGCTAATTAAGCTTATCAAGCATGTTTTAATTAAGCGCTGAACTTCAATTTTCGGCACTTAATTAGGTTATCAAACAGGCCCTTGATCTAGATCTCGTGGTTTACACATTGAATATTTTCAAAACTGAAAGTCCAAACACTTTCACAACGCTCAATTTTGATAACTAGATACTCATATGATTTTTTCATATTCTTTTGATATTTGAATAATACTTTATAATTTGGCAGGATAGCAGAATAATATATTTTTTAGTTTTATGTAAATCAAAGAAACAAGCCATGTTGTTTAATAACAGCTTAATATGGAGTATTAAATAGGGATGAGCTTGGTCTGAGAGGGCGGTTTCCACCTTAGAACGGGAACCGTCCACTAATGACCGGTTCTGAAAAATTGGAATCACAAACTGTCCGTCAGTTCTATGGAACCACTTGAGAATCAGATTGCCAGTCTAGTCTGATTCTCGAGTGGATCCATAGAACCAATTCTTAATCCCTACAAAATTACATTCATCAATTAATATTTCTTGATGTATGGGATATTATGGAGAAAAAGATGAGAATGAGGAGGTCCCTCTATTCATTGCCTCTAATGCTTTGATCTGAGCCTCCTTGCTCCCCATATGAACTCTCTATATACATGTATTAAGATGAACCTGAGTAAGCCCAAAATTAACGTGGAAGCCATCTTTACCATCACCATGGAAGCAAACATCGTTGGCTCATCAACTGCCATTGTTCCTTTTCTTTTCTTGTTTCAGTTTGGTGATTCTTCTTCCTCTTGTTGCTTCACATAGGAACATGGAAGGAAAGAATTGCTCTCACTACACCTCCATTATGTTTTTTACTTAAACATCAATTCACCAATGCAATTTTACATATAAAATATATAAATATATCGGTCTATTCTGGTTGGGTAGGTGACAGTTCTACACCTAGAACCAAGAACCAGACCGGTACTCACCGGTTCTAATAATTTGGAACTGGAAACTTGACCAATTCTCATTGGAACAGCCGATTTTAGGCCAATCCGGTCTGGTTTTGGCCAGTTTAAGCGGTTCTCGGTTCCTTTGCACACCCCTAATATTAAATAATATTGACTAGTGACCAAATAGGAATGACGACATTGATGATAGGTTCTAGGCATCTAACAATATAATAGGCAAGATTGTAGTTTTATTTTTAAATATTTATTATATCGAATAGGGCTTGTTTTTATTATCCAGCGTAGGGCTTGTTTAATAACCCAATTAAATGATAAAATATATAAATTCAGCAACTAAGAGATTAAGCTTGTTCGGTAACTTAAAAAAAATTGACTTAAAATATTCAATTAAGTTAAAAGGGCCATTATTAGCAATTAGATGGCTATTAGTAAATTACAATTTGCTAATAGAGACGGGGAGTTGAGAGAAAATTCAATTTACAATTCGCTTGGCTCAGCTTCTTATTCCAGCTTCCAATTCTCGATTGATTAGCCCTTTTTCCGAAAATTTTAAATTGGCCGATAGATCAACAGACAAATGAGGTGGCATCCAATAGTTTAGTCTAAAAATTCTCAAAAACTCAATACCTGAAATCGCATTAAATTTCATAGTTAAATCGATCAAATACAACTTTAGTACGACATAAACTATTGGGTGGCTTTTAGGAGCTTTTGCACGGCTGACCCATGGTCGATAATATTCAATCTATGTTTATGTCTCTTTGAATTGCAGATGATCTCCGGTTGTCATGTAATTATGAGGGTTCAATTATGTACCATGAGTACAAGATTAATAAAAAAATTGGTTTATCGTTATTCGACATGAGCATCATAACCGTACGGAATCACCTACGACTCAACTATGTACTTCTATCGAATCAATTTATATCCATTTGCTAATTGACTTATAATAGCGTAGTATTGATCCTTGTTGATTCTTATGGTCAAGTGGTTGATTCCTAATTGAATTCTCTGGTTTTTTGCTGTTTAACCCTTTATAGCCTCTCTCAATATAGTAGTTAACTCATGATTGATTAGTTAAGAGTAAATTAACTATTAGTGCATTGATGAAATAACCATTTAATATATTTCGAAATAGGTTGAATTTCAGGATATCACATCTGAAGTCCATTATATTTTCAAATAATGACCTAAAGCAAACTTTATTTCAAATAAAGGTCTGAAGTGACTATGTCTGTGACATCTTAATTTTCAACCCTGTTTCGATTAAATGAAATAGGCTTTTTATTGATGCGTCTATGGTCCTTTTTCTCTGAGCTGATCACTCAAGAGGTAACTAATCTATCAGGTGAAGCCGTTAAGGGATATAAACGCGACAGACTTGAGAATTCGATAAAAAATGACTGCTTGATTGTGCTAATCGGCAATGGTCAATATGACACCGTTAAAATCAATTAGAGATTGGAGATAGGTCGATTCGACAGAAGCATGTAATTAAATTGTTGGTGATTCCACATGATTACAAAATTCGCGTCAAACGGCACTAAACCAATTTGTCTGTCGATTTTGTATCTGGTGCCTGTAATTGAAACCTTGAGATTTTTACGACAACCGAGAGTTGCTGATGAATTGGAGATGCACAAACATGGATTAAAAATTATCAATCACAAGTCAAACGCGATAAAATTCCTAAAAGTTACCCAGTAAGTTAAGTCACGCTAAAATCTCATCCGATTGAAATTAACCATGAAATTGAACCCGGTTTCAAGAATGTCACGATTTATTTTTAGGACGTTGACTCATCCTTTGAGTGAATTTTTGGCCTTCAAAGTGAGCTACTTGGTTAAGGGAAAGCAAGAATTTTGTGTGGGTTGCTATCATGGCATGTGTGGCCATTAAATTGAAGTTGCTTGGTGTGAATTGAAGATGGAACTTGGTGAAATTCGTAGGGCTGTGGGGGCTGCAACATTTGGACTTCATTTTGGCTTGTTGGAGAAGCTTGAGAGGGGAAAATTGGTAGCTGGTCATGGCTGAAGACTTTAGGGCTGGTACTTAAGTGTTTTAGATATTTAAACTTGACTTCCTTGCTTCTTGTCCCCTCCTTTGTTCCCCCTCTCTCCCTCTTGGTTCCCCCTCTTTCTCCCTTGATACTCAACCGAACCCCCCTCTGTCTAGCAACTGCCTCTTCTTCCTTTCTTCTTCATCTTCTTCATCTTGTCCTCCATTGTTGAAGCTACAAGCCAACCAGCCTTTGCTGAACCAGGCAACATCACCCGAGCCCACTGCTACACCACTCGACCGCCCGCACCAGGTCGCTTGGCTCCGCCCTTTGTCTCATCCAATTCGCGACCAAGGCCGTTCTCATTGCTGCCTTAGTCCCTACCAGCTAGCATCGCCTGAGCCGTTGCTGTCTGCCCCTGCTCGCGCCACCGATCAGCCCTGCCCATCCTCGCGCCGTGTTTAAATGGCCTCAACCAGCAAGCAAGGCCGAACCTCAGCTTAGAGTTGAGGCTTGCTTGGCCTTTTCCGGTCCTTTCCTGGCCTTCTTTGGTGTCGCCATAGACTCAAGTTGCGGTCGTCGTTGCACTGCCGTCACCGTGAACTAGTTTTCGCACTAAACCGGTGAGTTTACCTCCTAATCTCTAATTAGGATGCTAATTACACTTACGGGTAGATTAGTTGGCTAATTAGTGGGTTAGTTAGATTAATTAGGATTAGTAGACTTAGTTAATGTAACTAGATTGGTTAGGTTTAGTTAGGCAGTTCAATTGGTTAGTTAGGTGGATTAGTTAGGTTATTTAGTTAGTCTATTAGATTAAATTAGTTAGGTTGGTTAGATTAATTAGTTAGTTCAATTAGATTAGTCCGGTTAGGTTATTTAATTTAATTAAGTGTTTTAATTTAAATATTTTGTAATTTATTTAATTATTTATTAATTAGCGGAAATTATACTAGAATAGCCGGTTATCAAAATTTCGTGCTGATCGTTGTTGTGCAGTTGGTTTGTGCAATTGATTGATAATTTATGCAATTGAGTGCCGGATGGTAATTTTTTGGGTTAATACCCTGAAAAATTCTAAACTGGTACATCTGTGACAAATTTACCAAAAACTATTTTTTTGACAATGAAAAACTCCAAACTGGTATACCTATGACAAATTTACCCCGACTAACCATAAAAAATCCTAAACTTGTACATTTATGACAAATTTACCCCAAACTAATATATTCGACATCAAAAAACTTCAAACCGGTAAATTTGTGATAAATATACCATTCGCTAAATTGTATTAATACCACAAAAAAATCACAAAAATTGTAAAATGTGATAAACTGAGCCTAAAATCCCAAATTGGTATATTAGTCAATTGTCATATGTCATTTAACTTAATAATTTGACTGTAAAATTTAACAAAAACTAATAGAGGATAAATTTATTACAAGTGTACCAGTTTGGAGTAAATTTGTCAAATGTATACAAGTTTGGGATTTTTTGTGGTTAAAAAAATAGTTTGGGGTAAATTTGTCACACATGTACCAGTTTGGGGTTTTTGAGGGTATTAACTATAATTTTTAATTATTATTTCAAAAATATGGATTTTTGGTATTTAATTAGAAAAATACCAAGTGTCGGGTTTTAATGCCAAAAAGTATTTTAAGTACTATATCAAATCTTAGAATTTTAAAATGGGAGAATATCACGTTTTATGGTTCAATTTAGCTGTGTGTCCACACACAATTATTTTACCGGGTGTTTTTAATATGAAGAAAATAGGCCAAGTACATTATTTGAAATTGAGGCATTTGAGTGCAAAGCAAGATATCCTTGGCCGAGATTGGATGTGCGTGTGATCGCTATGAGAACCCGTCACCCGATGAAAGTCAGGTGGGCGATGCTCCTATATGGAATGTCCCACATCAACGGATGCCGGATCCCGGTAGAGGTCGGACCGATGCTTCTTCGGGAATGCCGTTTAAAGGTAGACGTTGCTGTGCTTGATGGAGCGAGATGATGCCCTGGTTATGTCAGAGGACTGCCGATTGTTGAGTTGGAAATGGCTATTGGGTCGTATTTAACTAGGACACGTGTGGATAAGTGAAATAGCCATGCCTGATTATGGGACAAAATTGTGTGGTACGGAATGTGATATGTCATAATGGTTTGGCCTTATAATCGGAACTCTTGGGAGTATTTGATGATTGATGTACAGTGTTCCAGTTGTTCAATATGTTTGCTATATACATATGTTATATGAGATGTGCTAACATGTAGGGAGGTGCTGAGGCGAGGTAAGTCTTATATGATGTATGTTTAGGCTGCCTCTAGGTGAATTATACTCCTAATTGGGATTAAGGGTATAGACTCACTGAGACATGGTCTCACCCCATCGTGGTTTACAATTTTCAAGTTCTTAGATGGATGTACGCCATGTGTGTTATGGGGTAAACCTATTTCCCTATTCCCAGTACCACCCTGACCTGGGAGTTAGTTGAGTTCACGATCTAGGTCGAGGATGGCCTACCTCAGTTGGTACCTCATCAATTCATAGCGTGGTTCATTAACTTTCCTCAGGGGGCCGGGAGGGTTCCTTACAGAGTTTTGACGGGCCTCCTGTCGGGACTGGAGAATGAGAAGTAGGGCATCTTATGGATCTTGACACCCCTAACGATGTCATGGTTGACCCGGAGCCCATGACTATAGAGCCCGGATCTTAGGAGGCTCAGTAGCTCTTTTTGGTTTTAGATTTCTGTATATAAACCCGAAATGTTTTTTTTTTTTTTGTGACCCAGGGAATCTCGTACAGCCTGCAGTCGACGAGTAAACCCTGGGCTGGCGCCAAGAAAACCACCACCCTGATGCCATAGGTGAATCCACAAATGATGATGCTGGGATTTGAACTTGTCCCCGTCGTGAGGAGGACAAAGCCCGAACCAACGCCACCACCACATGGGGTGGTTAAACCCGATATGTTTATAAAGCGTGTTTTGCTTAAATTGGTTGTCCTGCTTTTCTATCACATGTTTGTTTGTTGTTTGGAGATTATTATTCGCTTTTATTTATGCAATAAAATGAATGGGTTGGCAACGCGTCCTGGGAACGTTGCAATTTGATCGACCACCAAGGGATGTGCGCTCGCCCGAGGTTCGAGGTGTGACAATGTCAGTCTAGAAAAAGGACAGTAATTTGCTGGCTGGTCGAGGGCATTTTTGTTCTTTATATATATTTTTATTTGTGTCCTTTTTGTCTTTCTTTTTCCTTTTTCTGTTTTTTTTTTTTTTCTTTCCTTTTCGCCGGTGGCTTGTCTCAAGTGATGGGCGGTCATCGGCGATGCTTGGAGTGAGATGGGCGAGGGTTGCTTGGCCTATGGGCCGCGAGGACCTAGGTGAGGCGACCCTCACAAATGGCCCGCCAGGGCTTGCAATTCTTTACCAAGAACTCGATTTTTTAAAAATCTAGTTCTTTTTCTAACACGTCTAATTAAACTAATTAAAAATATTGACACGGTTTTTTAATATTGTATCTTTCCCACGTGGTGTTCCACGTGACGTTACGGTTAACTAAAACATTAAAATAACTTTGTTTTCATTTGAATCCTAATTTTTACACAAAATCTCAATTAAATTAAGATAAAAATCCATTTTTCCATAAAAAGAAAAACTCAAAAAAGATAAAAAAAGATAAAAAAGAGAGGCTAAAACAGAACACACACACACAAAAGAAAAAACCCAAGCCCTCTGCCTGTGGCTACTGCCCATTCACCAATGGGGTGTCAACAATGGTCAATGAGGTCGCCTACCAGATGCGAGGGCCTGCTGGCCCTTGCTAGAGCTGGGAGAGAGTTGCGATCTTCGCCTAGCTGTGACCCTCTCTTAGATCTAAGTGAGGGTTGCTAGGCCTGATGTAGACCTAGCTTGTATATTTTTTTTCTTCTTTGAATATTTTTAGCTTTCTTAAATTTTAATCTAATTTAATTAAAATTTAGGTCAAAATTGTCTTTGAAGGAAAATGCCATTGACCGCCAAGATATTTACTCAGCTAGCGAGGTGAAGTTCTTATTTGAAAATGTTATAGTTGCTTTAAACTTTATTTGAGAAAATGATGGTACTTTAAACTATTATTTGAAGTTTTCCTAAGAGTTTATGTCTGCTATCTTCACAGAGATGATATTTTCCTTTAGCAGACCTTGACATATAAAGTTTGGTCTATGAATTCATATATACAGTGACATGCGAACTATATATATATATATTGCTTTGTCTTCCGCTAGCAAAAAGTTGCTCAGATGTTTTCATCAACCGGAGCGGGAGAGGGAGAAAACATGAATTGCGAATTCAATTTGATTTTTCTTTTTTAATTTTAGGGTTTTGGTCATTCTACAATTGGTTAGCACGAACTCCAGCTCCAATTTGGATACAATGAGAATATTTTGGGAAAAATTGCCCCTATTCTAGCCATCGTGAAAAGGTCACTTGCGAAAATTTGGTCGGCCAATAAATGAGGGCTTTATTTAAAGTTAAGATAGTCACTTTAGACTCTTATTCAAGATAAGCTCTATGTAAAGCCATCTTTCAAGAAAAATGGCTTCATTATATATCCTTATTTGAAATTTATTATTTCCAATGCCAGTTACAAAAATTGCCGGTCGAACCATAATATCTTTTTTGTTTTCTTTGGACCCTTATCTATGGTGGCCGGACATGGAGTGTTGTCATTGGAATTTGTAAGTCCAAATAGCGTGTAATGACCGTTCCAATGTTTAAATATGAATAATCACAATCCGATGAGCACGTTCTTGCCAAATCTGATAGATTTTAGCTTGACTGATGTCTCTGTCGTCGGTCTTGACCTTTCTATTCTCTCCTTTTTCTCAATGTAAGTGGACTTTTCTCATGTTATCAATTTTCAATCCGTAGAAGGGACGAGTATGAATGATTCAAACATTTTGAGTTTTGGTGGACCCGCCTTCACCTAACACGGGGAAACTTTAGCCTGAAATTATCGATACAATTTGTCGGGTTGAAGATCCGTGTGGGGATCTTCTTGATTCAATCTTGAAAAAAGTCTCATATGCAATAGACAGTCTATGTCAGGGCAAAGAATTTGATCGATTAGCGATGCCACGCGGCGAAGAAGACGAAAGGCTGCATTTTTTGGGTTGTAACAATCGAAGGTAGAGTTGACGTCATAAAGGGTATCAAATTATGAACCGTCACGGCATGAAGGCCATCTAGTATCCAAGGTGTATTTCCGTCCGATGGGACTGCGTTGTGACTTGCCGCATCATTTGGTCGTATGCGAGCTTGGACTGGTGCAACAAGGATGTTGACAATGGAGGCAAAACACAGAACGTGAAGTGATACAGTAGCTAAACTCATTATTTCACCAATTCGAGTCAATTAGATTTGGTCCCTGACAATTAGAGGAAGGATGGAGACCAATGCACAAACATTTGTGTGACTGGTATGCTTGCGTGACCTAACTCGATCCAATGAGGCATTCCTAGAACTAGCCCCATGATAATAACGCGAATCTTTGAAGAGAAAAAATAGAGAATAAAAAAAGTGAGAATTTTTTTATAAGGAATGCCCTTTCTAAAATTAGAAAGGGAAAAATCATAGTGTCATACTAGGTAATCTATCTATATTACTATTGGTATTGGTATTAGTGTTACAAGCTTTAGAGTTTCAATGTTGCCACTACAAAAGATATTGCCTAATACATAACAGAACTCTATGGCATATATAATTATGATGGAAATTATATGTATGTCATTAGTAGTAGTAAAAGCTATAATATTTACTTTAACATGAACATTACATGTGGCCATTAGCATGATGGGTATGTCACTGGGAAGTGCCTGCCTACAACAAATTGTTTCTGCGTTGGGATATTATGGGTGCGAATGGTAACGTTTCTGTTCTTTTTTTTGTTCAGGGAACGAAAACAAAAAGTGTTTCTTTCCGGGAACAATTTTTGAACAAAAGAACGCGTTTGGTAACGTCTTTCGGAATAAAAAATGAATAGAAACACGTTTGGTAAATTTTATTCTTTTTTTGTTTCTTTTAATTTTTTAAACATTTTTATTTTATTTTTCATTTTTTTCCTTTCTTTTTTATTTTTTCTTTTTTCGGCCGGTCACCGGCCTCCGGCGACCGGCCGACGGGGCCAGCAGCCTCGCCCGGCCACGGTGACGCTCGGCCTCGCCGGATCCGGGCGAGGCCGAGCTCGCCCGGCCAAGGCGAGGCTCGGCCTCGCCCGCGCCGCGCCGCGTCGCTCGGCCTCGCCCGCGCCGGCGTCGCTCGGCCTCGCCCGCGCCGGGGCCTCGCCGGGTGAGGAGTCGCCGGAGAGTTGGCCGAGTGAGGAGTCGCCGGAGAGAAGGAGGACGAAGGAGAAACAACAATTTTTGTTTTTTTTTTTCTTTTCATTTTTGTTTCTTTCAGGCGTCCAAGAAGTGTTTCTCAAGGCCGAAAAACAACAAATTGTTGTTTCTTTTTTTTTTCTTATTTTGTTCGGAAACAAAAAAAAAAAAAACGAAACGCAACCAAACGCGTTTGTTTTTTTTTTTGTTCCCTAACAAAATCCGTAGAGAAGTGTTCTGGAAACGTTTCTTAGAAACGTTTCCATGCACGCCCTATATTTCTTTATCAGACTCACAACTCCATCCGCTTGCACCAAACAAATGTATTCATCTTCAATATATTATCCTGTTATGTTATTTTGAAATGTAAGGCTTTGCAACATTTATAAGTCACAAATTATTAAAAATTGGTAATTGGACTCCAATAAGAATTAATAATCTATGTACAATTTAGCATGTTAATAAAATCCACAAAAATACATGTTGGTTAATTGTTAAAATACATATTCGGACAAAAACAAAAATTGTTAAAACGGGTGGTGACTTAGGATCTTGCTAACTTAATGAAATAAGAGGTAGTAAATATAAAACTAAATAGTAACTTTATCAGTGAAAAGTTAATAAATCACTCACATTAATACGACTAATATGCTATAAGAGTGAGTAATCAGTAACTTTAGCAATTAAATATTGGTAAGCTCTCGGAACAATCGACGATTGACATAATCACATGGAATTTGATAAATGACCTTTAATAGGAGTTGATAATTTACAATAAAAGTTATTAACTTTAATACATTGATAAGCTACGTAAGTATATATTGGTAGTTTATAAAAACAGTTGGCAATTTAAAATAATCAAATAACTGTTTCTATTTTCACAGGATTATTGGTAATTTATTAACAGGCTATATCTAAATAACTCAGTATTCCTATAAAAATTTTAATCACTTACTAATATGTGACGAGCTAAATAAGTCATTGATCAAATTCAATAACCAACAGGTTTTGAATTTTTATCGATGGTTTTAAGTAATTATCGCTGCAGATCTATATTTTTCGTATTTTCACTCCTGGAATGTCTGAAATCAGCTTAGGACGTAATTGTCGCAGAGCTATGTGAACGATCCCGTGGGGGATGTCCAGTATTATGATTATTAACGTGTAAATGATCAAATCTCTGGAAACTACGAGCCCAGACTGGCACTTCTGACTTTCTCAGGATTGTTAATTCTCCAGACGGAGGGACGAGCTTTGACAAACTGTCATTGATAGGGTGGAAGATCCTGAGCTGTGGTCCTTGTTATGTTCCTTAGAAAGTTTCCTATATTTGAAGGCAAAGAAATTGAATATGATTGGGCTGCTCAGATGATGCCACGTGCGAACGGGGAAATGAAAAGAACATTGGGCCTATATAAATCAACGGTCAAAGGTGATAATTTGACTAGGAAAGCTAATCAACGTCGCCGACGTGTTGATTATGATTATGAGATTTTATGAGACCAAATTTTAGGCTAAACCTAAGTAATGGTAATGTATAATCGAAAAGGCATAACATTTTTTCTTTTTCAATATAAAAAGATTTGAATTTAGAATCGGTATCAATTATTTTAAATACTTGAGTTTTTATGTGAATGCGTGGTTTATCATGACAAGCTCAAGTCTGTCATCAAGCAAAGGAGGGTAATGTGCTTGTGTTACTTTTTACTAATCAAATACTAACATTTGACAAAAAAATTATTAAAACAAAATATTTATGAATTACAACAAATAATTTTTTATAATAAAGAGGTCACGTGTCTTCTTCTTAATTGTTTGTGTTTATGTTTTAAATTTGCTCTTTGCTTAATTTATTTTGTCATTATTTTTTATCGAACTTAAATCATTATTTGGAGATATACCGCAAAGCAATAAATAAATCTAGACATATTGGTATTACAGTGAAATGCGAGGCACTGACGTTTGAATGACATGGCCTTCTTAGCACTGTGGATTTTTTTTTCTTTGTTTAACTTGAAATTTAGATGATAGATATCCATTGCTATAGCTAGAAAAAGGGATTAGTCTCACTTTTAGGTAGTTCCTAGTATGCCCTTCTTTTAAATTTTCTTAAGACGAGAAAGAAAATGGCATAACAGTAAAATAGCAACTCCTCGTGCGTATTCATCCACGTCCTTAACTGTATCGCCTGCTTGTCTAATTCTCAAAGCCGCACTTCTGCATCGACCATACCCAGGTCAGTGATTTCGTAAGGGAATCAATTTACGCTCTCACTTCTCATACACCTTTTTTGAACAAATTACCGACACCACTCAAAGTGAGGTACTCTTTTGTGTTGATCACTGTCCTAGGTTAGCTCCACAAATGTTTCAGGTTTGAAGGCCTTCGTTCGACTTTTTCTTTTTTAACCTGTCTACCGTCGGTTCTTTTGCGTCTATGGAAGCGGTTCTGTATGGCAGCTTGTAACAAAAACACATTGAACGAGCACAAATTTAAGACCAAAGCTGTTGTGAACACCATTTAAATTAAAGGCAATGGAGGTGGGGACTTATTTATTAAAACTCCTAAATCTATAATTAGATCATAGAGAAAAGTTTCAGATCTATACTAGATTGGAAGGGTAAGAAAAAAAATGATAGGAAACAAAAGGGAAACGAGAGAGGGAAGGGAGAGATTCAAGTCAAATCCCTGCCTTCCAGAAGATATAAAGACGAAAAAAGGCCGAAATTCAGAGAGGGAGAGGGAGAGAGTGTTAATTGCTCACGAGTTGCCAAACTTGCGTTGTCACCTAAGTAGCATTGACACTAATATGCAACATGCGATATGACATGACACGACACACCGACACATTGTTTATAAAAAAAAACAGAGAATTTCAACACGTTGGGACACGTTATATATAAGTATATATTTTTATATATACATAATAAATTATCATATTTATTATTATTTCAATAAAATTAATTTGATTCAAATTCACAAATAAATAAATAATAATAAAAGCCTAGAATGGATTTACATTAAAAATATTAATCCACCATTTATAAATAGCATTCATTGTTTCAATTTGACTAATTCAATTTCATTTCAATAATCCATAAATTTGGAGAAAAAAACAAGCAATTCACATTTTGGATTCACCTGTTAGATGTGTCAGAAAAGAAAAGAAAAAAACTTAGGAATGAATTGTATATCACTGGAAGTGAGAGTTAGATAAGACGAGAAGATTAGATTTTTCTTCTTTCTTTCTTTATTTATTTTTTATTTTTTTATTTTTTCACATGTACACATTTTGACCCATCATTTATAAAAAAAAAATTTAAAATTGATCTCGTTGTAGAAATCACTTGTCAAAAACTCACATGTTATAATTCCAACTCAAATGTCAGGAAAGTTGATCAAGTATCGGATTTTTCAATACGTGTTGATCAAGTGTCAGAGAGTATCTGACATATGTCGGAGTGTCTAATACCATATGAAGACTCTCGGAAAGTATCGGTGCTTCATAGGTTGACACATCTTCCTTAAATTAGCTCAGCCCAAATAATTTTGGGCTGAAAAATAGTGTTGGGCAACAACTCCATCGTTAGTCCTGCTTGGAGAAAGATTGGTAGTTATTACCTGTCTTTGTCATGTAGGCTGTAATAGATAGGGGTGAGCATGGTCCGGGTTGGTCCGGGCCATCCCCTAACCCTAGGACCAACCCGTACAGTGTCGGTCCTCAATTTTTAGGACCGAGGACCGACCCTATTGAGCCTGGGACCAAGGACCGGACCGACCCAATGGGTTTGGTCCGGTTCCAGGGTTAACCCGGGACCAATCAATAATTTTTTTCGTCTTATTTTTTATACTCTATAAAAAAGCAAACCTACAAATTCAAATTACATATCTATCAACAATGCAATATTGTGCAACTAAACTATAAATACCAATACATATTTAGCAAATTTAAGATGATAAAATAATAAAAATTTCGTACCTGCTAACCGCTCATCGAGATATGGAACAAGATGGAAAGTTTTTATAATCATTTATCTTTAATATTCATAATACCATATGCAAAAGCGTTTTCCCGCATTTGATCATGTAGAGTCCACTCAACCAAAAATGAACTTCACACCATTTAACTAGTAAATCACCGTAGAACTCAGCAGTACTACTCTACTCTTCAAAAACTTCTACCATTTGACACAAATTGAAAAGCAAAATGCAGCTGAAATTTATTAGTAAAATACAATTAAATCATAAAAAGTTCAAAATACTTAATATAAACCATGAATATATAACTTCACATTTTGTTAATTCACCCGAACTTCTAAATACCTGAAAACAAAACAAACGACACATAATTAATATTCAACAAAAGTTTTAAATTTAAATTACTATTAGTGCTATTGATAGAATATCTCAATATAATATAATATAACAGACATTTTACTTAGGTTTGAATATATAAAAAAGAATTATAAATAATATAATATAATATACGGGGTTGGTCGGGGTTGGGCCACCCAAAACTCTTAGGACCAGGGACCAACCAAGCCGCATGTTGGTCCCCTGAATTTCGAGGCCAAGGACCGACCCGGGCCCCTTGGGAACCGGACCAGGACCGGCAGGGTTGGGCCGGTCCAGGGTCGGTCCAGGGTCAACCCTAGACCGCTGCTCACCCCTAGTAATAGAGCCGTGGGGAGAGGGGTATGACTTTCTTGCATGGCATAAATAGAGATCGCAAGTCTCCTAATCAACGACACTTAACATCTTGACTTGGTCGCTTCCATTCCATGACCGTTTGATATCTTATCCCACTGGAAATGGCTAGTGATGGACTGTGCAATAAAAGTAAAGAATATCCTCTCAGGTAGGCTTCAGCTAGATATCACTGGTGAGAAGCTTTGAGTTTAAAACTGGCCATTGAGAGGAGGGAGACAGGAAGGAATAAACAAAATCCTTACGGCATTCTTAATGCTTCCTTATTCCCCCTTCTTTTACTCTGTTTTTACCATGTTAGTGCTGAATTTGTCGATGGCGTCTGATACCTTAATTTCAGGTCAGTCCATTAAAGATGGAGAGAAATTGATCTCTTCAGGCCAAAGCTTTGAGCTTGGCTTCTTCTCTCCTGGCAACTCTACGAACAGGTACTTTGGCATATGGTACCAGATCACTCCGGAAACTGTTGTTTGGGTTGCCAACAGGGACGATCCACTCACTGATTCACACGGAGTTCTCACATTTAGCCATGACGGAGATCTAGTTCTTGTCAATCAATTGAAGAGGGTCATCTGGTCTTCGAATTTGTCCAGGGTTCTGAAAAACCCGGTTGCCCAGCTCTTAGACACTGGGAATCTTGTTGTTAGAGAGCATACTAATTTAAATTCTGATGACTATTCATGGCAGAGTTTTGATCATCCGTCCGACACTTTACTACCCAGTATGAAATTCGGGTGGGACTTGAAAATCGGTTTAGAAAGGCGTCTGACATCTTGGAAAAGCATGGATGATCCTTCCTCTGGAGACTATAGTTACAGGTTGAACATTCATGGGTTGCCTCAAGTTGAACTCGTCAGCTTAGGATCTGACAAGAAATATCGGACAGGATTGTGGAACGGACTACAATTCAGTGGTTCTTCAATGGCACCGAGTGAAGTGACCACGCCAGTGTTCTTCTATGGTGAAAATGAAATATATTTTGTATATGCAGCCAGAAAAAGTGAATTTATCACAAGAGTACTTGTAAACCATTCCGGGTCGCTCCAGGTCTATGTTGCAAGTAAAAGAAGCAATGTCTGGAATATCATGTACTCGTTACCCAACGATAAGTGTGATACTTATGGTACCTGTGGAGCCAACAGTATCTGTAGAATTAACAGAAGTCCAATATGCGATTGCTTGAAGGGGTTTGTACCAAAGTCCCTAGAAGAATGGGATCTCCTCAATTGGTCCGGTGGATGCACGAGAAGAATAACAACAAATTGTTCGAAGGAAGAAGGCTTCCTCAAACTAGCAAAAGTTAAACTTCCTGACATGTTGAAGTTCTGGTTGAACAAGAACATGAGCCTCGAGGAATGCCAGGTGGAGTGCTTAAAGAGCTGTCCATGCACTGCTTATGCTAATTCAGATGTTAGAGGAGGAGGTAGTGGCTGTATCCTGTGGTTTGGAAGCCTAATTGACATTAAGGAGTATGAAGAAGATGGGCAAACTCTATACATCCGCCTACCAAAATCTGAACTGGGTACTTATTTGGCCAATCATTGCTTTTTTCTCTAATCATTCTAAATTTTAACCAGCTTATTCAGGAACAGCACCCTAGAAGATTGCATTTAATCTTTTCAGTCTTCTCTATCCCAGATTTCCTTCATAATTCTGACAAGAAGAAAAGGGTGGTCATCCTCATATCGGTGTCAGCTATTGCTGCTTTGTTTCTATGGGCCGTGGTGTACTTCCATTGTATCAGGAATTGCCGAATAAAGAATAAAGGTCAGTACAACTGGTTCTATGGATGTACACCTACAAAGAGACTTTTAGGCCCTTTTGTGAGATTGACAAATGTTTTGACAAGGATCTTTGTATTAACTGGTCTTTTTCAGATTGGAAAGTCAAGGAGGAAGATGTTGATTTGCCACTGTTTGATCTGGCTACCATTGTTAAGGCTACGGATGGTTTCTCTGAGGACAGTCTGATTGGAGCTGGTGGCTTTGGCCCAGTTTACAAGGTAATGAGCCGTGCATATTCCAAGACGAAGTTAACTGCAAACAGAGTGATCATATTTCATTGTTTAACATATCTACTCTAACCGCAATATGCAGGGCAATCTTTTCACAGGACAAGAAGTAGCAGTGAAGAGACTGTCAAGAAACTCAGGACAAGGTCTTGAAGAGTTCAAGAATGAAACAATTCTGATAGCCAAACTTCAACATCGGAATCTTGTGGGGCTTCTGGGTTGTTGCATGGAGAGGGACGAAAGGATTTTGGTCTATGAGTACATGCAAAACAAGAGCTTGGATTGTTTTATCTTTGGTGAGGTCTCTAAACCCTTTAATGAAAGATGTTACTGGTGGACGATGATGCTATCTGTGCACTGAACTTAATCGCATCTGGTTGACTAAACCGACGTCACATATGCAGATCGTGAAAGATGCTTATTGTTAGACTGGGAAAAAAGATTTGACATTATCATCGGGATTGCAAGAGGTCTTCTCTATCTCCACCATGATTCTAAACTTCAAGTAATTCACCGGGATCTCAAAGCTAGCAACATATTGTTGGATGGCAGCCTAAGCCCAAGAATCTCAGACTTCGGGTTAGCAAGAATTTTCGCACGTGATGAGAAAGAAGCAAAGACAAAGAGAATCATAGGAACTTAGTAAGAACTCGCCTCTTCAGAACATTTCTAAATAGGACTGCTTGTTATGTTAGAAGACTAATAACAATCACTTTGTCATTACAGTGGCTATATGTCCCCTGAGTATGCCTTCGATGGAAAATTCTCTGTGAAATCTGATGTCTTTAGCTTTGGTGTGATGTTGTTAGAGATTGTAAGTGGCAAAAGAAACAGAGGATTCTGCCACCCAAATCATCATCATAACCTTCTTGGACATGTAAGAGAAAGAGCCAGAGCGTATGTCATTCTCTCTCCCTTCTCCTTTTTTTGGTCTGGCATGACTAAGCTCGGGATGTGATTTTTTCCAGGCATGGTTGCTTTGGAGTGAAGACAGAGCCATGGAACTCATTGATGGGTGCTTGTGTGATTCGGTTGAACCTCAAGTAAAAAGATCTATCCATGTCGGCTTGTTATGCGTGCAGAAGTTCCCCAATGATAGACCAGCGATGTCCTCTGTAGTTGCCATGTTAGGAAATGAAAGTGCAAGCTTGCCTCCACCTAAACATCCTGGTTTCTTTATGGAAAGAAGTTCAATGGACTTAAGCACAACCCGGATGCATGAAGAACTCCATTCTGTCAATGTAGTCACGGTGACAAAGTTGGATGGTCGATAGTACGTTTTTCTGAGTATTTGCTTATAGATCCAAGAAATGCCATTGATCATTTACTTCATTCATTGTCCAAGACTTCATGATTTGTGTGGTTGGTATAAAATCCAATGTATGAACGTCCAAAATGCTATTGACCACAGAGCAGCGATCAGATTAGTAGAATTTTCTTTTTCTGCCTTCTGCAAGTGACTGTTTTAACGTACGGTTTATATTCTTGGGAAGTTTCATATGCATGCCGGGAATAATATCTTCTTCGGTCATTTACATCTTTTAGCTGGTATGAAAGTAGGATGGAGACTGAGAATCTGTTTTTGAACGATATCTGACTTGTTGGGGAAGCGTGAATGATCCTTCCTCTGTAGACTATGCCTATGGTATAAATATTTATGGATGGCCCCAATTTGAAGTGCTCCAGAAAGGAAACTTCATGCAAATCTGAAGAGAAAAAAAAAATCCATTTCACGAAATAACCAACGGCAACCTAAGGGAAATTAGTTCTTGAATAAGGATATACAGTGAAAATAATTATAACCAGACAGCCTAAGACATAATTTTTATTATTATTAAGACTTGGTACTCAAAAAAAGAAAGTTTGATCCAAATTTTATTCTATATTTCTGGGTGTAGCTTTACAGCGAACGACAAAACTGCAATTTTCTCTTGGACCTTAAAGGAATGGTGGAGGAAGGTGATGTGGACCCAACGTTGGTGGGACTTTCTTGTGATAATGCAGGCCTTATGAGGTTGACGCTCTTGACTTGGATTTCCGCTAACTCGGTTTCTTGTGCTTTTGTTATGGTCTATCACGGAACACGCGAGTTGAATTTGCAAAAGACAAAATTAAGAAATCGATACCAAAATGGGAAAATTAGAAATAGAAAAACAGGTTTAGATTATTTGTGTTGAGCTAAGTCATGTACAGATCGGGTCGCCTCTACCTAATTGCATTTTCATTTCTATTCTTATCTCGTTTTCGAAAATCTCCGGAGCGGAGGCAGTACAGCCATCCCCAAAAGTACCGATCTTGTATGCTTTCGTTAATTACCTGATGTTTAAGGATTAAGCGGGCGCTCAAAAGTTCAAAACATATGGATGTTAGAAAACAAAAGTCTAATTTTTAAATATCACTGCCAATCCATAACCTGACCATCAAATCTATCACACCAACCAATAAGAAATGGGGCATGACATAGCAGTTTCAAATATAACTAACAACCTATTATCAAAATATATTAGTAGATTGGTTACAACATTACAGTTTCTATAATCTATCAAAAAGAATATTTACAACTCCAAACTTAGGTAAACCCAACAACTATCAACAAAAAGATGTACAACTCCATCATACTATGCTCATAATCTAACTCCCAAAAGTTCTTATCGATAGTATTAAGATGCACATGTGAGTGAGTTATATTAGATAAGTCCTACATTAAATACTCGGTATGGTATGGTGCAGTTAACATATTTTAGTTAACTCATAACTCATTGACTAAAGTTTTGAGTAAATGTGAGTCTAAGTAGATATATTGATGGAGTTGAAGTTAGATTCCATCTTAGCGATCTCCTTAGATGAAGGTATTAGACTTCTACTGCATGCTATCAAAAATGGTATTAGGGGTAGGTGAGGCATCATGGTGTAGCAAGATGGATCGATAAGTTGATGCAAAATGATACCTGAATTAAGGGAGAGCTCTAATATTGAACTTAAAAGTGAGGAGAAGATTGTTAAGATTTATGTGTGAGTGAGTTGTATTAGAGAAGTCCCACATTACGGAATTAATGTCTTGTATAGCAGTTAATATATCTTAATTGGCCCATAACTCATTAGTTTAAGCTTTTGAAAGGTGGGTCCAACTAGATATGTCGACGAGCTCAAACTTAGGTCCCTCTTGGCAATCTTCTTAGGTGAAGGTATTGGACATGCTGTGTGTTCCCAATAGATAATGCCCTCGTGCTATCAACCACTAGCCTAGAAACCAGAAAAACATGAAACTAGTGAATAGTAAACTCTTCAAAATAGAAAAGATGACCTAGTGAATAGTACACCATAACCTAGTGAATAGTACAACTCTTCTAAATAGATTGATCATTCACTATGCAACATTTACCGGACCAAACCAGATAAAAAATACTTATTTAATCCACCATCACAATTCAAACATCTATCAAATCACATGTTAATGCTCCAATCCCTTTAACCAACCTCGTGTTCAGATATCTAAACATGATCACGCAAAACGGCCTCATGACAAAGGCGTTCAAGATCCCCTCTTTGTCAGGTATCCACCAATATTGTTGATGGCTGGCTCACATGGATATCGTAAAACTAGTATGCATACCCATAAACCGTTTAATGGGCTTACCAAGATATTGAGTATTAACACAAATCCACAACAGCATCTGCCAAAATCCACAAAGCCAATCCATAATCAGTATCACAAATTAAAACATAATTTTTTTTTTCACAACCTAGTTCATCAAACAGGATATATTTCACACAACATATCTCATACTAGTTCGGAATTCATTTTATAAACTAGTAATCTTTTGAAATGTCTTTCATAAAATGTTTCTCAAACTATTCACAAATAATCAAAGAGTAGTAAATACTCTATTTAAATTTATACACTAGACATGCTTTTAATAGCTTCCAATACATCTAATCCATACCATTTTTGAAATATGAGTATACAAACTCAAAGAAGAGACAGCTTTAGTCATCTATGAATCTGCTAAACTAAACGTAAACGCTAACAAAATGACTCTTATGCGTAAGCAAATCACTTGCCCAAAGCAATTATTCAAGGTTATCCGCAAACTGAAACTTGCTTGTGAAACTCTAAAATTTGGCTAAGATTAAATTGTTACTTCAAATTAACTTTAGTCAAATCCCATAGCTCAACAACACCATAATCCATAATCTCCATGTAATTCCACAACTTGATTACTTCAAAATCGGACTTCACAACTTAAATTTTACATAATTTTAGATTTATGTCCTAATTCTAAAAACTACTTTGATTAGACAACTAAATGGCTTAAATCCTTATCAGGCATGATCCAACTTGACAAGGTATCCATGACGTGTATCCATGACGTGTATTCATGACGTGTACGCATGAGTTTCCCTCTTTTCCTTTCACCTTCGTCTCCTTCCCTTTTCCTCTCTATTGCCGTCACTCTCTTTTTGTTCTTCCCCTTTCGGCTCTCCGTCAATGTCGCTTTGCTTTAAATAAGGTCGTTTTCTTTTTCTTTTTTCTTTAGCCACTTCAATTGACCAAGTCAACAAACCCAGATACTCTTGAACTAGTCCAAGGAGGTGTTCTGGTCCGTGAGAGCCGCCCTCCCCCGTGTCTTCACGTTGCTCTTGTATAAGGAGTAGTCCTAGCCCAGTACCTAAACCAAGCAACCGAGCTCTCTCACCGACTTGACGAGCCGGTCCGCAACATTGCCCATTTTTCAAAGGCAACATATTAAGAAGAAAATAGCTAAAAATTAGAGCTTGGGTTGGATAGAGTATGCATGGGGCTAAGATTGGGATGATTATGTGTCACTGACATAATATTGCATAAAAATAAATCAATTTGGATCGTACCAACCCACTCACCTTGTTGACGGGCTAGCCGTGAGGAGTGGGTATGACTTTCTCGCATTGCATGAATGGACACCATGAGTCTCCTAATGAAAACACTCGACAGCTTAACTAGGTCGTCTCCATTCCATGACCCTTGCTTTCTTATCCCCTGGAAATTGCGGATGATATAGACTGCACGAGAAGTACAGAATATCCCGTCGGTTGGCTTCAGCTGAATATTCTTGTTGAGAACCTTTGAGTTTAAAACTCGTCATTGAAAGGGAGGAGCCAGGGGAAAAATTTACAGAAGGCTTTATGGCATTGGAAAAGCTTACTCATTTCCCCCTCTTTTTCTCTGCTTTTGTCATGATTGTGCTGAACCTCTCGATCGCATCTGATACCATAAGGTCAAGTGAGTCCATTAAAGATGGAGAGAAATTGGTCTCTTCAGGCCAAAGCTTTGAGCTTGGCTTCTTCTCTCCGCAAAACTCCAAGTACAGGTACTTGGGGATATGGTACAAATTTAGCCCTGAAAAAGTCGTTTGGGTTGCCAACAGAAACAAGCCCCTCACTGATTCAGATGGCGTTCTCACATTTAGCGAGGAGAGGAATCTAGTTGTTCTCAACCGATCAAAGACTGTCGTCTGGTCTTCAAATTCCTCCACGGTTTTAAGAAACCCGGTTGCACAGCTATTGGATTCGGGTAACCTTGTCGTTTCAGAGAATATCAGTTCAGGTTCTGGTGAATATTCATGGCAGAGCTTTGACTATCCAACTGACACCCTTTTAGCTGGGATGAGAATAGGACGGAGCCTCAAAACTGGTTTCGAATGGCATCTGACTTCTTGGAAAAGCACGGATGATCCTTCCTCTGGAGACTACACCTACGGGATAAAATTCAATGAGGTGCCCGAATTTGAAGTGCTCAAACGAGGCTCCACAAAAACATTTCGAACAGGGCCATGGAATGGATTCTGTTTCTCGGGATCTTCAATGACTGAGAGTACCCTTTTCAAGCCAACGTTTGTTTACAATGAAACAGATGTATATTTGAAGTTTGAATCTTCAGGGGATGATATCACCACCATAATCACATTGAATCAGTCTGGTCTTGTGCAACATCTTTTAAGGAAGAAAGAGAGCTCTGCATGGGATGTCACAATCTCATTTCCCCGTGATCCATGTGATAACTATGGAAAGTGTGGTGCTAATGGTGTCTGCAGAAGTAACAAAGACCCTAGATGCCAGTGTTTGCAGGGTTTCATGCCCACGTCCCAAGAAGAGTGGCAAGTAACTAATCCAACCAGGGGATGCATTAGGAAAGCTCAATTAAATTGCTCTCAGGAAGAGGGCTTCCTGAAACTTTCAATGCTGAAACTGCCCGACCTGATAGACTTCTGGATAAACAAAAATATGAGCATTGAGGAATGCAAGGCCGAGTGTCTAAAGAACTGTTCTTGTACAGCTTATGCTAATTCAGATGTTAGAAGAGGAGGAAGTGGCTGTTTCATGTGGTTCGGCGATCTCATTGATATTAGAGAATCTGAACAAGTCAACTATGAACAAGATGTCTACATAAAATTACCTGCTTCTGAGTTAGGTATATATGTACATAATAATTTAGTTTGCAATTGCTTTCCTGCGCTGCAATGATCTTGCTTCTTCTTCTTCTTCTTTTTTCTTTTTTTCCTTTTTCTGTGTACATAGAAAATGCGGATTAATCTTGATCTCATACCCGGCTATTCGTTACTCGTTTTCTTATCCTTTTACTGCACTATTTTGGTTACATTCATCAGACTGTGAACACATTGCTTTCTGCTATTAGTTAACACGCTTTTCTTTTCTTTTTTTTTTGGCTATTCGAGATTCCATCCACAGCCCTGCCAATAAGAAAATACTGTTGATTGCCACAGTGGCTTCAGTCATTTGTGGATTGTTAATAGCCGGTATAGCATTGAGTATAATGTGGAAGAGCAGAATCAGAAGAAGAGGTAAGCTTGTTGGTAATCCAGTCCACTTTTAACAATGAAGGTTTGCTTCAAAATTCTGTTGTCGGACCATGACGAATTAATTATTACTTTCATGTGATAGATAATGTTCATCCTTGTAGGCTTGCAATGTCAGAAGGAAGAAATTGATTTACCATCATTTGATTTTTCTACCATTGCTGTTGCTACCGGACATTTCTCACAGACCAACATGATTGGAGCGGGTGGTTTTGGTTCAGTGTACAAGGTAATGAGCTCTGAATTTGCGAGTTTAGAGAACACGATAAGCTTAATTAAAAATATATATATATGCAGGGAAATCTCTCCACGGGTCAAGAAATAGCAGTGAAGAGGCTGTCCAGAAGTTCAAGACAAGGTCTTGAAGAGTTTATGAATGAAGTACTCCTAATTGCCAAACTTCAGCATAGGAATCTTGTCGGACTTCTTGGCTATTGCATCGAAGGAGAAGAAAGAATGTTAATATATGAGTACATGCCAAATAAAAGCTTGGATTATTTCATCTTCGGTTCGAGCTTTTTGATCCTTTTCATTTCCTTTTCACTCGGCCCCCATGTTATTAGTCTATACTCCTTTTGGGCCTCTGCATGGACACATATCCAAATGCTAACCGATGAACTCATTTTCTTTAGATTGTTGAGCTTAAATGTTAAGAGTTACGTTGGATTAAATGCGTGCAGATGATGACAGAAGCTTCTTGTTAGCATGGAAAAGTCGCTTTGACATAGCTCTAGGAATTGCCAGAGGACTTCTGTATCTTCATCAGGATTCAAAACTACAAGTCATTCACAGAGATCTCAAAACAAGCAATATATTGTTAGATGCTGACCTCAATCCTAAAATCTCAGACTTTGGCCTTGCAAAAATCTTTGGAGGCCATGAAAGAGAAGCAAGAACGAAAAGAATCATTGGTACCCAGTAAGTTTCTCATCTTGATTAACGAGCAACTATCCATGAACAGTGGGTAGATTTAAGACGTGATATTCTTATTGCAGTGGCTATATGTCTCCGGAATATGCTTTTGATGGAAAATTCTCTGTGAAATCCGATGTTTTTAGCCTTGGTGTACTTTTGCTAGAGATAGTAAGTGGCAAAAGGAACAGAGGATTCTGCCATCCTGATCATGAACACAACCTTCTGGGGCATGTAAGTGGTACAATATGTTTTGTATATACTCGTCTTTTTTGTGATGTTTAATGACATGAATGGATTTGTCCTAGGCATGGTTGCTGTGGAGCGAAGGCAGGTCCTTGGAGCTTCTAAATGAATCCCTACGCGGCTCCTTCATCACATCCCAAGTAGAGAGATGCATTCAAGTCGGTTTGGTATGCGTCCAAAAGTGTCCTGAAGATAGGCCAACAATGTGTTCAGTCATTTTCATGTTAGTGAATGAGGAAGCAATCGTGCCACAACCTAAACAGCCGGGGTTCTTTAAGGAGAGAGGTCTGTCGAGCACAGAGGCATCTTCAACAAGGGAAGAATCTTACACAGGGAATATTGTTACAATCACCATGCCAGAAGGTCGATAAACTTCCCATCGAGGAACTTCCCTGCACTGTGGAATTCAGAGAAGTTTTCTCGGTGAATGAAGGGAGAAAGGATCAAAAGATGGTCTCCGATCACTACAATCTTCAACGTGGGAAAGTTGCAGTGACCTGCACTTTGATGTTGCTTCATCAAGTTTTAAAATTTTAGAAAACGTTACTAAAAACATTCTGAAAAGGAAAAAATGCAGTTGCCTCTTCCATGAATATGTGATATTTGTGTTCGCAAATCTGTCGCCCCCTTGCAGATGGAGGACTGGTTAACGCGAGACAAGGGCTACAGCAAAGGATTCTCGTTTTCATAATTCAGTGGGCCAAGCAACTTGGTATGGGCCTTTTAAAAAAATAAATTGAGCTAGTGATCATTCGCAGTGAATTATATTATATCAACTCTCTAACCTTTCATATGAGCAAATGGTTATATTTAGTGCTTCACTTTATCCTTATACGATACATGGACAAATACTCTCCCAGGGAAAGTATTTCCACATTTATGAATAATATAAAGATCATTCGCCATTTGCAGAGTAACTATTGTTTGGTCCTAATTGAATGAGTCCAACAACCCTTTGAGTGCATCAATAAAAATTATAGAGTATCATAAAAAATCACAAATTAATATACCTGTGACAAATTTATCTCACATTAATTTTTGGATCACTAAAATCCTTAAACTAATAAATCTGTGAAAAGTTACTTCAAATTAATTTCTGACTATAAAAAACTCAAAACTGATACATTTGTGACAAATTTATTATCTGTTAGTTTCTATTAAATTAAGATAATTATTAGAGCATTTAGAGAACCTAAGTAAGATGAAAAGAAATTTGTCATTGCCATAACCGTCAGCAATTAGAAGTCAACATTAGCCACCCAAGTATTTTGGCATAGTTGCTTGTCTTTGAAAAGAAGCTGCAATTAGTGGCGATAAACCAATTTTTGGAAATTGAAGCGGTTGAGAGCTAAGACTCAATGGATAATTGTCATTAATTTATGTTGGTGTGTTCCAAGTCTAAATTTGTCAAATGCGAATGCCAGAAACAGAAAAATAAAATAAAAATCAACAAAAGGGTCAAAGGTATATGTGTCGTGTTATGACCGCTCTGATGCCCCGCAGAAGAAGGGCCTTCCATAGATTTCGACGGGTCTCGACACTTTAAGAGCCAGAACAATTGTCCCAAAAATTTCAATTTTGGTGGGTTTTCAGTTCTGACTGAAGTGACAAATGAAAGACCAAGGCGGTGGTCTCTTTCGAGGTATATCTACTAGCTTGATGCGACAAGCTGAGAAGTCCGTAGTTAAAAGTCCGGTAATGTTCAAACATCAAATAACAATCTGTTATACGACTTGGTCCCTTTACATTCTTAAAGCTAAAGTACTCGCAATTTCACATTTCACATCGCTACTCAGCCAAAGGCCGTCTATGATACCCCAATGTTTAATGCCACGATGACATCGATAAATGCAGGGTAAACCTAATCAATTACAGCAGATTACAATGTGTGTGGTATAGTTCGAATATGAAAATGCATATTCAGGCATGTGCTAATAATCTGTAACATCCCGGGCCTCACTATGTAATATTGTCCGCTTTGAGTCACTCGTCCTGACGCGAACGAACCGCCATCCCAGCCACAGTCTTTTCCCTCACGGTTTTAAAACGCGTTACACAGATTAGATGGTCCGAGCGACAGTCTTCGGATGTGTGCAAGGAAAGGGTCCCTCTCTTCTCTTGTCCCACATTGCCTAGGGAGGGAGGTCTTGGTTAGTTTATAAGGCTTAGGTCCCTCTAATTTGTGTAACGCGTTTTAAAGCCGTGAGGGAAAAGACCATGGCTGGGATGACAGTTCGTCCCCGCCAGGGCGGGTGACCAAAAGCGGACAATATTACATAGTGTGTGTGGGGGGCCACTGAGGAAAAAACTGCGGGTGACCAAAAGCGGACAATATTACACAGTGTGTGTGGGGGGCCACTGAGGAAAAAACTGTGGTTGGGCCGCCAAAAGTGGACAATATTATACAGTGTGTGAGGGAAAAGACCGTGGCGGAGATAGTGGTTCGTCCGCATAAGGCCAAAATAAGAATCAAGCGAGATAGCGGTTCGTCCGCGTAAGGCCAAAATAAGAATCAAGAATCTCGGTCAGTGGAGCTCGGGATGTTACATAATCAAACATAAAGCCAAAATAAGAACCAAGAATCTTGTGACCCACGTGTCCTAGAAGTAAGAAACGTGATGCGTACGACCTAGAAATAATGTCCGCAGGTCTTGCTGGACATGTGAGTTGATCAGTAGAGTCAACTGAAAATTTCAATCCTGACAGCTTAAGGTAGACAGTACTGATCACATTTCTATTTCTATCTGAATCCTAGATTTTAGCTTGCAGGGCGCAAGCAGGTGTACTTTTTCTTCTAAATCTTATATAGATTCGCGGAGGCATGGAAACTCCTACTTTGTTCATCTGCTTTTACTTTATCTGCCTGTCAGTCTTTGGCTTATCGACTGCAGCTGACACGTTCAGTTCAGGCCGGTCTATGAAAGATGGAGAGTCATTGGTCTCTTCTGACCAAAGCTTTGAGCTCGGCTTCTTCTCTCCTGGCAACTCCAAGAACAGGTACATCGGCATATGGTACAAGATTAGTCCGGGAAGAGTTGTTTGGGTTGCCAACAGGGAAAATCCCCTCACTGATTCACACGGAGTTCTCGCGTTTGGTCATGATGGAGATCTAGTTCTTTTCAACCAATCGAACAGCGTCATCTGGTCTTCAAATTTCTCCAGGGTTCTGAAAAATCCGGTTGCACAGCTCTTAGACACTGGAAATCTTGTTCTCAGAGAGAATTATAGTCTGAATTCTGATGAATATTCGTGGCAGAGCTTTGATCATCCGTCGGACACACAACTACCCGGTATGAAATTAGGATGGGACTTGAAAATTGGTTTAGAAAGACATCTGACTTCTTGGAAAAGCATGGATGATCCTTCCCCCGGAGACTATATTTACAGGTTAAATATACAAGGGTTGCCTCAATTTGAACTCATCAGCTTAGGATCTGGCAAGAAATATCGAACAGGAACGTGGGATGGAATACAATTCAGTGCTGTTCCAATGGTTTTACATGCACTGACCAAGCTGGTGTTCTTTAATGGTGATGATGAGAAATTTTTTTCATATGAAGCCATAAAAAGCGAATATAGCGCAAGTATATTTACATTAAACCATTCCGGGATTACCCAGTTCTATACTGCAAGTAAAAGAAGCAATGCCTGGAACCTCGCGTACTCGCCGAACGATCCATGTGATGGTTACAGTACTTGTGGGGCCAACGGTATCTGTAGAAGTAGCAGAGCTTCGATATGCAATTGCTTAAAGGGCTTTGTACCGAAGTCTCCTGAAGAATGGAATCTCCTCAATTGGTCCGGTGGATGCACGAGAAGAATACCAATAAATTGTCCAAAGGAAGATGGGTTCCTCAACCTCGCAAAAGTGAAAATTCCGGACCTGTTAGAGTTCTGGCTGAACGAGAGCATGAGCCTCGAAGAATGCGAGGCCGAGTGCTTAAAGAACTGTTCATGTACCGCCTATGCTAATTCAGATGTTAGCGGGGGAGGTAGTGGCTGTATCCTGTGGTTCAGAAACCTAATTGACATTAAGGAGTACGAAGAAGATAACTATGGGCAAACTCTATACATCCGCCTACCAATATCTGAACTAGGTAATTTTGCCAATCAATGCCTTTTTCTCTAGACATTCCATCTTTTAACCAGCTTATTCAGCAGCAGCACCCTAGATGATTGCATTAATCTTCTCGGTCTTCTCTATTCCAGATGTCCATCATAACTCTTTTAAGAAGAAGGGGATGGTCATTGGCATAATGATGTCGGCTATTGTTGCTTTTTCTGTATCGGCCATGGTGTACTGCCATCGAATTAGGAATTGCAGAATAAAGAGCAAAGGTCAGTAATTCTTTATCCATGAATGTACACCTCCAGAATATACAAAGAGATCTTAAGGCCCTTTTGTGAGGTTAACAAATGTTTCGGCTAAGATTTTTGTTGTAACTGGTCTTTTTCAGGTAGGAAAATCAAGGAGGAAGATACTGACTTGCCACTTTTTGATCTGGCTACCATGGTTAATGCTACAGACGGTTTTTCTGAGAATAATCTGATTGGAGCTGGTGGCTTTGGCCCAGTTTACAAGGTAATGGGCCACGCATGTTCCAAGACACAGCTGACTGCAAGCAGTGTTATCATATTTCTTTGTTGAACTGTCTACTCTAAACGCAATACGCAGGGCAATCTTTCCACAGGACAAGAAGTAGCAGTGAAGAGACTGTCAAGAAACTCAGGACAAGGTCTTGAAGAGTTCAAGAATGAAACGATTCTGATAGTCAAACTTCAACACCGGAATCTTGTGGGGCTTCTAGGTTGTTGCATGGAGAGGGAGGAAAAGATTTTGGTTTATGAGTACATGCAAAACAAGAGCTTGGATTATTTTATATTTGGTTAGGCCTCTAGACCCTTTATTCAAGCATGTTACTTGATCATGATACTATCTGTGGACCGAATTAATTCTCCTGGTTGACTAAACTTATCTGCATATACAGATCATGAAAGATGCTTATTGTTAGACTGGGAAAAACGTTTTGATATTATCATCGGGATTGCTAGAGGTCTTTTGTATCTCCACCATGATTCTAAACTCCAAGTAATTCACCGTGATCTCAAAGCTAGCAACATTTTATTGGATGGCAGCCTAAGCCCTAGAATCTCTGACTTTGGGTTGGCAAGAATTTTCGCTGGTGATGAGAAAGAAGTAAAGACAAGGAGAATCATCGGAACCTAGTAAGAACTCATCTTTTCAGAAAATCTCTATATAGTACTGTATATTATGTGAAAAGGCAAACACCAATCACTTTGTCATTACAGTGGCTATATGTCCCCTGAGTATGCATTCGATGGAAAATTCTCTATGAAATCTGATATCTTTAGCTTTGGCGTGCTTTTGTTAGAGATTGTAAGCGGCAAATGAAACAGAGGATTCTGCCACCCAAGTCATCAACATAACCTTCTTGGACATGTAAGAGAAAAAAATCCAGAGCATAGGTTGTTCTCTCTCCCTTATCTCCCTCTTTTCACATGCAACGCTAAGCCCGCTATACAATTTTTTCAGGCATGGTTGCTTTGGAGTGCAAACAGAGCCACGGAACTCATTGATGGGTGCTTGTATGATCTGGTGGAACCTCAAGTACAAAGATGTATCCACATCGGCTTGTTATGCGTGCAGAAGTTCGCCAACGATAGACCAGCGATGTCCTCTATTGTTGCCATGTTAGGAAATGAAAGTGCAAGCTTGCCTCGACCTAAACAGCCTGGTTTCTTTATGGAAAGAAGTTCAATGGACTCAAGCGCAATCTCGACACATGAAGAACTCCATTCTATTAATGCAGTCTCAATGACAACGTTGGATGGTCGATAGTGTGCTTTTGTGGGGAATTGCAAATAGATCCCAGAACTCTTGGTCTGTTGCTGATTATTTATTTCATCCGATGTCCAAACTTCTTGATTTGTGTGAATGGTATATAAATCCAATGTATGCTGGTCCAGAAAACCATTCATGTCTGTTTGCTATGTGTCCAAAAGTTTCGTGGATATAGGCCAATAATGTCACTAGAGGCATCTTCAATAAGGACCTCCAGCTTTGGTTTCACCACCAAATGCTCTAAAAACTTAAGCTCTAATACTATGAAAGATTTTGTGGGATTATTATTAATGTTTTAAAAATTTAAGCTATTAGATGAAATAATAATTTATTGTTTAAATATTCTAACATCTTGCACATAGAATATTTTTACAATCATCATGCTAGAAAGTAGATAAACTTCCTATCGAGGATGTTCCCCAAAATCTGCAATTTAAAATTTTAGACCAGCTTTCTTGGCGCATGAAGGTAAAAGGGATCGGAAGATTATGTACATGAAACAATTGCTTCCTTGTAGATTGAGGATTATTTAGCGTGAGATGAGGGCTCCAATAAAGAATGATCAATTTTTATGATTCAGTGGCTCAATCAACTTGGTGGAGGCCCTTTATTGAAAGATCATTGCCAATGATTATTCCTAGAGATAAATAATATTTGACTCTCTAACCTTTTTATATGAGCAAATTGTAGGATTTACTGTTTACTTTATCTCAAGGATTTCTAAACGTCGATTTTTTTCCAACAAGAAGTCCAAATCAAAATCCGCAAAATTCTACAAATTCTTAGAGACATGAGCAATCTAATTATCACCATCGAACAGCTCATCCTCAGCTGGAGCTTCATCGGCAAAACCAACACAACCCGGGCTAAAAAATTTTATTCTTAGAACAAAAACTAACTTGCAAGAGGAAAAAAAAAACGGGAAACACTTACCAATCAACTGCAAATGCAATAGGCATATTTTGGCATCAGGACACCACCGTGATTTTTCCGTCTCTTCTTTCTCTCGGTCGTGCTCTGCTTTTGTTTTAGTTTTTTCTTTTTCTCGGCCGATTATATCTCTTGTACTCCTTTCATTCTGCCTTTGAAGACCGAAGCTAAACTAAGGCTAAAAGTAGCCTTATGGGCTTAAGTGGTTTCTTGGGCTCGTGGGCTTGGCCCAACCTTTTACAACACACGTCACAAAATCGCTCGCTAGGTGCCAAACTCGTGCGGTCACATCTTATTTTAAATTTGCACAGCCCGAATAATTTTGGGATGAAAATTAGGTCTTGGGGACCAACTCCATCATAAGTCGTGAAGGAGGGGGCATGACTTTCGTGCATTGCATGAATAGACATCATAAGTCGCCCGATAAAGACACCTGCTTAGCTTGGTCGTCTACATTTAATGACCATCGCTCTCTTATTTCGTTGGGAGTTGCAGGTGATAGAATCTGCTACAAAACTACAGAATATCCTGTCAGGTGGGCTTCAGCTAGATATTCTTGGCGAGAACCTTTTAAGTTTAAAACTTTTCATTGAGAGGGAGCTAGGAAAAAAATTAACAGAAGATTTTATGGCATTGGAAGAGGTTCCATACTCCCCCTTCTTTTACTGTGTTCATGTCATGTTTATGCTGCACTTGGTGGTCGCATCTGATTCGTTAAGTCCAGGTCAGTCCATTAAAGATGGAGAGAGATTGATCTCTTCAGGCCAAAGCTTTG
Source organism: Eucalyptus brandiana (assembly GCA_014182725.1). Lineage (NCBI taxonomy): Eukaryota > Viridiplantae > Streptophyta > Magnoliopsida > Myrtales > Myrtaceae > Eucalyptus > Eucalyptus brandiana. The sequence goes on along the minus strand of CM024673.1, from coordinate 10,123,127 downwards.
AGCTTGGGTTCTTCACTCCAGAAAACTCCAAGTACAGGTACTTGGGGATATGGTACAAATTTAGTCCTGAAAAAGTCGTTTGGGTTGCCAACCGAAACAACCCGCTCATTGATTCAAATGGTGTTCTTACATTTAGCGATGAGGGGAATCTATTTGTTCTCAACCGATCAAAGAGCATCATCTGGTCTTCGAATTCATCCAGGGTTTTAAGAAACCCGGTTGCACGGTTGTTCGACTCTGGTAACCTTGTCATTTCAGAGAATACCAGCTCGCATTCTGGTGAATGCTCATGGCAGAGCTTTGACTATCCAACCGACATCCTTTTAGCTGGTATGCGATTGGGATGGAGCCTCAAAACCGGTTTTGAATGGTCTCTGACTTCTTGGAAAAGCACGGAAGATCCTTCCTCTGGAGACTATACCTTCGGAATAAATGTTAATGGATTGCCCCAACTTGAGGTTCGCAAAAGAGGCTCCACAAAAACATTTCGAGCAGGGCCATGGAATGGATTGCGTTTCATGGGAATTCCATCAATTGAGACTACCCTTTTGAGGCCTCTCTTTGTTTACAATGACACAGATGTCCATTATGAGTTTGATAATTCCGTGGATGATATCATTACCATGCTCACATTGAATCAGTCTGGTCTTCTGCAACTTCTTCTAAGGAAGAAATAGAACTCTAGATGGGATGTCATGGTCTCATTTCCCCGCGATCCATGTGATAACTATGGGCAGTGTGGTGCTAATGGTGTCTGCAAAAGTAACAAAGACCCTAGATGCCAGTGCTTGCAGGGATTTGTGCCCAAATCCCAAGAAGAGTGGCAGTTATTTAATTCAACCAGTGGGTGCATTAGGAAAGCTCAGTTGAATTGCTCTCAAGAACCGGGCTTTCTGAAAATTTCGATGCTGAATCTGCCCGATCTGATAGACTTCTGGGTAAACAAGAACATGAGCCTTGACGAGTGCAAGGTGGAGTGTCTAAAAAACTGTTCTTGTACGGCCTATGCTAATTCAGATGTTAGAGGAGGAGGAAGTGGCTGTTTGATGTGGTTCGGTGATCTCATTGATATAAGAGAATTTGAACAAGACAACCATGTACAAAATCTCTACATAAAATTATCTGCTTCTGAGCTAGGTAAATATGTACATAGTGATTCAGTTATTCTTTTGCTGGACTATTTCTGGTTACATCCATCGGCTTATGAACAAATTATCGTCCGAAATTAGTTAACACACTTTTTCTTGGCAATTCTAGATTCCATCAAAAGCCCTGTCAATAAGACAAAACTGTTGACTGTCACGGTGGCTTCGGTCATTCCTGGATTGCTCATAGCGGCTATAGCATTCAGTATTCTGTGGAAGAGCAGAACAAAAAGAAGAGGTAAGCTTGTTTGTAATTTAGTCCCCTTTTAACTGTGAAATTTGCATTGAAATTCTGTAGTCGGACCATGACCAAATTAAATATTAATTCATGTGATAGAGTTCGTCCTTGTAGGCTTACAGAGTCAGAAGAAAGACATTGATTTACCGTTATATGATTTTTCGACCATTGCCATTGCTACTGGACATTTCTCACAGACCAACATGATTGGAGCGGGTGGCTTTGGTTCAGTCTACAAGGTAATGAGGTATGGATTTGCAAGTTTACAGAACACGATAAGCTTATTTAATTAAAAAAATAATGTAGGGAAATCTCTCCATGGGTCAAGAAATAGCGGTGAAGAGGCTGTCGAAAGGTTCAAGACAAGGCCTTGAAGAATTTATGAATGAAGTACTCCTAATTGCCAAACTTTAGCATAAGAATCTTGTCGGACTTCTTGGCTGTTGCATTGAGGGAGAAGAAAGAATGTTAATATATGAGTATATGCCAAATAAAAGCTTGGATTATTTCATTTTCGGTTCGACCTCCTTGATCCTTTTCATTTCCTTTTCGCTTCACCCCTATTCTATTAGTCAGTATGTCATTTGTGCCTCTACCTGGACATACAACCAAATGCAAATCAATAAACTCATTTCCTTCAGAGTGCCGAGCTTAAATTTTTAAGACTTACATTGGGTTTGACTATATGCAGATGATGACAGAAGCTTCTTGTTAGCATGGAAGAGTCGCTTCAACATAGTTTTAGGAATCGCGAGAGGACTGCTTTATCTTCATCAAGATTCAAAACTGCAAGTCATTCACAGAGATCTCAAAACAAGTAATATTTTGTTAGATGTGGACCTCAATCCTAAAATCTCAGACTTTGGCCTTGCAAGAATCTTTGGAGGCAATGAAAGAGAAGCAAGAACGAGAAGAATAATTGGTACCTAGTAAGTTTCTTATCTTGATTAACGAGCACTTTGTCCATGAACACTGGGTAGATTTAAGTCTCGATATTCTTAATGCAGCGGCTACATGTCTCCGAATATGCTTTTGATGGAAAATTCTCTGTGAAATCCGATGTTTTTAGCCTTGGTGTAGTTTTGCTAGAGATAGTAAGTGGCAAAAGGAACAGAGGGTTCTGCCATCCTGATCATGAACACAACCTTCTTGGGCATGTAAGTATGGTATGGTTGTCCAAACTCATGTCTTTTAGGTGATGCTTAATGACATAAATGGATTTGTCCCAGGCATGGTTGCTGTGGAGCGCAGTAGGACCTTGGAGCTTCTACATGAATCTCTATGCGACTCCTTCATTGCATCCCAAGTAGAGAGATGCATTCATGTTGGTTTGCTATGTGCCCAAAAGCTTCCTGGAGATAGGCCAACAATGTCTTCAGTCGTTTTCATGTTAGCAAATGAGGAAGCAATATTGCCAAAGCCTAAACAGCCCGGTTTCTATATGGAGAGAGTTCCATCGAGCACAGAGGCATCTTCAATAAGGGAAGACTTGTACACAAGGAATATCGTTACGATCACCATGCTGGAAGGTCGATAAACTTCCCATCGAGAATGTTCCCTATAGTGTGCGATTTAGATTTTTAAATCGGCTTTCTCGGCACATGGATGTAAAAAGGATCAAAAACTTGTGTGCACAAATATGTGGCTATGAGGACTATCTAGAGCAAGATGAGGGCCGCAATAAAGGATTCTCGTTTTTATGATTTAGTGGCTCAAGCAACTTGGTGAGGGCCTTTTTATTGACCTTCATTGCCAATGATTATTCGTGGAGATAAATCATATCAACTCTATAACCTTTTGAAGGAGCAAGTAATTATATTTAGTACTTTGATTTATCATTATACAATACATTGATATGTAGTATCCCGATGAAGGACTTCTACATATATGACCAATATAAAGTCTCTATTGTTAACCACTGGGGGTTCGCCCCAGTGGCCACCCTTCCAACATGGAAGGGGGAGGTGAGGGGTTCAAATCCCCACCTTCTCAAGGGGGGATAGGGGGTAGGGACGTGTAAGTTTGAGAGTGGGTTGCGACTCCCACGCCCTGCAAGAGGCAGGGCACAAGTCTGCAAGTGAGTGTAGAATAGGAATAGAGTAGGACTGACCAAAAAAAAAAAAAAGTCTCTATTGTTCGGTCTTAATTGAATGAGTTCAACAACACTTTCAGCGCGTTAATCAAAATGATAAGAGTAACAAATTCCATGGTCTTGATTTTTTTTTTTTTTTTTTTTTTGGGTAAGGATTGTCTTGATGTTGTTATCCGGTTTAATCAATATTTGAAATTCAATAAACTGATTCTTTAGCATGTGGTAACTTGCCTCAACTCCAGAGTTCCCAAGTTGAAATTGTCAAATATATTGTCTCGATGATGGCAGGAAAGAGGAAAGAGAAAAAGAAAGCAATGTGGAATTTCAGACTAATTTATCACCCAATCTAACGATGAAAATAATCGATTAATGATTGATATCTAAAACATAATCGTGTTCAAGAGTTATCCTAATTAGATATGGGCTATTGATAATTAGATATGTACTAAGCACATCAATGTGTGAGAATTATAGTGAGCTAGACTTTATTGTTGCTTCATCTGGTTCTTGAGTTATAGAAAACATTTGCTGAAAACAATTTGAAAAGTCTGTGAAAGCATTGTGATATATGTGGACATGAATCTGTCACTTGCCTGCATATTGAGGACCATCTAACACGAGAATATCAAACAAGTTTGCTATTTTTAATGACATGGATTGTCTTTAAAACGATATGCACTATCGAATGATATCACCAATGTTTGTTTAGAGTTAGTATCAAATCCATCTCCACATTTCTCCTATTATCACTTACTCTCCTCCACTTTTAAAAACACCGATTAACATCTCAAGATTTGTCATTGGAGATCACTTTACATCTACGCATCTCGCCTTATTTATAATAATGCCATTTCGTTTCTGAAAATGTCCCTACCTAGGGCATAAATTTTCTACCACACCCAACCCCAAAACCAAACTCAAAACATAACCCCATGACTCTAAGCTCAGTTACTGCTTATTGGCTGCCGTCATGGCCACCGCCACAATGGCGTCCGCGATAGTGGTAGACGGTGATGGGTGATAAAAGAGGTGGAGGCCAGGGTTTGTGAGAGATTCAGAAGATTACAATCCAAAGAGGGGCAATTTTGTTATTTTAGTAATAAGACATTTTCAGAGGATGGTAAGAGGTATTTTTTAAATAGAGGAGGGTAAGTAGTAATGGATGGAAAGTAAGGATTGTTTTTGGTATTTTCTTCCCTTTTATTTTGTTGGGAAAAATTGCTAATAACTAACAACTAAGGTAGCTCCGTGAATCTACATCTTCCTTCAAATAACACTCAAATCATTTCAGCTGGATGAGTAGAAAGTCTGAGGATAGACCAACAAATAAATTTCGCGAAGCCAGAGTAGGTAGAGAACCTAAACAAAATGAAAAGAAATTCATCATTGCGGTAATCGTTGGCAATTAGAAGCCCACAGTAGTCAACCAATTGAAGCAGTTGGTAGCTGAAATTCAATGAACAATTGTCATTTGATTACTTATGAGGGGTTCCGATTCTCAATTTGTCAAACCTAAGTAGCTGATGGATAAAAAACAAGCAAAAATAAATAAATAAATAAATAAATAAATAAATAACAATAGGGTCAAATGTATGTATCGTCTTATGACCGCTATGATGCCCAGCAAAAGGGCCCCATGGTGGCTCTTGAGAAGTTTCTCGCGTTTTCGTACATTTTGACTGGACAAATTCACAGTATTTACAAATAAATAATTCAAATACAACGTAGAACTCAGACCACAAGTCACCGACTGAAACGTCCTGCAGCTTTGCAATGGTCTAGTACCTCGGTCAACTTGGATAAATGACTCAACAACGAAAATCAAACACGCAAAAGGCCTCTGACGACAGAAACCCGAGACCCAAAATACGGGCGTCCTTTCGTTAGATAAGTGGAGAGATTCTAATTTAAATAGAAAAGTGGACTTCTGGAGGGTTCTTCCACTTAATAGATTCGGTTCAACAAATCAATCTATATGATCCAATGAATCGGTTTCGTGCACAAATTGAAGGTCGAAACATATTTTAACTTGTTTTCCTACTATGCTTGTGTACATTTTTAATGCTAAAATACTTACAATTTCACATCACAACTTAGGTCTACAATGTCACGTGGCTAATGCCAGAATCACATTGTTAGTCAATGTATTCAATTACAGTCAATCACGATGCGTGGTGTGGTGTAGTTCGCACAGGAATGCGCGTTCATGTAGGAGTTATATTGTCATGACTCGAACCCCGGGCACATGCACATCCCTCAATGGTCGATTTAAAATTTTCAACATCCCAGGAATTGTTGCCGACCCATTTATTATTTTGCACATGCGGAAACGTAAAATAATCTCCATACAACAAAACAGTGGGATAGAAACGTAGGATATTATTTTTCACAAGCCACACCTACAACATCACATTACTTATAGGCCAATTTAACATCCCAAGGTCTAATACAAAAAGTGAAGCTGTTCGATTACTCACTAACTAAGCTTCTACCAACAAGACTAGGGTTTATTACTACCATATTTCTCGATCTCTCGGGGGTGAGCCGTCACCCTACATCCAGTCTTGACGGAAAACCCGTCATCACTTGGAAGGAGATAGCGAGAGCCCTATTCCTCCTTTACTGCGACCGACTGTACACGACCTGGCCTTCCTCCATTTAGGGACCTGAAAAATGTTAGCCCACTAAGGGGTGAGATCACATCTCAGCGAGTAAATCCCCTAAATCAAGAGTAGGAGAAGGGTACACTCAACATGCAATCTAATCACTTTTCTCACACTTTCTTAATACTAGTACTTTTCTGCATGTTAGTGTCAATCAAATCATACATGAGATATTGAGATCATATATCATCAGAATACTTTTAACATGTACATATGTAAGGACATAAATGTCACATAATTACACGGGCCCCCAATTAGCAGACTAAGCCGTTATGCCACGTCCCATACCGCACCACATAGTTTCGTCTTTTAATTAGATCCCTCACTTTCACCCATTCATGTGTCACAAATGATTTTAATGCTCAGATAACAGTCTTCCGGCATAACCAGGCATTTCATGCGTCACAAATGATTTCAATGCTCAGATAACAGTCTTCTGATATAATTGAGCATTTCATGTGTCACAAATGATTTCAATGCACAGATAACAGTCTTCCGGCATAACCGGGCATTTCATGCGTCACAAATGATTTCAATGCACAGATAACAGTCTTCCGGCATAATTGGGCATTTCATGTGTCACAAATGATTTCAATGCACAGATAACAATCTTCCGGCATAACCGGGCATCGCCTCGCACCGTCGAGCGCAGCATCGTCTACATCTAGACGACATTCCATATAGGAGCATCGGTCCAGCCTCCACTGCGACTAGCATCCGTTGACGTGGGGCATTCCCGAAAGAGCATTGCCCGGCCCCAAAGGCTCGTGGCGGAATCATGTCATGAATTGCATATGATCAATGTCACACTTCAATAATCAGTTACACATAGCATTCATAGTCTCAATTAAGCAATTTCATGGCAAGAATACTTCAAAACAAACATAAATTTTTACTAACTTGAATTGACAGAAAATAGTCCAATTACGCTCTTCCGAATTCGAAGTCAGAAACCCACTCGTATGAGCCCGAAAAATTCTCAAATTTGGACACGTGATAGAAAACACAAAAAAAAAAAAAAAAAAACATTTTTCATAAAGGCACCGAGATTTAGATCCCTCTGGATTCGGCCCAGAAATTCTTTCTATCCAGCACAAAGATCGGGTCCAGTTTCAGAGAGCCTAACTCATCGAAATCAGTTTGTTTTTCGGTCGAAATCTAGTTCGTTTGATTTGAAATTCAATTATATGAAACTAAAAGTTATAAAGAACAACTTTCATGAAGAAACCGATTGGAAATTCGACCTCTAAAGGTCAGTAACAGCCCTCTGAATCATAACAGATCAGGAGTTACAAAACTGTCCGAATTACTGTTCCGAGGATGACGTCATTAAAATCGTCATCTTTTTAATTTATAAAAATTTTGAGAAAAATATATGTTATTAATTAGGATATATAAAACATTTCTTTACAACAAAATTTCTTCAAAATCGTAACACACGATTGTCTACAAAATTAGCAAAACACACACGTCTTGGAAACTGTTTCAGAAATCAGCTACTGTTCTAGTCCGAATCTTCTTCCACGACGTTTGTCTTGCTCTCAAAACCCTATCTAAGATTTTCTATGGCCATCATAACATCCCTAAACAACATCTATCCATATATAATGTCATCTACATATTTTTAACTTGTACGAATTCCTAATAGAAGTACTCAACCCTTAGTCCAGATTTAGAAGACAACTCACCACCGAAACTAATGGCGATCCCCACTTGTGACCGGACGGCAACACAAGAACAACCCTGGAAGTTTTTGACAATGATTTGGACCCGGCACAACGGCTGGAGGTGTCGTTGAGCGACCACCACAGCAGCACACAAAGTCCCGGATTTTCTTGAGGAGGGAGGAACGCTCGGGACCTTGCTGTTCGGTCGCTGCTTTGTCGTCCAAGGGGGAGCAGAAACGGAAGTAGCACGTTCAAGGGAAGAGAAAGCAACAGCTTGTACGTTGAAAGAGACAAGGGAGAAGAATAAAATAAGAGGAAGAAAGGAAAAGGTGGAAGTTGCCATCGTAAAATACAACAGACAGACTTCCATGTGTGAGAAAAGGGTGGGGAAGGAGAGTGGAAATTACTTGGAAGTTTCACTGAAGTTTCCTTCAGCTTTTGGCCTATTTTTCCATGGAAATTTTGGCCACATATCACCATCATAGACCCCACAAAGTTTTCCAACATTGTCTCTTCTAATTGAGATGAAAGAAAAGGTTGGAATTCATGTAAACTGCTGAATCCGAATTTTGAAGTTGATTTTCGTAGCTTTTTCCCATGGAGATTGAGTTCCTTTCCCTATCAAGTGGTCCCTCTATCTTTTCCAAGTCCATCTCCATTAAGTACCAAGGAAATTGAGGTGAAATTGTAGGAGAGAGGGATTCCTATGAATTTCCTTTTGAGGAGACTTCTCTTCTTTCTTTAATTATCAATCTAACATCTAATTCAATAGGGTCAAGTCCCTTAGTAACAACTTATAATACCTTTTAAATTGTTTCATATTAGAGGCCTTAAAATCCTACTTAAAATGTGACAATTTCCTTGCTCTTTTAATTTGCTGATCTTGCACATTTCGTGAACAATTCCCATCATCAATAAATTTTTGAGAAGATGCAACAATGTCTTTGGGATGAATTGTGACACATGAAAATTCTTAATTTCTGTAATCGACATCATTTCCTTGGTTAATTTCAGTCAAATGTGATTTTAGCGCAACCTAAATTATCGGTTAACCCATGGTCGATTATTCCCGAGCCACAATGTACATCTTCGACGCATTGACAACTCTCGATTGTCGTGAAAAATCTCGAGGTTTCAATTACGAGTACAGGGTATCAAAACAACAGAAAATTGGATTTAGTGCCGATCGACGAGAAATTTGTAATTAGTTGGAATCACCCAAGCCTAATTTTATCTCTATTGAATCGACCTATTTACGATTTCTGATAGATTTTCGACTGTGCCGAACTGATCCTTGTAGACTAACACGGTCGAGCAATCAATTCCTGGTCGAATTCTCAAGTCTGTTGCCTCAAAATCCTTTAATAACTTTCCCGATTAGTCAAGTTATCTCACGAGTGATCAGCTCAGAGAATAGCGCTATAAGCACGTCGACAAAAAGCCCGATTTATTTAATTGAAAATAGAAGCGGAAAATCAGACTGTCACATATATCATGGTAGTAAATGCTTAGCTCAAATTTATGCACCAAATATGTTCTAAACATCACTTTTTCTCTTTTCAAAAGTAACATGTCGTGTCGTGTTGTGCGTTTCCAGCAAATTGAGCCGTCGACCTCAATCATTTTTAAATATGAATTTATAAATTCATAATATAGATAAGACCACTCTTATTAGAATACCCACAATTAAGCAAATCGAGCTCATGAAGTTGAAATCCTATAAATTAAATAAGAAGTAATATCCAAATTCAAGCAATTAAGACTGGTCTGGATGGCGCTATTTCAGAGCCAAAGTGCTCACTACGAGTTGACGAAAGATCTCCAGAATGACCAATCACGATGAATAACCACTAATGTGAAGAATAACCACTTGGGCGACAAATAGCCACTCACGCAATAAACTTTCTTGTATTATATCTCTCTATTGAACTCTAAATTAGAGTGGGTAAACCCTATGCAAGTTAAAAGATTCTGAACTTTGTTGACTAAAAAGACAAACGAAGACGTGAACCCGTCAACCAAAATAAAAATTTGGAAATCGGTTGTAATGCATATGACATTTTAAAAATTCATTCCAATCAAATTGTGTTTCAAAATCAACTTTTATAAAATCTTACCACTGCACAACATCTTATATTATTATTCCCAATAAAGTTGCAGCTTAAACTTTAAGTTGAATCCAGAAACTTAAAATTCACATGGGTCCGAATTTATGAGTTGATTTAGAAAATTTTCTGATTAGATGAGCAAAGAGTAAGAATACGATACGAAATGGCGTTAGTTTGACTTGTCGAGCTTTCCAAGGCAAGGGTGCAAGAACCGTTTTCTTATTTTCTCTCTCTCTCTTCCTTCTCTTTTTCTTTCTATTTCCCCTTCCTTTTTCTTCTCTCCTAGCTACTCTGGGGTTGTTTGGCAATGTGCCAAATAGTACCCAATTCTAATTTTTTGTTCCTAGGAGTAGTTTTGGAACAGAATTGCGTTTGGTAAAATTTTTGTTCTCGGGAACAGATTTGGAGTAGAATCAAGAATAAAAAAAAAAAAGTTGATTCTTGTTTCAGGAACAAATCCGAGAATCAACCACCACTTGCGGTAACCTAGCTGAATAAGAGCTCCCATGACGTCTACCCAGGACGGAGGAGTTCGAATCCCGCGGGTTGCACAGGATCTTAAGTGCAATGTCGGAGTGGTGGGTCTTCCGCTAGCGTCGCTCCAAGGTTTACCCACCGGCTGCCGGCTGTACGGGGTTCCCTGGTATAAAAAAAAAAAAAAAAAAATCTGAGAATCAAAACCAAATATTCTTCTTCTCTTTTCTTCTTCTTCATCGAATGCCGTCCGCCACCGTCCATTGCCGCTCGCCACCGATTGCCGCCGCCGGTCACCGGCAATCGGTCCGGCGAGCTCACCAAAGGCAAGCCCAGCCATCGGTGAGACTTGGCCTCGCCAGATTTGGCGAGGCCGAGCCTCACTGAGGCTGGGCAAGCCTCGCGACGCCCAGCCTCACCGATGGCTAGGCGGGCCTCGCTCGGCCTCAGTGAGGCTCGCCTAGCCTCGCCAGTGGCGCCCAGCCTTGGTGAGGCTGGCCTGGCCACTAGCAAGGCTTAGCTGGCGAGGGCTAGCCTCGCTAAGGGTCGGCAACAGACCCGAAGAAGAAGAAGAATAGGAAAAAAAAAAAAAAAAAGGAAAAAATAAAAAGAAAAAAAGGAAAAAAGTATAAAAATTATTTAAAAATTAATAAGGACGGTATCAAACGTAATTCTATTTCAGAATAACAATTTTTGGATAGTTATCAAACGGCTTAAAATGCTTATAATCTATTCCCAGAAACAGAATAAAAAATAATCATTTCTGATCAGAATTTACTCTCGAAAATAAAATCGTTACCAAACGCCTCCTCTCTACGTGCGCTCCTTTCTCTCTCTTGCGTGACTTTTCTCCTTCTTTGACCAGTCAACCTTTTCCTTTAACTTGTTCTTGCTTTCCTTTTTTTGACTCGGTCAATGCCCAAATATTACAGCATGATTAGACATCAGACGTTTCCTACTCACCAACTCTGGACAACTCTGGACGAAGGGTTCGCATATGACCCTTGATTACCCATCCCACAGGGAGTTGCTGGTGATTAGCTCTATTAAAATTGCAGAACATTCTGTAAGGTAGACTTTCAGCTAGATATTCATGGTAAGCGTCTTTTGATTTTCAAAACTGACACCTACAAGGAGGATCAACGGAAATATGGCGGAGGGCTTCATGGATATTGGAAAGCTTTCATTTTCGCCCCTTTTTCATTCTCTGAGTGTCATTTTTATATCGCTGCTGAACTTTTCGATCACATGCCCAAAAAGAAAGGGAGAAAAAAACAAGGAAACACTTACCAATCAACTGCCATAGGCATATTCCTTCTTTCATTCTGCCATTGAAGGCAGAAGCAAAACTAATAGGCCAAATATAACGTTATGGGCTTAAGTGATTTCTTGGGCTTGTGGGCTCGGTCCAGCCATTTGCAACACACATCACAAAATCACTTGCTTGTCACCTATGTAGCACGGAGACTCTTTGGAAGCCTTCGTATCGTGTCCGACACTCCGACACGTGTCCGACACGCGGTCAACGAGTGTCGAAAAATCTGACATGTGGTCAACTCTCTCAACATGCTTCGACACGCGAGTCCAAAATTCTGACAAGCGATTCCGACACGCATGGGGTCAATTTTAAAAATACTAATACTTATGGGGTCAAAATATAAATATACATAAAAGAAGTAATAAAAGAAGTAATAAAAATGCTATAAATATACACGCACTGGGTCAAATTTTTTTTTTTTTTTTTGTTTTTTTAGAATTGTTTTAGTTTTTAAAAAGTCTTTTGCTATGAAAGAAGTAATAAAAAATGCCATATATGATAAATAAATAAATTTAAAAGTATCATTTTAGCATTTTTCTTTAAACAATGTTTTTTTCCTCTAAGTTTTATGTATTATTGTAACAAATTAAAATAATGAATGATATTATTTAATATTTTTCATGTAAATTAATTGTAGGCTATTTTTATTATTATTTATTTATGTATTTATATATAAAAATATATTTAATATATAACGTGTCAGAACGTATCGAAATTCTTTATTTTTAAGAAATGACGTGTCGGCGTGTCGTGTCATGTCGTTTCATGTCGCGTGTCCGTGTCGATGCTACATAGGTTGTCATCCTCTAACTCTAAAACCAACCCACATAGTATCGGTCCTCAATTTTTAAGATCGAGGACCGACCCTATTAAGCCCGGAACTGAGGATCGAACCAACCCAATGGATTCGGTCCAATTCCAATGTCAACTCGAGACCAACTAATACTTTTTTATTTTATTTCATTTTTCGTACTCATTGAAAATGAGACCAAAGATTGGACTGATGTAATGGGTTTGGCGACAAGCGAGGTTGGCGAAGAGAAGCAAGTGGTGAGCATTGAGTGGGGCAAGTGTTGAGTGGTTAGCGACGCAAGCGACCAGAAGAGAGCGAGACGAGTGTTAAGAGGCAAGCGAGAAAGTTGTTTCTTTCGATTTTGGCAAATTGAAGACTAAGAGGATAAAGAAGACAGTAGAAAATGAGTACTTGGGGAGGATACCGTGAGGAGCTATTTACGTCATTTTGGATGTCGTGAGGACTTCTTAGAAATACATTTTCCTTCTTTGTAAGTTATGGTTGTTGATGATGTAAGACATTAAAAGTATAAGTTATTAAAGAATAATGTAAAATTAATTTGACTCTTCACTAAGGAGCCATATAATGATATTGATGCCATTTGACTTAGGGCTTTCTCTATATAAAAAAATCATAAACAATATTAGATGTACACTATATATAATATATTTTAGATATATTATATATAATATATACAGTTAAGATTGATTCGAGTTGGACCGACCCTAAATTGCTGAAACAACCAACACCGTGCTGGTCCAGGGATCTCATGACCAAGGACCGACTCAGTCCTCCTGAGAGCCAGACCAAGACTGGCAAGATTGGGCAGGTCCAAGTTCGGCCCATGGTTAATCCTAAACCAATGCTCACCCCTAGTCTTCAGGACCAACTCCGTCATCAGTCCTGCTTGGGGAAGATTTGTTAGTTGTTACCCTGTCTCCGTCCTGTAGACTGCAATTGAGCCGGAAACCGAGGGTTATGACTTCTGTGCATTGCATGGACGACATCATAAGTCTCCAATAAAGACGCTTAACTTCGTCGTCTACATTTCCCGACCTTTGCTTTCTTATCTCACTGGGAGTTGCTAGTGATGGAACCTGCTGCAAAACTACAGAATATCCTGTCAGGTGGGCTTAAGCTAGATATTCTTGGTTAGAACCTTTTGAGTTTAAAACTTTTCATTGAGAGGGAGGTGCTAGGGAAAAACTACCAAAAGACTTTGTGGCATTGGACAAGGTTCCATATTCCCCCGTCTTTTACTCTGTTTATGTCATGTTTATGCTGAACTTGGTGATCGCATCCGATACCTTAAGTCCAGGTCAGTCCATCAAAGATGGAGAGAGATTGGTCTCTTCAGGCCAAAGCTTTGAGCTTGGGTTCTTCTCTCCAGAAAACTCCAAGCATAGGTACTTGGGGATATGGTACAAATTTAGTCCTGAAAAAGTCATTTGGATTGCCAACAGAAACAACCCGCTTACTGATTCAAATGGTGCTCTTACATTTAGCGATGAGGGGAATCTAGTTGTTCTCAATCGATCAAAGAGCATCATCTGGTCTTCAAATTCATCCATGGTTTTAAGAAACCCAGTCGTGCAGTTGTTGGACTCTGGTAACCTTGTCGTTTCAGAGAATACATGTTCACAATCTGGTGAATGCTCATAGCAGAGCTTTGACTATCCAAGTGACACCCAATTAGCGGGTATGCGAATGGGATGGAACCTCAAATCTGGTTTCGACGGGCGTCTGACTTCTTGTAAAAGCACGGATGATCCTTCCTCTGGAGACTATACCAACGGAATAAATGTAAATGGGTTGCCTCAATTGGAAATGTTCAAAAGAGGCTCCACCAAAACATTTCGGACAGGGCCATGGAATGGATTCCGTTTTATGGGAGCTCCAGCAACTGAGAGTGCCCCTTTCAAGTCTTTGTTTGTTTACAATGAAACAGATGTATATTGTGAGTTTGATAATCCTGTGGAGGTTATCATCACCATATTCGCATTGAATCACTCTGGTGTTATTCAACGTCTTCAAAGGAAGAAAGAGAGCTCTACATGGGATGTCATGATGACATATCCCCGCGATCCATGTGATAACTATGGGCAGTGTGTTGCTAATAGTGTCTGTAAAAGTAACAAAGACCCTAGATGCCAGTGCTTGCAGGGATTCGTGCCCAAATCCCAAGAAGAGTGGTAGTTATTTAATTCAACCAGTGGGTGCATTAGGAAAGCTCAGTTGAATTGCTTTCAAGAACCGGGCTTTCTGAAAATTTCGATGCTGAATCGGCCCGATCTGATAAGACTTCTGGGTAAACAAGAACATGAGCCTCGACAAGTGCTAGGTGGAGTGTCTAAAAAACTGTTCTTGTACGGCCTATGCTAATTCAGATGTTAGAGGAGGAGGAAGTGGCTGCTTGATGTGGTTCGGTGATCTCATTGATATAAGAGAATTTGAACAAGACAACCATGTACAAAATATCTACATAAAATTATCTGCTTATGAGTTAAGTAAATATGTACATAGTGATTTAGTTATAATTTTGCTGGACTATTTCTGGTTACATCCATTAGCTTATGAGCATACTATCGTTCAAAATTAGTTACACACTTTTTCTTGGCAATTCTAGATTCCATCAAAAGCCCTGCCAATAAGAAAATACTGTTGACTGTCACGGTGGCTTCAGTCAGTTCTGGATTTCTCATAGCAGGTATAGCATTGAGCATTATGTGGAAGAGAAAAGAAGAGGTAAACTTGTTTGTAATTTAGTCCCCTTTTAACTGTGAAATTTGTGTTGAAATTCTGTAGTTGGACCATGACCAAATTAAGTATTGCTTTCATGTGATAGTTAGGGTTTGTCCTTGTAGGCTTACAAAGTCAGAAGGAAGACATCGATTTTCCATTATATGATTTTTCTACCATTGCCGTTGCTACTGGATATTTCTCACAGACCAACATGACTGGAGCGGGTGGCTTTGGTTCAGTCTACAAGGTAATGAGCTATGGATTTGCAAATTTACAGAACACAATAAGCTTATTCAATTGAAAAGATAATGCAGGGAAATCTCTCCATGGGTCAAGAAGTAGCGGTGAAGAGGCTGTCGAAAGGTTCAAGACAAGGCCTTGAAGAATTTATGAATGAAGTTCTCCTAATTGCCGAACTTCAGCATAGGAATCTTGTTGGACTTCTTGGCTGTTGCATTGAGGGAGAAGAAAGAATGTATTGAGTATATGCCAAATAAAAGCTTGAATTATTTCATTTTTGGTTCGGCCTCCTTGAACCTTTTCATTTCCTTTTTGCTCCACCCCCATTCTATTAGTCAGTATGTCATTTGTGCCTCTGCCTGGACATAAACCAAATGCAAATCTATAAACTCATTTTCTTTAGAGTGCCAAGCTTAAATGTTTAAAACTTACATTGGGTTGACTGTACGCAGATGATGACAGAAGCTTCTTGTTAGAGTGGAAAAGTCGCTTTGATATAGTTTTAGGAATTGTGAGAGGACTTCTTTATCTTCATCAAGATTCAAAACTACAAGTCATTCACGGAGATCTCAAAACAAGCAATATTTTGTTAGATGCGGACCTCAATTCTAAAATCTCAAACTTTGACCTTGCAAGAATCTTTGGAGGCAATGAAAGAGAAGCAAGAACGAGAAGAATCGTTGGTACCTAGTAAGTTTCTCATCTTGATGAATGAGCAACTGCCCATGAACATTGGGTAGATTTAAGATGTGATATTCTTAATGCAGTGGCTACATGTCCCCAGAATATGCTTTTGACAGAAAATTCTCTGTGAAATCTCACTTTTTTAGCCTTGGTGTAGATTTGCTAGAGGTAGTAAGTGGCAAAAGAAACAGAGGGTTCTGCCATCTTGATCATCAACACAACCTTCTTGGGCATGTAAGTAAGTAAAGTATGGTGGTCCAAACTCATGTCTTTTAGGTGATGTTTTATGACATAAATGCATTTGTCCCAGGCATGGTTGTTGTGGAGCATAGGCAGGTCCTTGGCAATGATACATCGATATGTAGTATCCCTATGAATTACTTACACATTTGTAAAAAATATAAAGTATCTATTGTTTGGTCTTAATTGAATAAGTCCAACAATACTTTCATTGCATTAATCAGAATGATAAGAGTAACAAATTCTATTGTCCTGATATTGTTATCTAGTTTATTCAATATCTGAAATTCAATAAAATGATTCTTTAGCATGTGGGCTAGCATTAACTTGCCTGGACTCCGGAGTTTCCAAGTTGAAATTGTCAAATATATCGTCTCATGACAGCAACAAAGGGGAAAGAAAAAAAGAAAGCAATGTCAAATTTCAAACAAATTTATCACCCAATCTGACGATGAAGAGAATTGGTTCATGGTTGATATCTAATGCAAAATTGTGTTCAAAAGTCTTCCTAATTAAATATGGGCTAGTGATAATTAGATATGTGAACTAAGCAACTTAAATGTGTGAGAATCACAGGGAGCTAGACCTGCTTCATCATATTCTCGAGTTATAGAAAGCATTTGCTAAAAATTTTGAAAATTTTGTGAAAGCATTGTGATGTGTGTGGATATGAATATGTCGCTTGCTTGCATATTGAGGACCATTTAGCATGAGAGTATCAAATGAATTTCCTATTCTTAATGACATAGATCATTTTTAAAACGACATGCACTGTCAAATGATATCACTAATGTTTGTTTAGAGTTAATGTCAAATCCTACTCCACATTTCTCCAATTATTTCTTACCTTTCTCTACTTCTGAAACACCAATTAACATCTCGAGGTTTGCCATTGGAGATCACTTTACATCCATATTTATAATAATGCCATTTCATTTCCGAAAATGTCACCACCCAAGTCATAAATTTTCAACCACACCCCAACCCAAAACCAAACTGAAAACATAACCACACAACTCTGAGCTTATTTACTGCTCATTGGCCGCTGTCATGGCCACCGCCACATTGGGGGTGGCGGTAGCGGCAGACGGTGACGATTGATAAAAGAGATGAGGGTTTCTGGCTGATGGAGACACGATAATCATCAGCAATAAGCAGCCCACAGTAGTCAACTAAATGCTTTGGAATAGTTGCTTGTCTTGGAAAAGAAGCCGCGGGATTATTGGCAATAAACCGATTTTCCAAAAGTGAAGCAGTTGGAAGCTGAAATTGAATGAACAATTGTCACTTGATTACTTATTGGAGGTTCAACCCTAAGTTTGTCAAACGTAAATAGTTGATGGACCAAAAACAAGCAAAAAACAACAAAAAGAACAACTAAAGGGTCAAATGCATGTAACGTCGTATGACCGCTATGATGCTCAGCAGAAGGCCCGTCGTGACTTTTGAGAAGCTTCCCACGTGTCCATATATTTTGACCGGACGAATTGCCCCAAAATTTTCCATTCTGTGGGCTTTTAGTTCAAACTCAAGTGACAAGTGAAAGCCTGACGTGGGGATCTCTTCGACGCCAGAGCAGGGGACCATCATGGTGGATGGCCACTAGGGTGGTGGTGGTGGGGTGCCGCCCATGAGAAATGCTGAGCACAGTAAGTTTGGCCCGAAGAGGGGTTCTCTTGATGCGTGAAAATTATTAAGTTAATTTTTAAAATTTTATATCCAATCTGGGTTCATTCCACCCCTACACCGGATTTCTTGTCCAACATTTTATTTGGATATATCTGGGTTCACCCGGTTTGAAGAATGTCATCGAACATCGGACATAATAATTTATTATCTAAACAAGACTTAAATTCGGACCATCAAATGCGGCTTAAATGTTTGTGGTGAGACGTCATCCATAAACTGCAACAAAATGACGTGCAAGTCTTTGGTTGTGCTTATAATTTTGAATGACATGCAAATTGAAAAGAGGAGAGAGATTTTTGAGTGGCAAGA
Source organism: Eucalyptus brandiana (assembly GCA_014182725.1). Classification (NCBI taxonomy): domain Eukaryota; kingdom Viridiplantae; phylum Streptophyta; class Magnoliopsida; order Myrtales; family Myrtaceae; genus Eucalyptus; species Eucalyptus brandiana. Next base: position 10,104,725 of record CM024673.1, on the reverse strand, counting down.
GCATTAATTGTTGCTTTTGCTGAGGCTTTTTTCAGTCGTGACAGAAGAGAGAAAAAGAAAGCCTCACATTTTAGACTTTTCCATTTTCCAGCCGTCAAAGTCAGTGAACACATGTCGACATTTCAGGGGAGCCACCTAGGCTCGTGTGCGCCACATAGGACAATAACGTGGTGATTGCTAACCACTGAATATTTTCTCAATGACCAGAGGCAGCTTTGGGGAAGGGAAAGGTGGAGACGAAGGTAGAGGGGTGTGCAAGAGAAAAAAGAGAGAAGGCTTCATCGTTTATCTTCTCTAAGATGAAGCCTTCTATTCTCTAAGAAGGCCAAAAAGCTTGAAAATTGAAAAGAGGAGAGAGAGAGTTTTAAGCAGCAACTCAAATTCGAGCATTAATTATCGAGTCTCCTCGGTCCTTTTTCAATTGGCTGACAGAAGAGTGAGAAAAATAAAGCCTCACATTTTAGACTTTTTTATTTTCCGGGCTGTCCAAATCCATGGACACGTGTTGACATTTCAATGGAGCCACCTAAACTTGTACTTGCCATGTAAGATGATGACGTGATGATTACTAACCACCAAATATTTTCTCACTTTCCATGAAAAATTCTCCGTGAAATCCGATGTTTTTAGCCTTGGTGTAATTTTGTTAGAGATAGTAAGTGGCAAAAGGAATAGAGAATTCTGGCATCCGAATCATGAACACAACCTTCTTAGGCATGTAAGTCTTACAGTACGGTTTGTGTAAACTCGTCTTTTATGTGATGTTTAATGGCATGAATGGATTTTTCCTAGGCATGGTTGCTGTGGAGCGCAGGCAGGTCCTTGGAACTTCTACATGAATCTCTATGCGACTCCTTCATCGCATCCCAAGTAGAGAGATGCGTTCAAGTCAGTTTGGTATGTGTCCAAAAGTGTCCTGAAGATAGGCCAACAATGTGTTCAGTCATTCTCATGCTAGTGAATGAGGAAGCAATCTTGCCACAGCCTAAACAGCCAAGGTTCTTTAAGGAGAGAGGTCCATCGAGCACGGAGGCAACTTCCAAGGGAAGAATCATGCACAAGGAATATTGTTACAATCACCACGCCAGAAGGTCGATAAACCTGCTGTTGAGGAAGTTACCTGCATTGTGGAATTCAAAGGAGCTTTCTTAGTGAATGAAGGTAGAAAGGACCAGACGATGGTCTCCAGTCACTACAATCTTCAATGTGGGAAAGGTGCGGTGACCTGCACTTTGACGTTACTTCATCAAGTTCTAATATTTTAGAAAACATTACTAAAAACAATCTGAAAAGGTTCTGAAGGCATACATGCAGTTGCCTCTTCCATGAATATGTGATATTTGTGTCCGCAAATCTGTCGCCACCTTGCAGATGGAGGACTGGTTAGCGCGAGAAGAGGGCTACAACAAAGGATTCTCGTTTTTGTAATTCAATGGGTGAATAAACTTGGAATAAGCCTTTTAAAAAAAATAAATTGAGCCAATGTGTCACGCCCCGAACCTCGAGCGCGCCAACATCCCACCATGGTGATGTAAATGCGACATTCCCAGGTAGTGTCACCGACCCCATTCATTTCTTATTATACAAGCGGAACGTATTATAAAACCCCTGACAATGAAATATGGGATAGAAAAGCAAGAAGCAAAACCACAACATAACACTTTCATAATTCAACAGAATTACAAACAGAGGTCTACGGCAAAAAGTCTACAAAAGACCGGCTCTTAAAAAGGAATTGTCATACGACCTACAAGTCGGATACATTCTCCAATCCTTATGACTTCACCTTTGCAACTCCTCAAGGCCAACCAAAGCTATCTAGCCGCTCCGTCCACTAGGGACCTAAAATTGTAATCCCCCAACCGGGATGAGACAATGTCTCAGCAAGTTCAACCCTTTAAACCCCTATTAGAAAGAAAATACGCCCCAGAGTGGCCTAGCCACAACATCAAGAAGATTTACATCGCATTAGTCTTCATCTGTAGGTTAGCACAGTTTATATAATTCAACCACATGCAATTATGATAACAAAACAACTGTGGCACAATCACATTATCAGAACAATTCAACCACTTGGATCGTCTCAGCGATCAATCGACTCGGTCGATTATATATCATTTTAGCAAATCAATCGCTGCTTTCAATCACGACCCTATAGGAAGGTTTAACAACCAGTGGTAATTACGGCCCCATTCGGCACGACCTTTAATTAGGTGGTAGATCTCGGCCCGATGGGCACGACCTCTAATAGGTGGTCAATCACGACCATATTGGGCATGACCTCTAATAGGTGGTCAATCACGACCCCACTGGGCACGACCTCTAATAGGTGGTCAATCACGGCCTTATTGGGCACGACCTCTAATAGGTGGTCAATCACGGCCCTACTGGGCACAACCTTTAATAGATGGTTAATCACGGTCGTTCTTGTAAGAGTTTTTCTAATTGTGGACTACATTAATTGATATTGTAATTTACCGTTTAACGTTTACCGTTTTACGGGGTTTGGTCTAAGGTGAGATAGAAGGTTTCTTAATTAGTCTAATATGGGCTGGCTAGTGTGGGCCGAGTTGAGCTGGCCCGTAATGAGAGGGACTGGCTGGAAACTCTATAAATAGTGCTCAAGTCTCTCCTCTAACCCTAATTCTCACATGTATCCTCACCTAAGGGCGTTTTCCTAACGCTACACGTGAGGGGGTCGCCTCATTGAGCCGGTGATACGAAGGGCAATAGAGGAGAAGGACTTGCGCGTGGAACATTGTGTTTCCGCTTCCGCTTCAAGAACAAGTGGATCCCCTTGATGAGTGGGTAATCCCTTTTCTGCTTCCGCTTTATATTTGATGGATTCCAAAACAGGTGCGTTAATCTTTCTACTCAATTATGCTTGTTCTTGTTCTTGTTATGGAGATCTTGGGGTTACGTAATTTGCGTCCAACATGTGGTATCGAGCAACCATAACCCTAGAACTTGAACACATAAAGGTTTTGCCCTAATTTGTACGGATTAACCCTAATTCGTACGGATCTTGCCCTAATTTGTGATTTTCGAGATTTTTTATTCAATAAAAATAAAATTAAATCACAAATTCGGACTGACTCGACGAGACGAGCAAGACGGTCGGCGGCGCGTCGCCGGGAGGCCGCACGCGCCCCCACGCGCGGCCACGCGCCGCCTGGGCGTCGAACGCGCGCCGCGCGTGAGCTCCACGCGCCGCGCACTTAGGCGGCGCGTGAGGGCGTGTGGAGCATCGGATCGGCACGTGGCTGGCGGCGTTGGATTCGTATGGCCGTCCTCTACGTCGTGGTGTATTTATTTTACATATTTGATAATTTTTTGGATGTGAAAATACATATGGAACCCTAAATACGTGTATTTTTAGTGTATTTTTGCGTATTTTTCTTATATTTTATGTGAAAATTGGAAATATAAGTGTTGGGTTACAGGTATGTTATCACATAAATTTTATATTGGTGTGATTCATCAGTTAAAATCAAACTTTATTGTGAACTGAAGCTGGCTTAATGAGATACAATCAATATGGAATAGTAATTGAGCTATGTATTGAACTGATGAGAAACAGTAAAGGTTATGAAATTTTTGTTGCTCAAGCATACTCCTTGACACGCTGATAATCTTTGAATGATGGACATCTTAAGAACTTGTGACCAAACGATTGTACTAATTAACATATCTCGCTGTATGTGGGTAATGCATGTCGATTAAGTTACCGCATATTGTACATGAATTCATCCTGGTCACTTGTTAATGTCTATCAAGTTAATATTTTTTATGGTTAAGGAGTATGGCAATATTTATGCAGAGCAATAGTATCTACTGTTATAGTTTAGATATTTAGTTCTGTGGTTTGACTCAATTTATAGGCCATTGATTGAAGTAATGATATTTGTTACTTAAATTGATTAATAAATCAGTTGTTGGCCTTGGAGTCATGTTTTGCCTTATGAAACTCATGAGCAATAGTTGATTAGCTGTTAAGCTTGTCGATATGGTGTACCCTGTATTACTATTGATGTTAATTTGTGAGAGATATTTTAGATCAGCATTCTTTTATGTTGTTCTGGTAATATGTAATTGGGGTGCATAAGAGATGTTTTATTCTCTGTTATGGGAAGTTTCTTGTGTTATCATTGGAATCTGTCTTTCAGATTCGCTGTATATATATTTATATATACGTATGATTAATTTTTATTAATGGATAAAGCAATGTAATTAGCATGATATGTGATTTTAGTGATAACATGCCCCTATCACTAAAGTTAAAATCACATGTATATGGTGTATGTGATGAGTAAAGTTTATATCCCCGGGTATGAGAGAATTTCAATGATTCAATTGAGTTGTGACCGCCAAAGTGGCACGCTTGATTGGGTTTGAGAAATTTCGGTCTCGTATATTTGATTGGGATGTCTCCTGGTCTAATGCGTAGTTATACTCCCAAAGGAGGTGATTGTGTATTAGTTCATGGAGGGATATATGATAGTGTGGTGGAGGAGTGACCAATCCTAATGGTTCATATGCCCAAAGGTGATGAATTCACGAAGATTGGAATATATTCTCATAACCCTTATCATGTGGGAAGTGTACAATTGCATATCATGTATTCTGCCCAAAGGTGATTATATGATTATGCATGTAACTCTCTGGATGTGTACTTGTACGTCAAGTTACACGGTACTCACATGATGCTAATTATATACATTGCTTGTTTTTTAGTCACCTTTTCTATAAATGGTAATTCCGTCATCATTGAGGTTTTTTTACTGCTTCAAATTTTAAGTTGTTGACATATGATTTGTTGCTTGAGAAAAGAGCAATTGAATTTGCTTATTGTCCATGAAGCGTTCCATTCTGGAACACTTGAAAAGAGGTTTGCCTGCAGACTTTCTTATAAGATGAAGGAAGCCTTAGTTGCTTGAAATTATGTCTTGTTTGATATTGAAATTAGGACACATCTGCAAAAATTGTGTTTAAGTCCTAATGACATATACATCTCGTATATGATTTAAAAGTTGTCAGGTTTAACAGTGGCAATGAGTATTTTGGCAAGTATGACAATGCGAAATAGCTTAAAGGGTCATTTGTCAAATACTTGGTAGATTCTCGGGGTGGTAACTTAATTACTATGCTTGAAAATCCCGACAAAAGATTCACTTGAAATTATTTTGTATCTTACCTAGATTGTTCAAAAGGGTATTTGATTTTAAGACTCTAAAGAAGATACAAGAATTATGGAATCACATACTCTAAAGTTTCTAAATATTGACGTAATTGTAGAGGATAGCTGCTCTCAGACTATTAAAGATAATAGTATGATGGAAGATCACTGTGTCTTTGTCTTTACCTATACAAATAATTATGGAATCTCCTGTACCATAGACTAAACTTGTTGAGGTTCAAGGTACTATTCTTGATATAATTTATAATGAAATTTCTTATACCTCTCAAGTGCAGAATGAAGTGGTTGCAGTTTTATTAAGGAGATTTGTTAGGGAAAGACGATCGGTTATATCATCATACTATATAGTCTATTTGTGAGAGCATGATTATAATATCCACTACATTGTTGTTTTAACAACTTATATAAATGTCGTTTCTTGTTGTCAATTAAGTATGTGATTAGATGCCATAAAAAGGCGATATACAATCTATGAAACATGTTTGGAAACTCACTGACTTGTTTAAAAATCACAAGTTTATTAGTTGCAAATTGGTGTACAAACTAAAAGAATTTCAAAGAAAGATTATGGAATTTAAAGCCAAATTGGTAACTAAAGTTTTCACTCTGAAAGAGGGGTGGATTGTTTATAGTGAAGAAATAACTATTTCTTTAAAAGATTCTTTCAGAGTGAATGCGGCATTAATAGTTTATTTATTTATATATGGAGTTACGCCAAATAGATACAAAATCTATATTGTGCAACTGGATGATTTTGCAGCAGATTCAAGTAAACTTGTGTGTAGACTGAAAAATTCTAATTTATGATCTTAAGCAAGTTTCCAGACAATATTATTAAAGTTTCATAGTGTTGTTATTTTGTTCAATTGGGAACAAAGTAATTCAATATACTGCAAGGTCAGTGGGAGGAAATTTATTTTTTCTCATACCTTATGTACATGATGTTTTGCTTACAAGTTGTGACCTTGAGACATCTTTTATCCTTTGTACTGAGGTCTGTAAGGATTATTTTTTGCCATATTATATTAGATTTTCTCGGAGGACATTTGCTGATTGTATATTGGAAATATTCAATATACATTATTGCAAGCCAGGAATTGCTCATGTTGTTAAGGGTGATGGACTAAATCTATCACATTGTCTTTATTTAGATATTGAAAAAATCTAATTAAATGGTGTACCTTGTGTTAGTGCACTTAAAAGTATAATGTATGCTTGAATTTGCACTAGACTAAATGTTGTCTTTGTGACGGGACTTCTAGGCGAGATATCAGTCAAATTCGGGACATGATCACTGGGTTGCTGTCAAGAAGGTTTTAAGGTACTTAAAGAAGACAATAGATTATATGCTAATTTATAGCTATGTTTAATTCTTGCAGTTAGTAGAGTATTGAGATGTAAACTTTGTTGGCTGTTCTGATGACATGCAATCAATAACGGAATACAGATTTATGTTAGTAGGAAGTGCAGTAAATAAAGTTCTTTGTTATCTTATACTATGTAAGCGGTGTTAGTAACATTCTTTTAGGCTGTTACTTGGGCTTTTAGGTTCCGAACCTCATGACGGAGTTGATCGTTTTAACTTGATGGATAGACCCATACGGTTGTATTGAGATAACAAATTTGTAGTATTATTTATTTACTACGAGAGGTCTCAAGGGGTCTAAATATATGGTGGTCAAATATTTTTTATCATAAAGAAACGGTACAGAAAGGTGACTTTTAATATAACATATTTTCACAGATGTTGTGATTGCAGATCCACTAATTAAAGGCCTACGTCCATGTGTATTTGAGTGACATGTCATTAAGCATGGGCCTAGGAGTATCTTCGGATACTGTTGTTTAGTGGGAGCTATTTTGGCTTTACTCTGATAAAGTTCACATCTGTGGTTCGTTACACTTAGTAACGGTTTGATATGTATCAACTTTTGCATTCAATAAAATATTTTGAATGTGTTGTTATTATGTTGAATACATATTGATAAAGTCTCAAGGAATTGTATAAACCTTGAGTGAAGGCTAGGGGCATCCGGGCATCCGGTTATTAGTCTTGTGCATATGTCTTGTGATACATAAAGAAAGGTTAACCATAAGGACAAGACATATGTGGGTTCATTGGAACCATAAAGCATTCTCTAGTGGCATAAGTTTTTTATGACACCTAAGGTAAGAGAATGGTGATCGACAAATGGGATCTCTCTATGAGAGATGTTATCCATTTGACACACTACCATATTGAATCCATATTAATAAAGTCGAGAGCACTCGTGACCATGGAAGGCTCTGTGTGTATACATGCGATTACCGCCATGATTCGGTGTTTAAGACTTTCTGGATATGATTGACTATTAAGAATTATCTCTAGACCAATGTGCGCACATAAGGTACGATTTCAATTAATATAGTCCAAGTGGGAGAATGTAAGAGTTTTTCTAATGTAGACTACATTAATTGACGTTGTAATTTACTGTTTAACGGTTACTGTTTTACGGGGTTTGGTCTAAGGTGAGATAGAAAGTTTATTAATTAGTCTAATATGGGGCTGGCTAGTGTGGGCCGAGTTGAGCTTGGCTCGTAATGAGGGGGACTGGCTGGAAATTCTATAAATAGTGCTCAAGTCTCTCCTCTTACCCTAATTCTCACGTATCCTTACATAAGGAGCGTTTACCTAACGCTACACGTGAGGGGGTCGCCTCATTGAGCCGGTGATACGGAGGGCAATAGAGGAGAAGGACTTGCGCGTGGAACATTGTGTTTCCGCTTCCGCTTCAAGAACAAAGTGGATCCCCTTGATGAGTGGGTAATCCCTTTTCGCTTCCGCTTTATATTTGATGGATTCCAAAACAGGTACGTTAATCTTTCTACTCAATTATGCTTGTTCTTGTTCTTGTTATGGAGATCTTGGGGTTACGTAATTTGCGTCCAACAGTTCTTCCATCAAATTTTGACACTTGGGATTTTATAAAAATGAATCCCTATTTATCGCAATCACACTCCATTTGCCACAATCAATCATCAAATTCAAATTTTAAATACACAACAAAGAATCGGCACGAAATTCTGAGCAATCGGGGTCAAAAATAATTTTTCAGTTTTTTTAATAAATAATATTATTTTAATAATTTTGTAATATAATATATTATTAAAAATTCCAGAATTTCGAAACATTTAAGTAAATAAAAAATAAAACCCTATTATGTCCCATCAAGATTTATTATTAAATAAACTCTCTTAGTCTTTAATTAAATATGCTTTAAATTAAACAAACATCTTAATCTAAATCACAATTAAATAAACTAAACTAACCACCTAAGTTTACTTAACTTAGACTAAGCACACTTAGGGCATCATTAACCGTCTAATCAAGATTTAGTGAGCTAAACTCACCCGATTAACAAACCGATCGGACCAAAACGACGGCGACGCCGAGGGGAACAACTTCCTTCAAAGCGAGCCAAGCATCTGAGCTCGGGAAGGCGGCCAAAACGGGCCAAGACCGGGCTGCCATACTCATTTTCTTTAGCTGCTGGTTGGGGTCGAATGGAGGTGGTTCGGTGGCGGTTTGAGTGGAGGAACGGTGGAGGAGGACCGGCGGTTGCTCGGGCGATGATTGGTGGTAGCTCCGGCGACGTGCAGCGGTGTCAGGCAGCTGCGGGATGGCGGACGACGAGCTGGAACGGGCGGATGAAGGCGGCAAGCAGGCGAGCTAATCGACGGAGAGGCATGCGGGCCTCCTCACGTGGACGGGCGACGACCGTGACGACTCCGGCGACGGCAATGGCTGCGACGAATGGGCGGAAGGGGGCGGCGTCGGGGCTGGCCTGGTTCCGCACACAGCTTTTTCCTCTCTCCCCTTCTCTCTCTTCCCAAGCTTGAAGATGAAGTGTGATTGGTGGAAGTGATGGGCCCTTTTTGAGATTAAATCTACACCTTACACTTGTCAATTTCTTCTTAACTTTGGCCCAACCACCATGACCTAGGGTGATGTCATCTTCCACTAATTTCAAATCCTTCACAACTGTCTTCAATATGTCTAATTTATTTTTCCGCCGAGATATGAAACCTTGTACGCTAACTTCTTCAATTCCAATAAATTCTCTTCCAAATGAGTACAATTAAAGTCCATAAATTAATCCAATGTTCCTAATAAGATTTGTGACACACCATGACTTTTGATTTCAGAATTCAATATCAATTTCACGGTTAATTCCACTTTGGCACGATACTAGCGCGTCCTGATTTACCGAGCAACTTTTAGAAATTTTCATGTATTTGACCCGTGATTGATTAATTCAAGCCACAATGTACATCTTTGACACATTGGCGACTTTCGGTTGTCGGGGTAACCTCAAAGTTTCAAATACGAACACAGGGTACCAAATCAACAGAAAAGTCGGTCCAGTGCTGATCGACAAAAATTGTATGATCTGGTGGAATCACCCACACTCGATCACATGCCTCTGTCGAGTCGACCTATCTCCGGTCTCTAATCGACTTTTTAACTGTGCCGTAATGACCCTTGCAGATTAGCTCGGTTGAAAGATCGTTTCCTGGTCAAATTCTCGAGTCCGATGTATTAGAATTTCTTAACGACTTCACCTGATAGACTAGTTATCCCATGAGTGATCAGTTCAGGGAAAAGAACTATATGCATGCCAACGAAATGTCCGTCTCAATTTATTAAAAATAGAATTGGAAAATCGGGATGTCACACAATGATTATTCATAGTGAATTGTATTGACTCTCTAACCTTTCATATGAGCAAATGGTTATATTTAGTGCTTCACTTTGTCCTTATACGAAACCTGGATAAATACTCTCCCAAGGGAAGCATTTCCACATTTATGAATAATATAAAGATTTTTCGCCATTTGCAGAGTATCTATTGTTTGGTCCTAATTGAATGAGTCCAACAACACTTTGAGGGCATCAATAAAAATTATAAGGTTAATATTACAAAAAACTCCAAATTAATACACATTTGACAAATTAATCTCAAATTAATTTTTTGATCACTAAAAATCTCAAACTAGCAAATTTATGACAAATTACCTCAAATTAATTTTTTATTACAAAAATTAATTTGACGTCAGCTATTGCTGCTTTGTTTCTATCGGCCATGTTGTACTTCCATCATATCCGGAATTGCCGAATAAAGAGCAAAGGTCGGTACAACTGGTTCTATGAATGTAGATAAACTTCCTATCGAGGATGTTCCCCAAAACCTGCAATTTAAAATTTAGACCAGCTTTCTTGGCGCATGAAGGTAAAAGGGATCAGAAGATTATGTACACGAAACAATTGCTTCCTCGTAGATCAAGGATTATTTAGCGCGAGACGAGGGCTCCAATAAAGCATTATCATTTTTATGATTCAGTGGCTCAATCAGCTTAGCGGAGGCCTTTTATTGAAAGTTTATTCCTAGAGATAAATAATATCGACTCTCTAACCTTTTTATATGAGCAAATTGTAGGATTTACAGATTACTTTATCTCAAGGATTTCGAAACATCGATTTTTTTCCAACAACAAGTCCAAATCAAAATCCGCAAAATTCTACAAATTCTTAGAGCCATGAGCAATCTAATTATCACCATCGAACAGCTCATCCTTGGCTGGAGCTTCATCGGCGAAACCAACACAACCGGGGCTAAAGTTTTTTATTCTTAGAACAAAAACTAACTTGCAAGAGGAGAAAAAAAAAACCGGGAAACACTTACCAGTCACATGCAATTCAATAGGCATATTTTGACATCAGCCAACCGCCGTGATTTTTCCGTCTATTCTTTCTCTCGGTCGTGCTCTGCTTTTGTTCTACTTTTTTCTTCTTCTCGGCCGGTTATCTCTTGTACTCCTTTCATTCTGCCTTTGAACACTGGAGCTAAAACTAAGGCTAAAAGTAGCCTTATGGGCTTAAGTGGTTTCTTGGGCATGTGGGCTTGGCCCAACCTTTTACAACACACATCACAAAATCACTCGCTGGGTGCCAAATAGAGCTGTTAAATGGGTGGGTCGGGTCGGGTTTGGGTCGAGTCGAAATGGGTAATTGGCCCGACCCAAATTGACCCATTAACCCATTTATGATCTATTTATGCTTAATGTAAATTTTCTAATCCATACCCGACCCGACTCATACCTAACCCATATTAATAAAATATTTTCATATTTAATCAAATTTAGAAAAACTTATTCTTATGTTTTTTTTAAGATTATATTACTAAAATACTTCTAAGCTTATTTCATATATATTATTTTTTTAAAAATGGTATTGCTTAACTAGTTTATACAACACAAATTTAATGGACAATTTTTATAATTTTTTAAATAATTATTTTAAAAAATCGAATTTTAATTATTTTTATTTTTTTAAAATTAAAATTTTAATTATTTTTGTTTTATTTTTAAGCGAGCCTCGATCTCGCCCGACACCGGCGAGCTCAAGTCTTGCTAGATCGACGAGGCTCAAGCCTTGGCCGGCGTTAGGCAAGCTCGAGCTCGCCCCTCGCCGGATCCGGCGAGGCTCGGGCGTCGAGAGCTCGAGCTCGCCCCTCACCCGATCCGGCGAGCTCGAGGCTCACCTAGTCGGTCGCCGGCCATCACCATGCCGGCGACCGGAGGAAGAAGAAAGAAAAAAAAAAGAAAATTATAATTAAAAATAATTATAATTTCGGTTTTTATAAAAAAATATTTTTGTAAAATTAAAGAGAGAAGAGAGAGATTGTAAGGTTTTGGGTGAAAATGGATTTTAAATCCAAAACCATTTAAGACCCATTTAAGACTCACTTAAGACCCACCTATTAAAGTCTTTAATTGTTATACCCATTTAACTACTTTTTGTATAAAAAAAAATTTAAATAGGTTATATATGGGTCTAAGACTCATTTTAACACCTCTAGTGCCAAACTCATGCGGTCACATCTTGATTTAAATTTGCACAGCCCGAATAATTTTGGGATGAAAAATTAGGTGTTGGGGACCAACTCCATCATCAGTCTTTCTTGGGGAAGATTTGTTAGTCGTCACTTTGTCTCCGGATTATATAGACTGTAATTGAGCCGTGAAGGAGGGGGCATGACTTTCGTGCATTGCATGAATAGACATCATAAGTTGCCCAATAAAGACACTTACTTAACTTGGTCGTCTACATTTAATGACCATTTCTCTCATATTTCGTTGGGAGTTGTTGGTGATAGAATCTGCTACAAAACTACAGAATATCCTGTCAGGTGGGCTTCAGCTAGATATTCTTGGTGAGAACCTTTGAGTTTAAAACTTTCCATTGAGAGGGAGAAGCTAGGGAAAAACTAACAGAAGATTTCATGGCATTGGGAAAGGTTCCATATCCCCCCTTCTTTTACTCTGTTTATGTCATGTTTATGCTGCACTTGGTGGTCGCATCTGATACCTTAAGTCCAGGTCAGTCCATCAAAGATGGGGAGAGATTGGTCTCTTCAAGCCAAAGCTTTGAGCTTGGCTTCTTCTCTCCTCAAAACTCCAAGTATAGGTACTTGGGGATATGGTACAAATTTAGTCCTGAAAAAGTCGTTTGGGTTGCCAACCGAAACAACCCGCTCACTGATTCAAATGGCGTTCTCACATTTAGCGATGAGAGGAATCTAGTTGTTCTCAACCGATCAAAGAGCATCATCTGGTCTTCAAATTCATCCAGGGTTTCAAGAAACCCCATCGCACAGTTGTTGGACTCTGGTAACCTTGTCGTTTCAGAGAACACAAGTTCACATTCTGGTGAATGTTCATGGGAGAGCTTTGACTATCCAACTGACACCCGTTTAGCTGGTATGCGATTTGGATGGAGCCCCAAAACCGGTTTCGAATGGCGTCTGACTTCTTGGAAAAGCAAGGATGATCCTTCCACTGGAGACTACACCTACAGAATAAATGTTAATGGGTTGCCCCAATATGAAACGCTCAAAAGAGGCTCCACAAAAACATATCGAATAGGGCCATGGAATGGATTCCGCTTCATGGGAACTCCAGCGACCGAGAGTACCCTTTTTAATTCGTCGTTTGTTTACAATGAGACGGACGTATATTCTCAGTTTGAATCTTCAAGGGATGATATCATCACCATAATTACGTTGAATCAGTCTGGTTTTATTCAACGTCTTCTAAGGAAGAAAGAGAGCTCTACATGGGATGTCATGACCTCAAAACCCAGCGATCCATGTGACAACTATGGGCAGTGTGGTGCTAATAGTGTCTGCAAAAGTAACAAAGACCCTAGATGCCAGTGCTTGCAGGGATTCGTGCCTAAATCCCAAGAAGAGTGGCAGTTATTTAATTCAACCAGTGGGTGCATTAGGAAAGCTCAGTTGAATTGCTCTCAAGAACCGCGCTTTCTGAAACTTTCGATGCTGAATCTGCCCGATCTGATAGACTTCAGGGTAAACAAGAATATGAGCCTTGAGGAGTGCAAGGTGGAGTGTCTAAAGAAGTGTTCTTGCACGGCTTATGCTAATTCAGATGTTAGAGAAGGAGGAAGTGGCTGTTTGATGTGGTTTGGCGATCTCATTGATGTAAGAGAATTTGAACAAGACAACTATGTACAAAATATCTACATAAAATTATCTGCGTCTGAGTTAGGTAAATATGTACATAGTGATTCAGTTAGCAACCACTTTTATATGCTGCGATGATCTTGCTTTTCTTAGAGTATGTACATAATGCTGGATTAATCATGATCTTGTACCCAATGTACATAATGCTGGATTAATCATGATCTTGTACCCAACTATTTACTCGTTTGCTTAGCCTTTTGCTGGAATAATTTTGGTTACATCCATCAGCTTATGAACATATTACCGTCTGAAATTAGTTAACACACTTTTTCTTGGCAATTCTAGATTCCATCCAGAGCCCTGTCAATAAGAAAATACCATTGACTGTCGCTTCAGTCATTTTCTGGATTGCTCATAGCAGGTGTTGCATTGAGTATTATGTTGAAGAGCAGAATGAAAAGTAGAGGTAAGCTTGTTTGTAATTTAGTCCACTTTTAACCGTGAAGATTTGCATTGAAATTCTGTTGTCGGACCATAACCAAATTAAATATTACTTTAATATGATAGAAAGAGTTCGTCCTTGTAGGCTTACAAAGGCAGAAGGAAGACATTGATTTACCATTATATGATTTTTCTACCATTGCTGTTGCTACTGGACATTTCTCACAGACCAACATGATTGGAGCGGGTGGCTTTGGTTCAGTCTACAAGGTAATGAGCTATGGTTTTGCAAGTTTACAGAACACGATAAGCTTATTCAATTGAAAAAATAACGCAGGGAAATCTCTCCATGGGTCAAGAAATAGCAGTGAAGAGGCTGTCAAAAGGTTCGCGACAAGGCCTTGAAGAATTTATGAATGAAGTTCTCTTAATTGCCAAACTTCAACATAGGAATCTTGTCGGACTTCTTGGCTGTTGCACTGAGGGAGAAGAAAGAATGTTAATATATGAGTATATGCCAAATAAAAGCTTGGATTATCTCATTTTCGGTTCGTCCTCCTTGATCCTTTTCATTTCCATTTCGCTCCACCCCCCAGCTATTAGTCAGTATGTCATTTGTGCCTGTGCCTGGACATACATCCAAATGCAAATCAATAAACTCATTTTCTTTAGAGTGCTGAGCTTAAACGTTTAAGACTTACATTGGGACGACCGTATGCAGATGATGACAGAAGCTTCTTGTTAGCATGGAAGAGTCGCTTTAGCATAGTTTTAGGAATTGCGAGAGGTCTTCTGTATCTTCATCAAGATTCAAAACTACAAGTCATTCACAGAGATCTCAAAACAAGCAATATATTGTTAGATGCAGACCTCAATCCTAAAATCTCAGACTTTGGCCTTGCAAGAATCTTTGGAGGCAACGAAAGAGAAGCAAGAACAAAAAGAATCATTGGTACCTAGTAAGTTTCTCATCTTGATTAACGAGCAATGTTCATAAATATTGGGTAGATTTAAGTCTCGATATTCTTAATGCAGTGGCTATATGTCCCCGGAATATGCTTTTGACGGAAAATTCTCTGTGAAATCCGATGTTTTTAGTCTTGGTGTAATTTTGCTGGAGATAGTAAGTAGCAAAAGGAACAGAGGGTTCTGCCATTCTGATCATCAACACAATCTTCTTGGGCATGTAAGTAATTACGATATGGTTGTCCAAACTCTTTTCTTTTATATGATATTTAATGACATGAATATTTTTGTCCTAGGCATGGTTGCTGTGGAGCGCAGGCAGGTCCTTGGAGCTCCTACATGAATCTCTATGCGACTCCTTCATTGCATTCCAAGTTGAGAGATGCATTCATGTCGGTTTGCTATGTGTGCAAAAGTTTCCTGGAGATAGGCCAACAATGTCTTCAGTCGTTTTCATGTTAGCCAATGAGGAAGCAATCTTGCCCCAGCCTAAACATCCCGGTTTCTTTATGGAGAGACTTCCATCGAGCACAGAGGCATCTTTAATAGGGGAAGAATTGTACACAAGGAATATGGTTACGGTCACCATGCCAGAAGGTCGATAAACTTCCCATCGAGGATGTTCCCTGCAATGTGGAATTTAGAATTTTAGATCAGCTTTCTCGGCGCATAAAGGTAAAAAGCATCAGAAGATTGTGTACACAAATCTGTGGCTGCCTTGGAGCGAGGAGTTTAGAGCGAGACGAGGGCTACAATAAAGGATTCTCGTTTTTGTGATTCAGTGGCTCAAGCAACTTGGTGATGGCCTTTTTATTGAAGTTCATTGGTAATGATTATTCATGGAGATAAATCATATCGACTCTCTAACCTTTTGAGGAGCAAGTAATTATATTTACTGCGTCGCTTTATCCTTATACGATACATCGATATGTACTATCCCAATGAAGTACTTCCACATTTATAAACAATATAAAGTATCTATCGTTTGGTCTTAATTGAATGAGTCTGACAACACTTTCAGTGCATTAATCAAAATGATAAGAGTAACAAATTCTATTGTCCTGATGTTATTATCTAGTTTAGTCAATATCTGAAATTCAATAAACTGATTCTTTAGCACGTGGACTGGCAACAACTCGCCCGGAACTCTGGAGTTCGCAAGTTGAAATTGTCAAATATATTTTCTCATGACAGCAAGAAAGGGGAAAGAAGAAACGAAAGCAATGTGGGATTTCAAACTAATTTATCACCCAATGAAAAGAATCAGTAATGATTGATATCTAATACATAATTGTGTTCAATAGTCTTCCTAATTATGTATGGGCTAGGAATAATTAGATGTGAACTAAGCACTTCAATGTGTGAGAATTACAATGAGCTAGACCTTAATGTCGCTTCGTCAGATTCTCGAGTTATAGAAAGCATTTGCTAGAAACAATCTGAAAAGTTTGTGAAAGCATTGTGATGTGTGTGGGTATGAATATGTCCGCTTCTTGCATATTGAGGACCATTTAGCATGAGAGTATCAAATGAGTTTCCTATTCTTAATGACATAGATCATTTTTAAAACGACATGCACTGTCAAATGATATCACTAATGTTTGTTTAGAGTTAATGTCAAATCCATCTCCACATTTCTCCAATTATTTCTTACCTTTCTCTACTTATGAAAACACCAATTAACATCTCGAGGTTTGCCATTGGAGATCACTTACATCCATATTTACAATAATGCCATTTCGTTTCCGAAAATGTCACCACCCAAGTCATAAATTTTCTACCACACCCCAACCCAAAACCAAACTGAAAACATAACCACATAACTCTAAGCTTCTTTACTGCTCATTGGCCGCTGTCATGGCCACCGCCACAATGGGGGTGGCGGTAGCGACAGACCGTGATGGTTGATAAAAGAGATGAGGGTTTGTGGGTGATGGAGACTAGGGTTTGTGAGAGATTTGGAGGATTACATGCTAGAGAGGGACAATTTTTTTTTTTTTTTGGATGGTAAAAAGGAAACTTCATTCATGAAACAGCAAAATTACAACAGTTAAATGATTCAGTACTTAACATATCAAATAGAGCAGGAGGGGGGGACTCGGCCCAGTTGGAGGGGAGGAGATTTTGGCCATGGGCTTTTGCGGCCCAGTCGGCCACAGCATTCGTTTCTCTTCTGCAGTGTCTAATGCGTAGGATTGGGAATAGACGGAGCAGCGTTGTAGCTTCAGCAAAGAGAGCCCTGTGCTCCCATGGTGTGTGATCTGGCTCACGAATCGCATCAACCACATCCCGACAGTCGGATTTGAGAAGGAGGTTGTGTTGATTCCTTCCTTTAGTAATGAGATATTGTAGAGCAAAGATGAGAGCATGGATTTCTGCTTGCAAGGGCGAAACAGAGGGGATTCGTTGGGCACTGCCATCGATCAGTTTACCTGAGGAGTCGCAGCAAACGCAAGCGACAGCACCATCATTCATGACATTAGGGAAGGAGGCGTCAATATTGATCTTAACCACACCAAGATCAGGAGGGCACCATATCAGATCCGAAGGGGGACGGCGAAGAACAGTCTTCCTTGCCGATCAAGAACAGGGTCGAGTACAAGCTGCGCCTAACCTGTTGGTAAGTGATCGTATATTAGTCTGGCTTCGGACTTCTTGATGGTTGTTCAAAGAAGCTGGTTTCTTTGGGCTTTGTTGCAGCAAGGTCATATGGCAGCTATAATAAGATCGGGCATGGCCAAGAGCAGCAGATACAATTTGATTCGGGTTCGAGTGTTTCCTGCGGAAGACAAAATCGTTTCTGGCCTTCCAGATGTGCCACAGAACATATGTAATGTGTGCAGAAACTTGTAAGTCCCTCTCCTGTTCGAATAGTTGCAGTAGCCAGGCATCAAATCTATGTTTCTGAGTGTTTTGAACCGTAAATGGTAGTTGTGCATGACTCCATACTTTCATTATCCATGGGCAATGTAGGAACAGATGTTCTGTAGTTTTAGGGACTGGGCAGCCGTCTCTACAGAGCTTACATATAGGATCTGCTATAATATGACGATAACAGAGATTCTCACCAGTAGCTAGAGCATTTTGGCATAATGACCATAAAAATATACGCAGTTTGGGAGTAGCTGGTACCTACCAAATATTAGTCCAAAGTCGTTTAGGGGGTTGAAAAGATGATGAAGCCCGATTATGAATGACTCTGCTCTTTGCTGATCTGATCTGATTGTATCCATTTTTAACAGTATAAACACCATTTGATCGCCCTATCCAAATCAGTTTATCTTCAGTATATTGCGGTCTGATATGAATTTTGAGAATTTCATTGATTATATGATCATCAAAACTACTAGAAAGCAAAGGAATATTCCATGTCTATAGTTCTGAACAAATGAAGTCATCTACCATAGTAGGTTCATTTCTAGGTGCCGGGCCCCTAATGATGCTTGTTGACGGCCACCTATCCTCCCTAACTTTAATGTGCTGCCCATTGCCTACCGACCATTGTAGATTAGGTGAAATAGAATCCCAACCTAGCAAAAGGCTTTTCCATCCCCAAGAGGAACGAGCACCTCTATCCACATGCCTAAAATCTTTGAACGGGAAATACAACCCTTTAAAGATCCGACTCCCTAGAGAGGTAGGTTGTTGAAATAGACGCCAAACCTATTTAGCCAAGAGTACTTTATTAAAAGCAATAAGATCCCTGAAACCAAGACCACCTGTGTCTTTTCGACCTTTAAGGGATTCCCAATTCTGCCAATGTATACCTGACTTGTTTCCTTAAGATTGCCACCAAAATCTAGCAACCTTCTGTTCAATAGACTTGCACAGTGATATAGGGATTTTAAAGATTGACATGGCGTACTGTGGAATAGCTTGCACAACTGCTTTAATCAAGACTTCCTTACCACCATTTGAAAATAACTTTTCTTTCCAGCCATCGAGTTTGGAGTGAACTTTTGCCAACATCCAAGAAAACATTTCTTTTTTAGATTTCCCCTAGTCTGATGGGATGCTGAGGTATTTGCCTGTCTTTTTCATCACTGGAACTCGTAGTTCGCTAGCGAGAGACTCCTGTAGGTCAATAGGACAAGCACTGCTAAAGAAAATTCCAGATTTATTATGATTAACCTCTTGTCCCGTTGCCCAGCAATATTGGTGTAGTATATTTGCTAGGTTCTGACATTCTAGCTTTTTCCCTTCGATAAAAAAGATAGCATCATCAGCAAAAAATAAGTGCGAGAGGGTAGGGCACCTGTTGTTGAGTTTAACGCCTTTAATGTTGCCCATGTCCACTGCTTGCTGTATAAGAGTTGAGAGGACATTTGCCACTAAGATGAACAAATATGGGGACAATTGGTCACCCTACCTGAGACCTATCTTCATTGGAAACGGAGGGAGGGGTTCGCCATTTAGCTTGACACTCATAGAAGTAGTAGTAACACTGCATTACCTGTTGGACCCAGGATGTATGAAAACCAATCTTCAATAGATAATCTTGTAGAAAATCCCACTCTACACGATCATAGGCTTTTTGCATGTCAAGTTTGAGTACAGCCTGAATCTTGCGCTTCCGTTTCTGTGTTCGAATTTGATGTAAAACTTCCTAGACCAATAGAATATTATCCTGGATCTAGCGTCCACTGACAAAAGCACTCTGCTTCATAGAGATTAGGGTCGGGAGCCAAGGCTTTAAACGATTGGCTAGTATCTTTGAGATGATTTTGTAAGAAAAATTGCATAGGCTTATTGGTCTATATTGGTCCAGCTTTTCAGGGTGAGAAGTTTTCGGAACCAAAGTGATAAAAGTCTTGTCAAGTGTAGGGTTTAGCACACCCGAAGTAAAAAAATCTTGAACAGATCTAACAATGTCCTCCTGTATAATATCCCAGTGAGCTTGATAGAACTGACCGTTTAAATTGTCTAGGCCAGGTGCTTTTGTGGCTCCTAATTGAAAGGTTGCTTGGTGGACTTCCTCTGGAGTTACTTCAGCTGTAAGACAGGCATTCATAGGATCAATCACCACTACTGGGCATTGATTTAGGATTGGGCCATAGTCTCGTTGTCCCACGGAGGAGTATAAATTCTGAAAAAAGTGCTTTGTCATATCCTGTAATGCTTTTTAATCTCTAACCCATTGCTGATCTTCATTTAATAACATACCTTATTTTGTTGCGTTGCCGTCTCTGAATGGTGGTAGCATGAAAGAACTGAGTGTTTTTATCTCCCCACTTTAGCCATTTGACTCAAGAACGCATTGCCCAGTATTGTTCTTCTTGTTGCCACAAGTGCTGAATTTCATTCTTTAAAGCATCCATATGGGATTTGTCATAATGAGAATTTGTTTTGTTGGTCAGGATCTGAATTTGATGTTGCAGTTCATTTATTTGACGGTGGATGTTCTTGAATTTGGACCTACTCCAGCTAGGGAGGGCTGTCGATACTCTTGTTAACTTCTGAGGCAAGTCCAAAATCTGATTCTGAGTAGTTTTCCAGGCAGCTAATACTATTGAACGGCACTCGTGCTCTTGTAGCCAATAAGATTCAAAGATAAAGCCTCTCCGTCGCCTAGGTTGGATTTCAGTTGTCATCAAAAGTAGTGGGATGTGGTCTGATCCGATGGCTGGAAGGGCGAAGATTTCAGCTGTTGGAAAGGTAAGTCGCCATTCCATAGTACAAAAAGCCCTGTCTAATCTTTCTTTAATTAAAGCATCCCCTGCTCTGTTGTTGCACCATGTGAAAGAACACTCTTTACTATCTAGATCCATCAGTAGACATTCATTTAACATCTCTCTAAAAGAATGTATTCGCTATGTAGAGGCTAGCTGCTTACCTTGTTTTTCCCACGGGTACATAATCTCATTAAAATCTCCAATGCATAACCAAGGTAAGGTGTTAAACTGGCTGATGAGTTTCAGAGCTCTCCATAAGGATTGTCATGGCTGAAAAACTGCCGGTGCATGGAGACAAGTCAAGCGCATCATAGTTCCACTCTCCCCTTCTGCACAAAACATATCAACATAGTCTGGCGTCTGTTGATCCACTGCGAGGTAGATCCTTTCTTTCCAAAACACCGCAAGGCCCCCTGCTATGCCTAAGGGATGTTCCAAAAGGCCGTTTGGATAATTAAGTTGTTTATGAAGTTTTCTAAGTACCACTTCTATATTCTTTGTTTTCATAAGAAATAGAATATCAGGCTGTTCTCAGGCCACCAATGCCCTTAGGGCTTGAATTGTCAGGGGATTGCCCAATCCCTGACAATTCCAACTGATGAGCTTTATTTATCTTTGGGTGGCTTATTAGGGCCAGCCACCATAGCCCAACTATTAGTGCTCTCAACTTGAAGGATTGGAGTCTCCAGGAGATAGGATTCATCAAGTCCCTGTTTCAACAGATTGTAACGTTTGGCCTTTTTTATCGGACTAGACTTTGTACTCAACTTACTGCTTCTGACTTTCTTTGATTTTGGAGAGTGCTCTGAGCCTTCTGATGTAAGTATATTATGATTGGATACAAGGATCAGAGGTGTCGGAGCTTGGACATCTAAGTGACTGTCAGGTAAATGACGCCAATTAATTGGTTCTACCGTAGTAAAAGATTGGCCTTCTTCTAAAAACTGAACAATTTCTTTTCCTTTGTTACCAAGGGGCTGTTCTGGTGGAAGCTCAGTCGCAAGCACTAGAGGGGTCTCTGGAACGATGTCATCCGTTTCAAAATGGGGTTGAGGTGAGGCATAAAAAGGTATGCAAAATGGGCTATGCTCCCGTACCTCTGCCCTGAGCCATTGTCCGAAGTACATACTATCCATTCCTTCGAATTTCGCCTCATCATAGGGAATATTAGGGCAGGACATGGCATAATGTCCTAGTCTACCACACGAATAGCAGTAGTGTGATAGGCGTTCATACCGAAAATCTAACCAGAAAGTTGTTCCTTCGACTCGCAGAAGTTGTCCCGGTTTAAGAGGTTCGAGAAGACTAAGCTCAACCCTTGCTCGGCCAGCACGAAGAGATGTACCATCCTTACTATCAGTTTTAACTACTTGAACCTTACCAACATGTCGGACAGCTTTGCTAATGATTTCCTCTGTGCAGCGTTCTAACGGAAGACCAAAAACTTGTACCCAAAAAGCACAAGTAGAGAAATCATAGCAGTGCAAGGGAGTGTTAGGTATCCAAGGTTTGAGAATGACAAGATGATTTCCAAAATGCCAAGGCCCAGTATCTAGAATTCTCTGTTTTTCTATTTTAGTTCTAAACTTCACAACATATAGTCCTGCTTCGGGTTGTGCAATATCAACATGATCTACTCGCCAAGCTCTCCGCATAGTACTTTGGAAAGCTAGAAGATTGATTGAGTTTTGAGTTAGAATCTTACCCACAAGGATGAGTTTACATTATGCTATTTTGTCAGCAGATGGCACTTCATCACATACTTCAATACTCTGTTTCTCCCACAGACGCCCAAGGCGAGTACACAATGCAGCCAGGCATGCATCTTCTGGAGAGTCTGGAGTCTGGCCAGGAGGTTCCATGGATGGGGACGATGGCAAAGCAAAGCTAATCGAGCTGTAAGTATTGTTGATTACAGTAACCAAGTAGGGCAATTGTCATAACTGGCAACCAATTTTGAAACTTTGGCGACCTTTTAGGATTGCGAAGCCGGGAAACCGAACTCAAAGTTGTTGCATGCAGGGCCGATGAACGGAAGACACTGATGAGAAAGATGCGGGAGCAGTCAATGGAGAGGGAAGTAGTCGGAAGGAGAATTGGGTAAAAAACAACATGGCGAGAACAAGGGAAACTGCAATAAGAGGAAATAGTGAAGATGGAAATGTGAAATTCAGATGGGATGAGATGGATGAGGAAGAGGGTTAGGGTTATGGTAAAGGGAAAACTACCATGGCTGGTAGAAGGAGAACTCGACAAAACGAAAGCTTCGAAACGCCATTTTTTTTCATTTTTTTTCATTTTTTTTTTTGTCTGGCTTTCAGAGAGGGACAACTTTGTTATTTTAGCAATGTTTTCAGAGGATGGTAAGTGGTACTTTTTTAAATAGAGGAGGATAAGTAGTAACGGCCGGAAAGTAATAATGGCTTTTTGGTATTTTCCTTTTTTTTTATTTCGTTGAGAAAAATTATGAACAACTAACGACTAAGGTAGCTCCATGAATCTGCATCTTCCTTAAAATTACATTCAAATCATTTTAGCTGGATAAGCAGAAAGTTTGGAGTACAGACCAACAAAAATTTCTCTAAGCCAGAGTACTTAGAGAACCTAAACAAAATAGAGAACCTAAACAAAATGAAAGGAAAATCATCATCGCGATAATCGTCAGTAATAAGCAGCCAACAGTAGTCAACCGAATGCTTTGGCATAGTTGCTTGTCTTGGAAAAGAAGACGCGGGATTATTGGCAATAAACCGATCTTCCAAAAGTGAAGCAATCGGAAGCTGAAATTGAATGAACAATTGTCATTTCATTACTTATTGGAGGTTCAACCCTAAGTTTGTCAAACGTAAATAGTTGATGGACCAAAAACAAGCTAAAAAAAACAAAAGGGTCAGATGCATGTATCGTCGTATGACCGCTATGATGCTCAGCAGAAGGGCCCCGTCGTGACTTTTGAGAAGCTTCTAACGTTTCCATACATTTTGACCGGACAAATTGCCCCAAAATTTTCCATTCTGTGGTGTTTCAGTTCAGACTCAAGTGACAAGTGAAAGCCTGAGGTGGGGATCTCTTCGACGCCAGAGCAGGGGACCATCATGGTGGATGGCCACTAGGGTGGTGGCGGGGTGCCGCCCATGAGAAATGCTGAGGACAGTAAGTTTGGCCCGAAGAGGGGTTCTCTTGGTGTGTGAAAATTATTAAGTTTGGCCCGAATAGGGGTTCTCTTGGTGCGTGAAAATTATTAAGTTAATTTTTAAAATTTTATATCCAATCTGGGTTCATTCCACCCCTACACCGGATTTCTTGTCCAACATTTTATTTGGATATATCTGGGTTCACTTGGTTTGAAGAATGTCATCGAACATCGGACATAATAATTTACTATCTAAACAGGACTTAAATTCGGACCATCAAATGCGGCTTAAATGTTTGTGGTGAGACGTCATCCATAAACTGCAACAAAATGACGTGCAAGTCCTTGGTTACGCTTATAATTTTGAATGATGTGCAAATTGAAAAGAGGAGAGAGATTTTTGAGCGGCAAGAGCATTAATTCTTGCTTTTGCTGAGGCTTTTTTCAGTCGTGACAGAAGAGAGAGAAAAAGAAAGCCTCACATTTTAGACTTTTTCATTTTCCAGCCGTCAAAGTCAGTGAACACATGTCGATATTTCAGTGGAGCCACCTAGGCTCGTGTGCGCCACGTAGGAAAATGACGTGGTGATTGCTAACCACTGAATATTTTCTAAGTGACCAGAGGCAGCTTTGGGGAAGGGAAAGGCGGAGGCGAAGGCGGAGGGGCATGCAAGAGAAAAGAGAGAGAAGGCTTCATCGTTTATCTTCTCTAAGATGAAGCCTTCTCTTCTCTAAGAAGGCCAAAAAGCTTGAAAATTGAAAAGAGGAGAGAGAGTTTTAAGCAACAACTCAAATTCGAGCATTAATTATCAAGTCTCCTCAGTCCTTTGACAAAAGAGAGAGAAAAAGAAAGCCTCACATTTTAGACTTTTTTATTTTCCGGCCGTCCAAGTCCGTGGACACGTGTTGACATTTCAATGGAGCCACCTAAACTCGTACTTGTCATGTAAGATGATGATGTGATGATTACTAACCACCAAATATTTTCTCACTTTCCATGAAAAATTCTCCATGAAATCCGATGTTTTTAGCCTTGGTGTAATTTTGTTAGAGATAGTAAGTGGCAAAAGGAATAAAGAATTCTGGCATCCGAATCATGAACACAACCTTCTTAGGCATGTAAGTCTTACAGTACGGTTTGTGTAAACTCGTCTTTTATGTGATGTTTAATGGCATGAATGAATTTTTCCTAGGCATGGTTGCTGTGGAGCGCAGGCAGGTCCTTGGAACTTCTACATGAATCTCTATGCGACTCCTTCATCGCATCCCAAGTAGAGAGATGCGTTCAAGTCAGTTTGGTATGTGTCCAAAAGTGTCCTGAAGATAGGCCAACAATGTGTTCAGTCATTCTCATGCTAGTGAATGAGGAAGCAATCTTGCCACAGCCTAAACAGCCAAGGTTCTTTAAGGAGAGAGGTCCATCGAGCACGGAGGCATCTTCCAAGGGAAGAATCATGCACAAGGAATATTGTTACAATCACCACGCCAGAAGGTCGATAAACCTGCTGTTGAGGAAGTTACCTGCACTGTGGAATTCGAAGGAGCTTTCTCAGTGAATGAAGGTAGAAAGGACCAAAAGATGTTCTCCAATCACTACAATATTCAATGTGGGAAAGGTGCGGTGACCTGCACTTTGACGTTGCTTCATCAGGTTCTAATATTTTAGAAAACATTACTAAAAACAATCTGAAAAGGTTCTGAAGGCATACATGCAGTTGCCTCTTCCATGAATATGTGATATTTGTGTCCGCAAATCTGTCGCCACCTTGCAGATGGAGGACTGGTTAGCGCGAGACGAGGGCTACAACAAAGGATTCTCGTTTTTGTAATTCAGTGGGTGAATAAACTTGGAATACGCCTTTTAAAAAAAATAAATTGAGCCAATGATTATTCATAGTGAATTGTATCGACTCTCTAACCTTTCATATGAGCAAATGGTTATATTTAGTGCTTCACTTTGTCCTTATACGAAACCTGGATAAATACTCTCCCAAGGGAAGCGTTTCCACATTTATGAATAATATAATGATTTTTCGCCATTTGCAGAGTATCTATTGTTTGGTCCTAATTGAATGAGTCCAACAACACTTTGAGGGCATCAATAAAAATTATAAGGTTAATATTACGAAAAACTCCAAATTAATCTCAAATTAATTTTTTAATCACTAAAAATCTCAAACTAGCAAATTTGTGACAAATTACCTCAAATTAATTTTTGATTACAAAAAATCCAAAACTAATATATTTGTGACACATTTACTCCGTTAATTTTCATTAAATTAAAATAGTCGTCGTGAGAGAACCTAAGTAAGATGAAAAGAAATTCATCATTGTGGTAATCGTCAGCAATTAGAAGCCAACATTAGCCAACCAAGTGTTTTGGCATAATTGGTTGTCTTTGAAAAGAAGCTGCAATTAGTGGCGATAAACCAATTTTTGGAAACTGAAGCGGTAAGTGTTAAAACTCAATGAACAATTATCATTAATTTATGTTGGGAAGTTCCAAGTCTAAATTCGTCAAATGTGAATACCGTAAACAGAAAAAGAAAATAGAAATAAACGAAAGCGTCAAAGGTACGTGTGTCGTCGTGTGACCGCTATGATGCCCGGCAGAAGGGCCGTCCATAGATTTTGACGGGTCTCGACTCTTTAAGAGCCAGAACAATTGTCCCAAAAATTTCAATTTTGCTGGGTTTTCAGTTCTGACTGCAGTGACAAATGAAAGACCGAGGCGGTGATCTCTTTGGGATCTATCTGAGAAGTCCGTAGTTAAAAGTCTGGTGATGTTCAAACTTTAAATAGAATTGTTATACGGCTTGGTCCCTTTACATTCTTAAAGCTAAAGTACTCGCAATTTCACGTTTCATATCGCCACTCAGCCAAAGGCCGTCTATGATGCCCCCGTGTTTAATGCCACGATGACATTGATAAACGCAGGGTGATCCTAATAAATTACAGTAGATTACAATCTGTGTGGCATAGTTCAAATATGAAAATGCGTATTCAGGCATGTGCTAATAATCAAGCATAAGGCCAAAATAAGCACCAAGAATCTTATGACCAACGTATCCTAGAAGTAAGAAGCGTGATGCGTACGACGTAGAATTAATCTCCGCCGGTCTTGCTGGACATGTGAGTTGGTCAGTCAACAGAATATTTCTATCCTGACGGCTTCGTATAAGGTTGCCAGTGGTGATCACATTCTTATTTCCATCTGAATCCTAGATTTTAGCTTGCGGGGCGCAAGCACTTGTACTTTCTTTTAAATCTTATACAGATTTGCGGTTCTGCATGATTTAGTTCAGGCATGGAAACACCTACTTTGTTCATCTGCCTTTACATTATCTGCCTGTCAGTCTTTGGCTTATCGACTGCGGCTGACACATTAAGTTCAGGCCAGTCTATGAAAGATGGAGAGAAACTGGTTTCTACTGGCCAAAGCTTTGAGCTCGGCTTCTTCTCTCCTGGCAACTCCAAGAACAGGTACTTCGGCATGTGGTACAAGATCTCTCCAGAAACAGTTGTTTGGGTTGCCAACAGGGACAAGCCACTTACGGATTCACATGGTTTTCTCACGTTTAGCCATGATGGAGATCTTGTTCTTGTCGACCAATCAAAGAGTGTCGTCTGGTCTTCAAATTTGTCCAGGGTTGTGAAAAATCCCGTTGCTCAGCTCTTAGACACTGGAAATCTTGTCCTTAGAGAGAATTCTAGTTTGAATTCTGATGACTATAGATGGCAGAGTTTTGATCATCCGTCAGACACTCTACTACCTGGTATGAAATTAGGATGGGACGTGAAAATTGGTTTCGAAAGGTGTCTGACTTCTTGGAAAAGCAAGGATGACCCTTCCCCTGGAGATTATACTTTCAGGTTGAACATTAACGGGTTGCCTCGATTTGAACTCGTCAGCTTAGGATCTGAAATGATATATCGGACAGGACCATGGTTTGGAATACAATATAATGGTTCTTCAATTGCATCGAATCCAGTGATCAAGCCATTGTTCTTCTATGGTGAAAATCAAATGTATCTTCTATATGAAGTCAGTAAAAGTGAATTTATCGTAAGACTTCTAACCAACCATACCGGGTGGCTCCAGCTCTATGTTACGAGTACAAGAAGCAATGCCTGGAATATCATGTCCTCGATACCCAATGATAAATGTGATGCTTATGGTGCTTGTGGAGCCAACGGTATATGTAGAATTAACAGAGATCCAATATGTGATTGCTTAAAGGGTTTTGTACCGAAGTCTCCAGAACAATGGGATCTCCTCAATTGGTCTGGTGGATGCACGAGGAAAATACCAATAAATTGTTCAAAAGAAGAAGGGTTCCTCAAACTTGCAAACGTGAAAATTCCTGACCTGCTGGAGTTCTGGTTGAACAACAACATGAGCCTCGAGGAATGTGAGGCCGAGTGCTTAAAGAACTGTTCATGTACAGCTTATGCTAATTCAGATGTTAGAGGAGTTAGCGGCTGTCTCCTGTGGTTTGGAAGCCTACTTGACGTTAAGGAGTACAAAGAAGTTAACTATGGGCAAGCTCTGTACATCCGCCTACCAAAATCTGAACTTGGTACTAATTTTGCCGATCTTGCATTTTTCTCTAGACATTCTATCTTCTAACCAGCTTATTCAGGAACAGCACCTCAAAGTTTGCATTTAATCTTCTCGGTCTCTATCCTAGATTTCGTTCATAATTCTGCCAAGAAGAAAAGGATGGTCATCGCCATACTGATGTCGGCTATTGCTGCTTTGTTTCTCTTGGCCACGGTGTACTGCCATCAAATCCAGAATCGCAGAATAAAGAGCAAAGGTCAGTATAATTGGTTCTACGAATGTACACCTCCACAATATACAAAGAGACACTAAGGCCCCTTTGTGTTTTTAACATGGGTTGCGCCATACAATTTTATAGTAAGTGGTCTTTCTTAGGTTCAAAAATCAAGGAGGAAGATGTTGATTTGCCACTTTTTGATCTAGCTACCATTGTTAATGCTACGAACGGTTTTTCTGAGGATAGTCTGATTGGAGCTGGTGGATTTGGTCCAGTTTACAAGGTAACAAGCCATGCATATTCCAAGGCAAGGTTAACTGCAGATAGGATGATCATATTTTATTGTTTAGCATGTATACTCTATATACAATATGCAGGGCAATCTTTTTACCGGACAAGAAGTAGCAGTGAAGAGACTGTCAAGAGATTCAAGACAAGGTCTTGAAGAGTTCAAGAATGAAACAATTCTCATAGCCAAACTTCAACACCGGAATCTTGTGGGGCTTCTAGGCTGTTGCATGGAGAGGGACGAAAGGATTTTGGTCTATGAGTACATGCAAAACAAGAGCTTGGATTATTTTATCTTTGGTTAGTTCTCTAGACCCTATATTCACAGAGGTTCATGATGCACTGAACTTAATTCCTCTGGTTGACTAAACTTATCTGCATGTGCAGATCGTGAAAAATGCTTACTGTTAGACTGGGAAAAACGTTTTGACATCACCATTGGGATTGCGAGAGGTCTTCTCTATCTACACCACGATTCTAGACTTCAAGTAATTCACCGTGATCTCAAAGCTAGCAACATTTTACTGGATGGCAGCCTAAGCCCTAGAATCTCAGATTTTGGGTTGGCAAGAATTTTTGCATGCGATGAGAAAGAAGCAAAGACGGAGAGAATCATCGGAACCTAGTAAGAATTCATCTTTTCAGTAAATCTATGGATAGGACCGTATATTTTTCTCAAAGACTAATACTTTGCCATTACAGTGGCTATATGTCCCCTGAGTATGCATTCGATGGAAAATTCTCTGTGAAATCCGATGTCTTTAGCTTTGGTGTGCTTTTGTTGGAGATTGTAAGCGGCAAAAGAAACAGAGGATTCTGCCATCCAAATCATCACCATAACCTTCTCGGACACGTAAGAGAAAAGATCCAGAGCATATGTTGTTCTCTCTCCCTCGTGTCTCTCTTTTCGTCTTGCATTTCTGAGCCCGAGATGCTATTTTTCAGGCATGGTTGCTTTGGATTGAAGACAGAGCCATGGAACTCGTTGATGAATGCTTGCGTGATTCAGTGGAACCTCAAGTACGAAGATGTATCCATATCGGCTTGTTATGTGTGCAGAAGTTCCCCAACGATAGACCAGCGATGTCCTCTGTAGTCGCCATGTTAGGAAATGAAAGTGCAAGCTTGCCTCGACCTAAGCAGCCTGGTTTCTTTATGGAAAGAAGTTCAATGGACTTAAGCGCAACCCCAGCACATGAAGAACTCCATTCTGTTAATGGAGTCACGGTGACGATGTTGGATGGTCGGTAGTGTAACTTTGTTAGGAAATGCGAATAGATCTGAGAAATTTCATTACTCATTTATCTCATTCATTGTCCAAGACTTCTTGATTCACGATCAATGTATGCTGGTCCAAAAAACCATTGACCACAGAGGTGCGATCAAATCGGTAGAATTTTTTTTCCCTTCTTCCAAGTGACAGTTTAATGTATGATTTATGTGCTTTGGAAGTTTCACATGCATGCTAGGAGTGATATCTTCTTTGGTCGTGGAAATTGCCTGACCCTTTAGCTGGTATGAAAGTTGGATGGAGCTTGAAAACCGGTTTGCGAACGGTACCTGATTTCTTGGGTAAGCATGGATTTTTTTTCCTCTGGAAACTACGCCTATGGTATAAAATAGCTGCTCGGTCCCAAGCCCCCTTCCCCTCCATCGTCGCCTCCGGAGCCTCATTGGCTGCCACGATTCATCAGACTCCTCTCTCTCTCTCCCCCACCACCCCCCCCACCCCCACCCCCACGCATACTCGTGCCGGTCTCTTGGGAACCCTGGCGGCATCTACTGTGGCCACACCATATCTCTCAGCCTCGGCAACTTATGGGCCTCGGTCCGATTGCGTCCCTCCAACGAGCTTGTTATCACGCCTCATCCCATCCACGATCTCGTCCACTTTACGTCTCTGGATCATCTGGTGACATCTCGAGTACTGGTGGCTGAAGACATCGTTGGGGTGTTTTTCTTCCTCAATCGAGCTACAAAAATCCTTGGAACATTGCAGTCGGGGAGGAAACTCTGAAATCAGAGATTCGTCTTCCTCGAGATCACTGCACCTAGAGTCCCTGTAGAAATTGGATAAAAGAAGACGTTGACTGTGTATTTTAGTGCTGAATACTACGCACGGCCCACTCGACATCAAGCTCTGGCCAGAAGAAGCGCCCAAGGCCATGAGGAACTTCTTTCAGCTCTGCCTTGAATATTACTACAACGGCACCATCTTTCACCACATCGTCGAGGACTTCCTTGTTCAAGGTGTCAATCCTTTCCTAGTGGCTCCGGCACAGGTCCCCCTTCCCTCCCCCTCTCTCGAAATGTAATTACAGAGATTTTGAGCAATTGGTTCGGTCTGTTAGCATAGAGGGTTTTGTTAATGGTTATTGTTGATGGTGATGACTGATGTGTTAGTGATGTTCTATTGCATTTGTTCATGTGACTAGAGATTGCATTAGTTCTCGCTTCAATGTAGGATCTGCACAAGTCAATCGTGTATTCTAGGGTGGGGGGAAAAACAAAAGATTGGCTTTTGGCTGGGTTTTGCACAAATATATAAGACATTGTGCTCTAAAGATGGTTCTCTAAAAAGGAAATTATGAATATAGAAATCTGTCGTGTACAAATTCTTCAATGTAGGTTAGTTCTGCCGTTTGCTCTATGTTGTCCCCGCTTTTGCTTTTTCTTAGCACTATTGATGTTGTGAGCCAGTGATGAGGTTGCTTATTGTTTTCTTCCTTGTGACAGCATATGGCAAGAGTAAATCTTCTTTTCACACATTTAGTTGTATTTAATCACTGTTTTTAGATAACTAGTGTGTGAAGGCAATCTGAAGGAAGACCATAGAAACTGGTAGGATGAGGTATCTCCGTAATGTCCCTTGCAGGTTCAAGAAACTCTTGCGTTCTGATTTATTTATCATTTGAAGATTATGAAGTTTGTAACGTATCTTCAGTTTGGAGTGCACTCGCATTGAAAAGACGGTTAGATCTTTCAATTGGCTGGTGCCGAAGATAGATTTTGTTGTGTGAAGAGGAAATTTCCAACTTATTTTGTCACTTTGGTCTTTTGGCAACAAGAATATTAAACGAGTGGTGAAGTCATGTAGAATTGAACTGTTGTATGGACAATAATTGAGCTTAATTCACATTGAGTGAAGTCCTTGATCTTAAGATTATGCATGTAGTATTATCATGCTCTTCAACATTGTTTAATTTCTGAATTTGAAGGAATTTGGTTTTCAAATTCATAACCTTGTCTGTACCTCCTGATGGTCGGATGAGCTACTGTGTTGACTATGGGCATTAATGATCGAAGCTAGCTAGATTTGTGTATTTAAGTTGGATGATCTTGTCAATATATTTCTCCTGCTTAATTAAATTTTATTGGCTCTTTGCTTATAGTACTAAGGAAGCACAATAAGCTAGTTATGCCTGCTTGCAGCTAAGCATTTCAATGTAAAATACTTTTTCCACTTTGTTCTTATTCAAATGAGGTGTTGCAAGCTCTAGTGTCACATGAACTAATGCAAGCTCTAGTGTCACATGAACTAATGCAACAGAACGGCAAAAACACATCAGCCATCACTAGCAACAATAACTATTAACAAAACCTACTGAACCAATTGGTTTTGCTTGAAATCCCTGCAATTCCATTTCAATAGAGAAAGAAGGGACGTGTGCTGGAGCGCGTAGGATCGCCACCTTGAACTGCAAGTAGACAGCAGAAATCAGGGTAAAAAAAAACAAGGCAGCTTATGCAGACCACGTAATAGAGGAAACTGAAACTTATTGGACACAATCACATACATTACTACAACCATTGCCATACAATCTCATCCACCAGCTAAGCAACCACCTCATTCGAACAATAACAAAGTGGAAAAGGTATTTTACATTGAAATGCCTAACTGCGAGCAGACAGCAGATTCAACCAGCTTATCGACAAATATATTGACAATATCATCCAACTTAAATACACAAAACCATTAATGCCCACAGTCAAGACATTAGCTCATCCGACCATCAAGAAGTACAGACAAAGTTATGAATTTGAAAACCAAATTCCTTTGAATACAGAAATTAAACGATGTTGAAAAGCATGATAATACTACACGTATAATCTTAAGATCAAGGACATCACTCAAAGCGAATTAAGCTTAATTACTGTTCATACAAAAGTTTGATTCTACATGACTTCACCCTCCTTCAATATTTTCGTTTCCAAAAGGCCAAACTGACAAAATAATTGGATATTTCCTCTTCTCACAACAAAATCGATCTTTAACACAAACCAAATGAAAGATCTAACCATCTTTTCAATTCGAGTGCACTCCAAACTAAAGATATGTTAAAAACTCCATAGAACACAAACTCAATCCCTAAGAAGCTACTCCACCATCCATTCTTGAGCATTGAATAAGCAATCTCGACCCAATTCACAATTCACTCATCTTAATTTTTGCAGGGAGGCGAGCAATTGGCTCAACCTTGGCTGCCATTTCCGTGAAGCGAAGACACCGAAACACAAATTGGAGGTTGGAATCGAATGCAGAAAGAGCCTTATCGCTCATCTTAATGTTGCTTTCACATTAATCATAAACTGATTAGAGCGCAACTTCCAACCACATGTCCAAAAATAAAGCATGAGGAAGAGAATAGAATCAAAACCAGATCGCGAAAAAGTAAAATGCAGCTAGATTCATGACGCAATCACAGTGAAATAGGAGTCCACAACTTCTCAGTGCCATTCCAGAAGAATCAAACAAAAACTCAGATCACACACACATGGAGACAAACCTTCCCCTTCGTCGACGGCTCCAATACGTACATGGTCGACATCTTCTTCTATCCAAATATTACAGGGACTCTGGGTGCAGTGAACTCGGCATAGACGAGTCTTTGATTTCGGATAATCCTCCCCGACCGCGATGTTCCAAGGTTTTCTGTAGCTCGGTTGGGGAAAAAGAACCATCCAAAGGACACCGTCAGCTGCGGGTATCCGAAATGTTCCCAGATGACGAGATCACGGATGGGGTGAGGCGTGATGACGAGCTCGTCGGAGGGACGCAATCGGACGGAGGCCCAGAAGTTTCCGAGGCTAAGAGAGATGGTGCGGCCATAGTAAACGTCGCTAGGGTTCCCAAAAGATCGGCGCGATGAGGCTCCGGAGGTAATGGCGGAGGCGAAAGGGGCTCAGGACCCAGCAGCTGCGACTGAGCGGGGCTCTTGGGGGAGGCGAAGCGCCAAAGGCAGACCCAGGCAGCAGCAGTGACCAAAGGCGGCTTTGGGGAAGGGGAAGGCGGAGGCGGAGGAGCGTGCAAAAGAAAAGGGAGAGAAGCTTCATCATTTCTCTTCTCCGAGAAGGCCCAACAGCTTTGAAAATTGAAAAGAGGGGAGAGAGTTTTAAGCGGCAACTCAAAATTCAAGCATTAATTATCGAGTCTCCTCAGTTCTCTTTCAGTCGGCTGACAGAAGAGAGAGAAAAAAAAAAAAAAGAAAGCCTCTCACATTTTAGACTTCTCTATTTTCCAGCCATCCAAGTCCGTGGACACGTGTTGACATTTCAATGGAGCCATCTAGGCTGGTGCGTGCCATGTAGGATGATGACATGATGATTGCTAACCATCAAATATTTTCTTGTTTTGATGAAAAATTCTCTGTAAAATCCAATGTTTTTAGCCTTGGTGTAATTTTGCTAGAGAAAGTAAAAGGCAAAGGGAACACGGGTTTTGCCATCCTAATCATGAACACAACTTTGTTGGGCATGTAAGTAGTATAGTATGGTTTGTATAAACTCGTCTTTTATGTGATGTTTAATGACATGGATGGATTTGTCCTAGGCATGGTTGCTGTGGAGTGCAGGCAGGTCCTTGGAACTCTTGCATGAATCTCTATGCGACTCCTTCATCGCAGCCCAAGTAGAGAGATGCGTTCAAGTCAGTTTGGTATGTGTCCAAAAGCGCCCTGAAGATTAGGCCAACAATGTGTTCGGTCATTTTCATGTTAGTGAATGAGGAAGCAATCGTACCACAGCCTAAACAGCCAGGGTTCTTTAAGGAGAGAGGTTTGTCGAGCACAGAGGCATCTTCAAAAAGGGAAGAATCTTACACAAGGAATATTGTTACAATCACCATGCCAGAAGGTCGATAAACTTCCCGTCAAGGAAGTTCCCTGCACTGTGGAATTCAGAGAAGTTTTATCGGTGAATGAAGGGAGAAAGGTGTTAGACGCACGTTGCGTAAACCCCAAGATCTCCATAACTAGAACAAGCATGATTGAGTAGAAAGAATTGATGCACCTGTTTTGTGATCCATTGTTCTTGAAGCGGAAGCGGAAACACAATATTCCACGCGCAAGTCCTTCTCCTCTATTGCCCTCCGTATCACTGGCTCAATGAGGCGGCCCCCCTCACGTGTAGCGCTAGGTAAACGCCCTTAGGTGAGGATACGGGTGAGAATTAGGGTTAGAGGAGAGACTTGAGCACAATTTATAGAGTTTCCACCGTCCCTCTCATTACGGCCAGCTCAACTCGGCCCACACTAGCCAAATTTCCCATATTAGACTAATTAAAAACCTTCTATCTCACCTTAGACCAAACCCCGTAAAACGGTAAACGTTAAACGGTAAATTACAATATCAATTAATGTAGTCCACAATTAGAAAAACTCTTACATTCTCCCACTTGGACTATATTAATTGAAATCGTACTGTATGTGCGCACATTGGTCCGTAGATAATTCTTAATAGTCAATCCTATCCCATAAAATCTTAAACACCGAATCATGGCGGTAATCGCATGTATACACACGAGCCTTCCATGGTCACGAATGCTCTCAACTTTATTGATATGAATTCAATATGGTAGTGTGTCAAATGGATAACATCTCTCATAGAGAGATCTCATTTGTCAGTCACCATTCTCTTAACTTTAGGCGTCACAAAAACTTGTGCCACTAGAGAATGCTTTATGGTTCCAATGAACCCACATATATCTTGTCCTTATGGTTAACCCTTTTTTATGTATCACAAGACATATGCACAAGGCTAATAACCGGATGCCCGGATGCCCCTAGCCTTCACTCAAGGTTTAAACAATACCCTGAGACTTTTAACAATATATATCAACATAATAACAATCCATTCAAAAACATTTTATTAAATGCAAAAATTGACATATATGTATCAAACTGTTACTAAATTGTAACAAAACAGATGTAAAATTTATTCAAAGAAGAATAAAACACAGCTCCCACTAAATAACAGCATCCCAAGACGCTCCTAGGCCCATACTAATGACATGTCGATCAAAAACACACGGGCGTAGGCCTTTAGTTAGTGGGTCTGCAACCATATCATCTGTATGAATATAATCTACTACAACGTCACCATTCTGCACTGATTCCTTTATAGTCAAAAACTTGACCCCCATGTGTTTAGACCCCTTGAGACTTCTGTTGTTAGTAATAAACAACACTGCAGAGTTATTGTCACAATATAACTGTATGGGTCTATCCACAAAATCAAAAACTGATAACTCCCTAATGAGGTTTCGGAGCCAAATAGCTTGAGTAGCAGTTGAAAAACATGCTACAAACTCCGCTTGCATGGTAGAAGAAGATATGGATTTCTGTTTTTCGCTCTTCCATGATACCGCACCTCCCGCCAACATAAATATGTATCCCGTCGTTGATTTCTTATCATCTTGACAACCAGCAAAATCTGCATCCGAATAGCCTACTAGTTGCAAGTCCGGAACATGTCTATACATCGCATATAATCTTTTGTTCTCTTTAAGTACCTTAAAACCTTCTTGGCAAAGAACCCAAAGATCGTGTCCTGGGATTTGACCGATATCCGCCTAGAAGCCCCGTTGCAAAAGCAATATCGGCCTAGTGCAAACTTGAGCATACATGATGCTTCCAAGCATACTAGCATAAGGTACATCCTTCATTTGAGCTTTCTCAAAATCTGAATTAGGGCATTGTGAAAGACTCAATTTATCACCCTTAACAACAGGAGCAATTCCTGGTTTGCAATCTTGCATATTGAATCTTTCTAAAACACGATCAATATACGCCCTCCGAGATAAACCCAATGAACGGCGTGAGCGATCCCTATGGATCTCAATGCCAAGAACAAAAGACGCCTCACCAAGGTCTTTCATGTCAAAATTTTTCGATAACATCCGCTTTGTCTCATGCAATAAACCAATGTCACTACTAGCAAGCAATATATCATCTACATAAAGTATGAGAAAAATATATTTCCTCCCACTGACCTTGGTGTATATGCACTGATCTACTTTGTTTTCAATAAATCCAAATGAAGTAACAACATGATGAAACTTGAAATACCACTGTCTAGAAGCTTGCTTAAGGCCATAAATAGACTTTTTCAATCTACAAACAAACTGACCTGAGTCATCTGCTAAAAAACCTTCAGGCTGCACCATATAAACCTCCTCATCAAGGTCTCCATTTAGAAAAGCAGTCTTAACATCCATCTGGTGTAACTCCATATCATAACAAGCTACCAATGCTAAGATCACTCTAAAAGAATCTTTAGAAGAAACTGGAGAAAATGTCGCTTCATAATCTATTCCTTCTCTTTGAGTGAAACCCTTAGCTACCAGTCTGGCTTTAAACTTTTCAATCTTTCCTTTGGAATCCCTTTTAGTCTTGAATACCCATTTGCAGCCAATAGGTTTACAACCTTCAGGCAATTCAACAAGCTCCCAAACACCATTGTGTTTCATAGATTGCATCTCATCTTTCATCGCATCTAACCACAAATCTAATTGAGGACATGAGATGGCTTCAGTATAAGTCACGGGATCAACAACACAGCCTATGTCATAATCATGCTCTCCTAGGTAGACTAGATAGTCTGGTGGTATAGCTGAATGTCTTTCTCTAGTTGATCTTCTGAGTGGAGCTACTTCAACCTCATTCTGAATTTGAGGAGCTTGTAAAATTTCATTAGGAACTGTCTCAACAATTAGATCATGTGCCACAACAGCTCGGTTTGTGGCGCAAGAGGCTCAATAATTGTCTCGCACATGATGAAATAGGGATCCAAGAATCCCCACCATACTATCATCTTCAATAGCTTGTGAGCAAACTACCCTTTTCAGCTACATCAAATTCCAGAAATTTTGCGATGTCGAGATTCCACAATTCTTGTTCCTCCATTAGGGTTATAAAACCGATACCCCTTTGAATGATCTCGGGTAAGACACGAAGTAACACCGAGTAGTTTTGGAATCCAGCTTACTTAATGTTGGATTATATAACTTCACTTCGCTGGACATCCCCAAACTCTAAGATGATTCAAGCTAGGTTTACGTCCAGTCCACAACTCAAAAGGAGTCAATG
The DNA here is from genome assembly GCA_014182725.1 of Eucalyptus brandiana. Classification (NCBI taxonomy): domain Eukaryota; kingdom Viridiplantae; phylum Streptophyta; class Magnoliopsida; order Myrtales; family Myrtaceae; genus Eucalyptus; species Eucalyptus brandiana. The sequence continues at coordinate 10,066,361 of CM024673.1, read as the reverse complement.
GAACCGCTTTAGTAGGAACGCGATTTAGAATATAAATAGCTGTTTTCAAAGCTTCTCCCCATAGAAAATTAGGTAAATGTGTCCTACTAATCATACTTCTCATCATGTCCATAAGAGTACGATTCCGCCTTTCGCCTACACCATTTTGTTCGGGACTTCCGGGCATAGTAAACCGACCTATAATCTCGAATCTTCTAAGTATTTAGCAAACGGCCCTTTAAGTTGTCCAAAGATCACCGTGCCTACCAAAATACTCACCACCACGATCGATCCGACGATCTTAATAACTTTTCCCAACCTGTTTCTCCACTTCAAATCCAAAAAATCTTGAATTTATCAAGAGACTCGGACTTTTCTTTAATCAAATATAAGTATCCATATCGGGAATAGTCGTCAATAAACGTGATGAAATAAAAATTTCTGCACAAGGTAGGCGTGTAGGGTCCACTAATATCGGTGAATAATAACCTCCAACAAATCCAACTTCGTACAAATGGATTTCTTCTTTATCTTAGTCATCTTACCTCTGCAAAGTAGTCTACGCAAGTCTCTTGATCACCTTTAAGAGTAGGCAAGATATCGGCCTTTATAAGCCTCTCTACTCTTTCTTTAGAGATGTGACCAAGACGTTTATGCCACAATGCATAAGACTGTTCTTTATACAGAGGCCTTTTGGAAACAACCTTTTCAAAGAGAATAAGCAACGTATATGTCGTTGGGAGATAAACTCAATCGATATAATCCATCGGATAAATTGCAACACCCAATCTTATTTGAATCATAAAACATGGAAATAGTATTACTCTTTATTTCAAAAGAGTATCCACACATATCCAAACAAGACACAGAAACTAAATTTCGCCTAAAAGAAGGTATGTAAAAAGTGTTTCTTAACACCATCCGAAAACCAGAGTCTAAAATCAAAATAACATCTCCCACGAACTCAACGTCAACTCCAACGCCGTTTCCAACAAAGGTGAGTTTTGATTCATCCCGAGTTGGCGTCCTTCGGTTTATGAACCCCGAATGGTAAATGCAACATGATTAGTTGCACCACTATCTAGCCACCAGAATTGGTTGGAACTTCGATAGATTGGATTCATAAACTAATGCCAAAGAATCATTACCTTTAGGCTCTCTCTTATTTCTCTTAGACAACCAAGCCTTAAACTTGCTGCAACGTCTTTTCACGTGTCCTCTCTCCCTACAAAAGTAGCAAAGAACACCATCCTTCTTGGTAAACGCTTTCTTAGGACCAAGAGTGTTAGAAGGACCTGCACCTTCAGAATTTCCTTTGTTGTTGGAAGGACTAGCAACTTCTGAATTGCCTTTATGGGTATAGTTCTTCAACTTCTTACCCTTGTCACTAGCAGAACTAGAAGCATAAAGAGCAATATGTCCTTTATCTTTCTTCAATTTCTCTTACTCTGCCACCAACCTTGCAATAAGGTCATTAACAGACCAGGTTTCATCTTGGGAACTATAATTGGTCTTAATAATCCCAAAATCAGGAGGAAGAGTATTTAGAGCTTGATGGACAATGCAAGCAATAGGAATTTCAACATTGAGAGCCTGAAGCTTTGTTTACAAATCAACCATCCTCATAACATAATCTCTAACTCCACCAGAACCATCATACTTCATAGTAAAAAGTGTTTGCATGTGTGTCCCTATCTCAGCATTAGGCGACACACGGTTTCTAGCCATCAAGGCTTCCATCATCTGCCTAAGCATTGCGCCTGCAGGCAAACCACTTTTCAAGTGTTCCCCGGAATTAACGCTTCATGACAAAGCAAAAATTCTATTGCTTTTTCCCATGCAGCAAAATTTGCTTTTTGAGCCTCTGTACTCTCGGTAGTCAAATCTGCCGGCCGATCAATAGTAAGAGCCATATGAACATCTGCCATCTCCATAGCAAACAGAAAATCCTCTCTCCATCTCTTAAAATTCGAACCAACAAGAACCTCAATGGTGACAGAGTTACCATTTACGTAAAAAAATGACTGAAAAAACAAGCAGTATATATAATTAGCATCATGTGAGCATTGTGTAACTTGACACACAAGTACACATCCAGAGAGTTACATGCAAAATCACATAATCACCTTTGGGCAGAATACATGACAAGCAGTATATACACTCCCCACATGATAAGGGTTATGAGAATATATTCCAATTTTCGTGAATTCATCACCTTTGGGCATATGAACCATTAGGATCGGTCACTTCTCCACCACACTATCATGTATCCCTCCATGAACTAATACACAATCACCTCCTTTGGGAGTATAACTATGTATTAGACCGGGAGACATCCCAATCAATATACGAGATTGAAATTTCTCAAACCCAATCAAAGCGTGCCACTTTGCGAAATACAACAACAATCAATCATCAAACTCTCTCATACCAGGGATATAAACTTTACATCTCACATACATCATATACATGTGATTTAACTTTAGTGATAGGGGCATTAATCACTAAAATCACATATCATGCTAATTACATTGCTTTATTCATTAATAAAAATAAATTTTATCGTATATTATTAATGAATAACACTTATAAAGTTCATGTGATAACATACCTGTATCCCGGCACCTGTATTTTCAAGAACACAGAAAATACAAGAAAAATACAAGAAAATATACTAAAAATTCACGTATTTAGGGCTTTGCATGTATTTTCATATCCATAAAATCATCAAACATGAAAAATAAATACACCATGACGTAGAGAATGATCATACGAATCAATCGCCGCCGGCCACGCGCAAATCGGAGGCTCCACGCGCCCGCACGCGCCGCCTGAGTGCGCGGCGCGTGGAGCACACGCGCGGCGCGTGTTCGTCGCGCAGGAGGCGCGTGGCCGCGCGTGGGGGCGCGTGCGGCCTCCTCCGGCGACGCGCCACCCACGGTTTTCTTCGTCTCGTCGAGCCCAATCCGAATATATAATTTAATTTAATTTTTATTGAACGAAAAGTCTCGAAAATCACAAATTAGGGCAAGATCCGTACTAATTAGGGCTAATCCGAACAAATTAGGGCAAAATCAATTGTGTTCATGTTCTAGGGTTATGGAGGCTCTGATACCACATGTTAGACGCACGTTAAAAACCCCAAGATCTCCATAACTGAACAAGCATGATTGAGTAGAAAGAATTACGCACCTCGTTTTTGTGATCCATTTGTTCTTTGAAGCGGAAGCGGAAACACAATGTTCCACGCGCAAGTCCTTCTCCTCTATCGCCCTCCGTATCACCTTGCTCAATGAGGCGGCCCCCCTCACGTGTAGCGGCCAGGTAAACGCCCTAGGTGAGGATACGTGTGAGAATTAGGGTTAGAGGAGAGATTGAAAGACAATTTATAGAGTTCACGTGGTCCTCTCATTACGGCCAGCCAACTCTACCACACTAACCAAATGTTATTGCATATTAGGCCTAATTAAGAAACCTTCTATCTCACCTTAGACCAAACCCCGTAAAACGGTAAACGTTAAACGGTAAATTACAATATCAATTAATGTAGTCCACAATTAGAAAAACTCTTACAAAAGGATCAGAAGATGGTCTTCCATCACTACAATCTTCAATGTGGGAAAGTTGCAGTGACCTGCACTTTGATGTTGCTTCATCAGGTTCTAAAATTTTAGAGAACATTACTAAAACATTCTGAAAAGGTTCTGAAAGCATACATGTAGTTGCCTCTTCCATGAATATGCGATATTTGTGTTCGCAAATCTGTCGCCGCCTTGCAGATGGAGGACTGGTTAACGTGAGAAAAGGGCTGTACAGCAAAGGATTCTCGTTTTCATAATTCAGTGGGTCAAGCAACTTCGTATGGGCCTTTTAAAAAAATAAATTGAGCCAGTGATTATTCGTAGTGAATTATATCAACTCTCTAACATTTCATATGAGCAAAGGGTTATATTTAGTGCTTCAATTTATCCTTATACGATACATAGATAAATACTCTCCCAGAGGAAGTATTTCCACATTTATGAATAATATAAAGATCATTCACCATTTGTAGAGTAACTATCGTTTGGTCCTAATTGAATGAGTCCAACAACCCTTCGAGTGCATCAATAAAAATTATAGAGTTAATATCATAAAAAATCTCAAATTAATATACCGTGACAAATTTATCTCACATTAATTTTTTGATCACTAAAATCCTTAAACTAATAAATCTGTGACAAGTTATCTCAAATTAATTTCTTACTACAAAAAACTAAAAAAATAGTATATTTATGATAAATTTACTTTACGTTAGTTTCCATTAAATTAAGATAATCGTTAGAGTACTTAGAGAACCTAAGTAAAATGAAAAGAAATTTGTCATTGTGATAACCGTCAGCAATTAGAAGCCAACTTTAGCCACCCAAGTATTTTGGCATAGTTGCTTGTCTTTGAAAAGAAGCTGCAATTAGTGGCAATAAACCAATTTTTGGAAATTGAAGCGGTTAAGAGCTAAGACTCAATGAACAATTGTCATTAATTTATGTTGGTATGTTCCAAGTCTAAATTCGTCAAATGCGAATGCCAGAAACAGAAAAAGAAAATAAAAATCAACGAAAGGGTCAAAGGTATATGTGTCGTGTTATGACCGCTCTGATGCCGGCAGAAGAAGGGTCTTCCATAGATTTTGACGGGTCTCGACTCTTTAAGAGCCAGAACAATTGTCCCAAAAATTTCAATTTTGGTGGGTTTTCAGTTCTGACTGAAGTGACAAATGAAAGACAAAGGCAGTGATCTCTTTCGAGGTCTATCTAGTCGCTTGATGCGACAAACCGGGAAGTCCGTAATTAAAAGTCCGGTAATGTTCAAACATCAAATAACAATCTGTTATACGACTTGGTCCCTTTACATTGTTAGAGCTAAAGTACTTGCAAATTCACATTTCACATCGCTACTCAGCCAGAGGCCGTCTATGATGCCCCCATGTTTAATGCCACAATGACATCGATAAACACGGGGTGAACCTAATCAATTACAGCAGATTACAATGTGTGTGGTATAGTTCAAATATGAAAATGCATATTCAGGCATGTGCTAATAATCAAGCATAAGGCCAAAATAACAACCAAGAATCTTGTGACCAACGTGTCCTAGAAGTAAGAAACGTAATGCGTACGACCTAGAAATAATGTCCGCAAGTCTTGCTGGACATGTGAGTTGATCAGTAGAGTCAACCGAAAATTTCTATCCCGACAGCTTCGTAGAAGGTAGACAGTAGTGATCACATTCCTATTTCTGTCTGAATCCTAGATTTTAGCTTGCGGGGCGGAAGCAGGTGTACTTTTTCTTCTAAATCTTATACAGATTCGCGGAGGCATGGAAACACCTACTTTGTTCATCTGCCTTTACTTTATCTGCCTGTCAGTCTTTGGCTTATCGACTGCAGCTGATACATTGAATTCAGGCCAGTCTATGAAAGATGGAGAGTCAATGGTCTCTTCTGACCAAAGCTTTGAGCTCGGCTTCTTCTCTCCTGGCAACTCCAAGAACAGGTACATCGGCATATGGTACAAGATTAGTCCGGGAAGAGTTGTTTGGGTTGCCAACAGGGAAAATCCCCTCACTGATTCACACGGAGTTCTCACGTTTGGTCATGATGGAGATCTAGTTCTTGTCCACCAATCGAACAGCGTCATCTGGTCTTCAAATTTGTCTAGGGTTCTAAAAAATCCGGTTGTACAGCTCCTAGACACTGGAAATCTTGTTCTCAGAGAGAATTATAGTCTGAATTCTGATGAATATTCGTGGCAGAGCTTTGATCATCCGTCAGACACACAACTACCCGGTATGAAATTAGGATGGGACTTGAAAATTGGTTTAGAAAGCCATCTGACTTCTTGGAAAAGCATGGATGATCCTTCCCCCGGAGACTATATTTTGAGGTTAAATATTCACGGGTTGCCTCAATTTAAACTCATCAGCTTAGGATCTGGCAAGAAATATCGAACAGGAACGTGGGATGGAATACAATTCAGTGCTGTTCCAATGGTTTTGCATGCAGTGACCAAGCTGGTGTTCTTTAATGGTGATAATGAGAAATCCTTTTCATATGAAGCCACAAAAAGCGAATATAGCGCAAGTATATTTACATTAAACCATTCCGGGATTATCCAGTTCTATACTGCAAGTAAAAGAAGCAATGCCTGGAACCTCGCGTACTCGCCGAACGATCCATGTGATGGTTACAGTACTTGTGGGGCCAACGGTATCTGTAGAAGTAGCAGAGCTTCGATCTGCAATTGCTTAAAGGGCTTTGTACCGAAGTCTCCTGAAGAATGGAATCTCCTCAATTGGTCCGGTGGATGCACGAGAAGAATACCAATAAATTGTCCAAAGGAAGATGGGTTCCTCAAACTCGCAAAAGTGAAAATTCCGGACCTGTTAGAGTTCTGGCTGAACGAGAGCATGAGCCTCGAAGAAAGCCAGGCCGAGTGCTTAAAGAACTGTTCATGTACCGCTTATGCTAATTCAGATGTTAGCGGGGGAGGTAGTGGCTGTATCCTGTGGTTCGGAAACCTAATTGACATTAAGGAGTACGAAGAAGATAACTATGGGCAAACTCTATACATCCGCCTACCAATATCTGAACTACGTAATTTTGCCAATCAATGCCTTTTTCTCTAGACATTCCATCTTTTAACCAGCTTATTCAGCAGCAGCACCCTAGATGATTGCATTAATCTTCTCGGTCTTCTCTATCAGAGCCTAAGTTTTGATCTTTTTGGGTGTAGTTATGGGACGTTGTGAGGTTGTGTGATAGATTTTATTTTTGCATTAGTCTTCTAGATTCTAAGGTGTAGTTTTATTCTTGGATTAAGGTGATCATGAGTACCGACTCTGAGACACTTGCCTCACTTCGTAGGAGTCGCAGAGGCAAACGAGTCGCTACCCCTGAGGCTAGCGACATGCCTCAAGCTTCTCGAGGTGCGTCTTTGAGAAGGAGACTTGAGGACCACTATGATAGGAGTCCTGACTTGCACGAAGTCAGAGAAGAGGATCAAGAGCCAACCCGTTCAACTGAATTTGAACAGGCAATGATCCATTGGTATCGCCAAGCAAAGGAATTAACTGGAGATGGAACGATAGGTTCAGGCACTTTTGCCCATTTTAGAAAGGCGAAACCACCCACTTTTGATGGGAAAGCTTATCCTCTTGCGGCTGAGCATTGGATTAAAAAGATTGATGGGATTTTTGAAGCTGAAGAGGTTCCCGAGGATCGGAAAGTTAAATTTGACACCCAATACCTGGAAGGTGAAGCAGAGTTTTGGTGGGATGGAATGAAGCCAAGTCTACCTTATTATATCTTGGGAGGACTTTAAAAAGGCGTTCAACGCTCAATTCTTCCCAAAGTCATTCCAGGCAAAGATGAAGGGTGACTTTGTACATGTATCTCAGGGTGACTCCACTGTTTTGGAGTATTCAATCCGCTTTAATCAATTGAGTAGATTTGCGGAGCACTTGGTAGCAAATGAGGAAGATAAGGCCGACCATTTCCTAGGAGGGCTCCAACCTGAGATTAATTCCGCACTTGCATCTTTCGTATTAACAACTTATAAGAATGTGCTAGAACGAGCAATCAAGGTGGAACAAAGCATTCTGAAGCATGGTACACAAGGAGCGCCTCAACCCAAAAGGTTTAAGCCCACAAATGTGCAAGGTAGCCATACTGATGGTAGTGGAAGGCGAAGAGGCTTTAGCCGGCCAGGACAGTTCAGAAATCCAAGTAACCAAGGCCCCTGTAATACATGTGGAAATTATCATCATGGTGAGTGTTATCGGAAAATTGGAGTATGCTTCTCATGTGGGAAAGCGGGACACATGCTGCGAGATTGTCCTACACGAAGGAATCCTTCTATTGGCAATAGATCATGTAATCTATGTGGGCGACAAGGGCACCTAGCACACCAGTGTTTCAGGCGGAGGAATACCCCTTTCGTTGGTAGGCCCCAAGAGAACCAACAAAGACAAAGTACAAGTGGGAAAGTTTTTGCAATGACGAAGGAGGATGCGGCAGCATCTAATGCAGTGGTTGCAGGTAATATTTCTATTGCCTCGCATTGTGCTTATGTATTATTTGACCCTGGTGCTACGCACTCCTTCATTTCAACTGAATTTGCAAAGAAGCTTGATGTGTTGCCTGACCCTCTGGAATGTGAATTGTGTGTTGATACTCCTACTGGCGATTTCTTAGTTGGTCATTATGTGTTCAAGAGATGTGTGATTCGGATTAACAATGTTGAAATGCCTGTGGATCTAGTGGAGTTAAATATTCGAGATTTCGATGTTATTATAGGGATGGATTGGTTATCTACCTATCGTGCTATTGTTGACTGTTTTTCAAAGAAAGTGATATTTAGACTTTCGAATCAACCCGAATTCTCTTTTTCGGGAAGTTGTGAAAACACTTCTCCAATGTTGATCTCGGCTTTACAAGCGAGGAAACTTTTGAGAAAAGGTTGTTGTGGTTATTTAGCTTGTGTAAAAGACACAAGTAAGGTTGTAGTAAAGTTGGAAGATGTTCCTGTAGTTAGAGAGTTTCCAAGTGTATTTCCTGAGGATTTACCAGGCTTGCCTCTTGATAGAGAAATTGAGTTTTGTATTGAATTGATGCCCGGTATAGCACCAATCTCTAAGGCACCATATCGGATGGCACCCACTGAATTAAAAGAGTTGAAAACGCAGCTACAAGAGCTTTTGGATAAGGGTTTCATCAGACCCAGTGTTTCACCTTGGGGAGCTCCTGTTCTATTTGTGAAAAAGAAGGATGGTAGTATGCGGCTTTGCATAGATTATCGAGAGCTTAACAAGGTAACGGTCAAAAACAAATATCCTTTGCCCCGGATTGAGGATTTATTTGATCAACTTCAGGGAGCTCATGTATTTTCCAAGATCGACCTTCGTTAAGGTATCATCAATTGAAGATAAAGATAGATGATGTGCCTAAAACTGCTTTCAGAACAAGGTATGGCCATTATGAATTTCTCGTCATGCCTTTTGGATTAACAAACGCGTCTGCTGCCTTCATGGACTTGATGAATAGGGTGTTCAGGGAATATCTAGACAAATTTATTGTGGTGTTCATTGATGACATCCTAGTATATTCGAAGAGTGTAGAGGAACACGAACAACACTTGAGATTTGTCTTGCAAACTTTGCATGAAAAGAAGTTGTATGCCAAATTTAGTAAGTGTGACTTCGGCTTAATCATATAGAATTCTTGGGTCATGTGATTTCGAAAGATGGCATATCAGTGGACCCAAAGAAGGTTGAAGCAGTTGTTAAGTGGAATCGTCCAACAAATGTTACAGAAGTGAGAAGTTTTCTTGGGCTAGCCGGCTACTATAGGCGATTTGTAGAGGGGTTCTCAAAGATTGCTGGTCCACTTACTCGTCTAACTCAGAAAAAAGTTAAATTTGAATGGTCAGACCAATGTGAATGCAATTTTCAAGAGTTGAAGAGACGGCTGGTGTCGACTCCTATTCTAACTCTACCGTCTGGAAGTGGTGGCTTCATAATCTACTGCGACACATCCAAAGAAGGTTTGGGTTGTGTTCTTATGCAAGATGGCAAAGTTGTTGCCTACGCTTCGAGACAATTGAAATTACATGAAAAGAACTACCCCACTCATGATTTGGAATTAGCGGCGGTTGTGTTTGCCTTGAAGATATGGCGACACTATTTGTATGGTGAAAAATGTGAAGTCTTTACTGACCACAAGAGTCTGAAGTATATCTTTACTCAGAAAGAACTAAACATGAGGCAAAGAAGATGGCTAGAACTTTTGAAGGATTATGACTTGTCCATTAATTACCATCCGGGTAAAGCTAATGTGGTAGCGGATGCTTTGAGTCGTAAATCATTTGGAAATATGGCAGCTTTGCTCACTTCTCAGAAATCTATTCTTGAAGATGTGAGGAAGTTAGACTTGGAGGTGTTGGTGCAGCAGCTTGGTGCTCAATTAGCTAATCTTCAAGTACAACCTATGTTGATTGACAGAATTAAGGCTAAACAGAATGAAGATCCACAATTACAAAAAATTAGAGAAGGTGTGGAAGCTGGAAGACAAGCGGATTTTGGTTTACATGTAGATGGATCCTTAAGGTTTCGTGGTCGACTATGTGTTTCTGAGGACTCAAATCTGAAAAAGGAGATCCTGCAAGAAGCTCACAGTACTAGATTTTCAATTCATCCAGGAAGCACTAAAATGTATAAAGACTTAAGAGAAAACTTTTGGTGGATCAACATGAAAAAGGATATTATAAAATTTGTCGATCAATGTTTAGTTTGCCAGCAAGTGAAAATTGAGCATCGAAACCGGTGGACAGGTTGCAACCCCTAGAGATACCTAAATGGAAGTGGGAGCATATTGCCATGGACTTTGTAGTCGGTCTACCGAGGACGCCAAGTGGTAAGAATGCTATATGGGTGATTGTTGATCGATTGACTAAGTCCGCTCACTTTTTGTCATATCGACTTGGCCTTTCAATGGAAGATATGGCAAAGCGATATGTTAATGAGATAGTGAAGCTTCATGGAGTTCCAGTAAGCATTGTTTCTGATAGGGATCCTAGGTTCGTGTCTAACTTTTGGAAGAGTTTGCAAGGAGCATTGGGCACTAAACTCAACTTGAGTACAGCTTTCCATCCACAAACAGATGGACAGTCAGAGAGAACGATCCAGACATTAGAGGATATGTTGAGATCATGCATCATTGACTTTGGCGGTTCTTGGGAAGAACATCTACATTTGGCAGAATTTTCTTATAACAATAGTTATCACTCCAGCATTAAGATGTCACCCTTTGAAGCTTTATATGGCCGAAAATGCAGAAGTCCTATTTGTTGGGACGACGTTGGTGAGAAAAGACTAACTGGCCCTGAGTTCATTCAACAGTCAGAAGAGAAAGTTAGGTTGGTTCGGGAACGTCTCAGAACGGCTCAAAGTCGTTAGAAAAGTTATGCAGATCTGAAAAGACGCAAGTTAGAATTTAATGTGGGGGATCACGTATTCTTAAAAGTTTCTCCTACGAAGGGTGTAATGAGATTTGACACACGTGGGAAGTTAAGTCCAAGGTACATGGGACCATTCTTGATCTTAGAGAAAATTGGTGAAGTCGCTTATAAATTGGCTTTGCCACCGGCATTATCAGGTGTCCATAATGTGTTCCATGTCTCTTTGTTGCGGAAATATGTGCCAAATCTTGAGCATGTGCTAGACTTTACACCATTGAGATTACGGGAGAACTTGACATATGACGAGCAGCCTATTCGCATTGTCGATAGGAAGGATCAGGTATTGCGGCGATGAACCATTACTTATGTAAAAATACAATGGCAAAACCATACCGAGAGGGAGGCTACTTGGGAACTCGAGGAGGAAGCAAGACACAAATACCCTCACTTGTTTCATGATTAAAGTACATGTAAATTTCGAGGACGAAATTTTTTAAGGATGGTAGAATGTAATATTATGCAATAATGTAATATTATGTTAGTGGGCCCCAAAAGAAGAAACTGAAAAGGAAATTGAAAAGTCAGCAAAGCAAAAAGGAGAGGGGAGAGGGCTCGGCTAAATAGAAGCTGAGAGTTCCCTCAACCAAAAAGAAAAGAAAGAAAAGAAGAAGAAGGAGAGAAAGGGGGAAGAAAGGAAAGGAATCTTGGCACGTGCACGTCTCGGATGCCTCGCCAAGCCGACTCGACTCCATAACACAGCACCCGGTAAGAGATCAAGCCCTCGTTCGTCCGATTGAAGTAATTTTTGGATTTAGGACTTAAATTCGAAATTTTTGGAAAACTGAGCGGCGAAGTCTAATTTTGGAGTCGTTGAGCGGTGTATTTTTGCAAGAATGGTAATTTAGGGTGTTGTGGAGCCGTGGGATTTTACGGATTGTGATTTGAGCTTATGGTTTGTCCGAAACAAAATTTCAAAGTTTCCCGCGTGCAGTGAACAGTACGCGTCCAGCAGCTTTGGGCCCGTATTTTGTCATTTTTCGGCTTGATTTTGGGATGGCCAAGTTGGGATTCTTGTGATATGTTTCAAGGGCTCTCTATTGAATATAAGTACGTTCGGATCGGAGTTCGGAAGAGAAAGTTAAGGGCAATCAAGTTTTGCACTTAAATTTCGTGTTGCGAATGGCTTGAACAATCGCTTTGGTTATGCGATTTGTTAGCGTGTAAAAGTCCTTTTGTTAGAGTTAAGGCGTAATTTAGTTGTTTCGAAGTAGAGACAGAGTTTTATTAGATTTTAACATTTTTCTCGGTTATTTGATAGGACCTTGAATTCGACGATACGAGTATCGTTTGTCGTTTGGTCGTCGACGACGAGGTGAGTGGTACTATATCTTCTTTGGTTTTATAAAATCATGTCTTGAAGTATATATTTCTATATATACTGAATTGAGAAGAGCATTTTTATTGCATAAAAGCCAGATCGAGCGATTGCTACCCTTTGGTTGATTGTGAATCTTTGAAAAGCACATTATACAAGGTTTGTGGAGAAACATATATGAAATTGCTTTGCGACTGGTTTATGAAAAGGTTTATGATGATTTGAGAAACGGATATGAAATGGATGATGGGCTATGTTGCAAAATGTTATTTGTTTGGTTTGAGATATTGATTTTTGGATTGGATTTCTGGTATTGGAGAATGGTTATTTATGCTCAATACGACTGTGAATCCAGTGATGGGTTTTTGGGGTATGCATACCAGGTTTAGGATATCCTTCTGGGCCTAGCCACCGGCTTTGTAGGTGGAGACCTTACCAAGGGGAGAATCTTGGTCGCCTTGTCACAAGGCATTGTGTCGTGACCATGGTTAGTTATTGAGCAAAAGATTGATCAATGGATAGACCATTGACATGTGTTTTTGATGGAGATTATTCAATGGATTCGACCATTGATACTTGACTTTTGATGGCAATTCAAATGAGTTTTCCCTATTACTATAAATCTTTGATGATAAGAAATAACTCTTATAAGATTCAATACTTATTTTATATATTGAGTTGGCGTTATGAAGTTTGGTATTGCTTTGTATACGTGCATAGTGGTTGTTCGATCTACTTATAAGATATATACTACTCACCAAGCTGTGGTTGCTCATTCCACTCCTCCTTTAATATTTTCAAGTTCCTCGGTTAGCGGCGAATAGAGTGAGAGCACCGTCGGTGGGAAACTTTTGGGGAGTCCTATTTTGTTTTTGGTATGGTTCAAGGAAGTGGTGCAAATAATACTTACTAGTAGTTGAATCGTCTGAGTTTTAAACGTATATCTCTTTTTCTTTTGGTGGATTATAGAAACTCTGATGTTGCAACCAATTTGTTGGTTTATCTGATATATGTATAGTTTGAGATATATATAAGTTAATATTAGTTTGTTGGTTGTGTTTGAGGCTGCGTTCTTTGTAAAGAAGGACGGCCGTGTCATTCCCATTCTTTGTGGTTTTGGGGTGTGACATTTTTGGTATCAAAGCCGACTCCCGACCGCGTGTGGGACCACAGCTCGAATGCTGTTCTGATGCCCGTGGGGCCATAGCGAGAACGCTATTCTGTTAAGAGGTGGAGAGTGTAACAACCTCCTCTCATCCCACATCACATAGGGAGGGAGATCTTGGTTAGCTTATAAGACTTGGGTCCCTCTAATCTGTGTAACGCGTTTTAAAGCCGTGAGGGAAAAGACCGCGCTAGGGTGGGTGACCCAAAGCGGACAATATTACACAGTGGGGCCCGGGATGTTACATTCTCTATTCCAGATGTCCATCATAGCTCTTTTAAGAAGAAGGGGATGGTCATTGGCATAATGATGTCGGCTATTGTTGCTTTTTCTGTATCGGCCATGGTGTACGCCATCGAATTAGGAATTGCGGAATAAAGAGCAAAGGTCGGTAATTCTTTATCCATGAATGTACACCTCCGAATATACAAAGAGATCTTAAGGCCCTTTTGTGAGGTTAACAAATGTTTCGGCTAAGATTTTTGTTGTAACCGGTCTTTTTCGGTAGGAAAATCAAGGAGGAAGATACTTGACTTGCCACTTTTTGATCCGGCTACCATGGTTAATGCTACGACGGTTTTTCGAGAATAATCTGATTGGAGCTGGTGGCTTTGGCCCGGTTTACAAGGTAATGGGCCACGCATGTTCCAAGACAAAGCTAGCGCAAGCGGTGTTATCATGTTTCTTTGTTGAACTGTCTACTCTAAACGCAATACGCAGGGCAATCTTTCCACAGGACAAGAAGTAGCAAGAAGAGACTGTCAAGAAACTCGGGACAAGGTCTTGAAGAGTTCAAGAATGAAACGATTCGATAGCCAAACTTCAACACCGGAATCTTGTGGGGCTTCTAGGTTGTTGCATGGAGAGGGAGGAAAAGATTTTGGTTTATGAGTACATGCAAAACAAGAGCTTGGATTATTTTATATTTGGTTGGGCCTCTAGACCCTTTATTCAAGCATGTTACTTGATCATGATACTATATGTGGACCGAATTAATTCTCCTGGTTGACTAAACTTATCTGCATATATAGATCATGAAAGATGCTTATTGTTAGACTGGGAAAAACGTTTTGATATTATCATCGGGATTGCTAGAGGTCTTTTGTATCTCCACCATGATTCTAAACTCCAAGTAATTCACGGTGATCTCAAAACTAGCAACATTTTATTGGATATCAGCCTAAGCCCTAGAATCTCTGACTTTGGGTTGGCAAGAATTTTCGCTGGTGATGAGAAAGAAGTAAAGACAAGGAGAATCATCAGAACCTAGTAAGAACTCGTCTTTTCAGAAAGTCTCTATATAGTACTGTATATTATGTGAAAAGGCAAACACCAATCACTTTGTCATTACAGTGGCTATATGTCCCCTGAGTATGCATTCGATGGAAAATTCTCTGTGAAATCCGATATTTTTAGCTTTGGCGTGCTTTTGTTAGAGATTGTAAGCGGCAAACGAAACAAAGGATTCTGCCACCCAAGTCATCAACATAACCTTCTTGGACATGTAAGAGGAAAAAATCCAGAGCATAGGTTGTTCTCTCTCCCTTATCTCCCTCTTTTCACATGCAACGCTAAGCCCGCTATACAATTTTTCAGGCATGGTTGCTTTGGAGTGCAAACAGAGCCACGGAACTCATTGATGGGTGCTTGTATGATCTGGTGGAACCTCAAGTACAAAGATGTATCCACATCGGCTTGTTATGCGTGCAGAAGTTCGCCAACGATAGACCGGCGATGTCCTCTATTGTTGCCATGTTAGGAAATGAAAGTGCAAGCTTGCCTCGACCTAAACAGCCTGGTTTCTTTATGGAAAGAAGTTCAATGGACTCAAGCGCAATCTCGACACATGAAGAACTCCATTCTATTAATGCAGTCTCGATGACAACGTTGGATGGTCGATAGTGTGCTTTTATGAGGAATTGCAAATAGATCCCAGAACTCTTGGTCTGTCGCTGATTATTTATTTCATCCGATGTCCAAACTTCTTGATTTGTGTGAATGGTATATAAATCCAATGTATGCTAGTCCAAAAAACTATTCATGTCCGTTTGCTATGCGTCCAAAAGTTTCATGGATATAGGCCAATAATGTCACTAGAGGCATCTTCAATAAGGACCTCCAGCTTTGGTTTCACCACCAAATGCTCAAAAAACTTAAGCTCTAATACTATGAAAGATTTTGTGGGATTATTATTAATGTTTTAAAAATTTAAGCTATTAGATGAAAGAGTAATTTATTGTTTAAATATTCTAACATCTTGCACATAGAATATCTTTACAATCATCATGCTAGAAAGTAGATAAACTTCCTACGGAGGATGTTCCCCAAAATCTGCAATTTAAAATTTTAGACCAACTTTCTTGGCGCATGAAGGTAAAAGGGATCGGAAGATTATGTACATGAAACAATTGCTTCCTCGTAGATTGAGGATTATTTAGCGCGAGATGAGGGCTCCAATAAAGAATGATAAATTTTTATGACTCAGTGGCTCAATCAACTTGGTGGAGGCCCTTTATTGAAAGATCATTGCCAATAATTATTCCTAGAGATAAATAATATCGACTCTCTAACCTTTTTATATGAGCAAATTGTAGGATTTACTGTTTACTTTATCTCAAGGATTTCGAAACATCGATTTTTTTCCAACAAGAAGTCCAAATCAAAATCCGCAAAATTCTACAAATTCTTAGAGACATGAGCAATCTAATTATCACCATCGAACAGCTCATCCTCAGCTGGAGCTTCATCGGCAAAACCAACACAACCCGGGCTAAAATTTTTTATTCTTAGAAGAAAAACTAACTTGCAAGAGGAAAAAAAAGGAGAAACACTCACCAATCAAATGCAATGCAATAGGCATATTTTGGCATCAGCCAACCACCGTGATTTTTCCGTCTCTTCTTTCTCTCGGTCGTGCTCTGCTTTTGTTTTAGTTTTTTCTTCTTCTCGGCCGATTATCTCTCTTGTACTCCTTTCATTCTGCCTTTGAAGACCGAAGCTAAACTAAGGCTAAAAGTAGCCTTATGGGCTTAAGTGGTTTCTTGGGCTCGTGGGCTTGGCCCAACCTTTTACAACACACGTCACAAAATCGCTCGCTAGGTGCCAAACTCGTGCGGTCACATCTTACTTTAAATTTGCACAGCCGAATAATTTTGGGATGAAAATTAGGTCTTGGGGACCAACTCCATCATAAGTCGTGAAGGAGGGGGCATGACTTTCGTGCATTGCATGAATAGACATCATAAGTCGCCCGATAAAGACACCTGCTTAGCTTGGTCGTCTACATTTAATGACTATTGCTCTCTTATTTCGTTGGGAGTTGCAGGTGATAGAATCTGCTACAAAACTACAGAATATTCTGTCAGGTGGGCTTCAGCAAGATATTCTTGGCGAGAACCTTTTGAGTTTAAAACTTTTCATTGAGAGGGAGCTAGGAAAAAAATTAACAGAAGATTTTATGGCATTGGAAAAGGTTCCATATTCCCCCTTCTTTTACTGTGTTCATGTCATGTTTATGCTGCACTTGGTGGTCGCATCTGATTCGTTAAGTCCAGGTCAGTCCATTAAAGATGGAGAGAGATTGGTCTCTTCAGGCCAAAGCTTTGAGCTTGGGTTCTTCACTCCAGAAAACTCCAAGTACAGGTACTTGGGGATATGGTACAAATTTAGTCCTGAAAAAGTCGTTTGGGTTGCCAACCGAAACAACCCGCTCACTGATTCAAATGGTGTTCTTACATTTAGCGATGAGGGGAATCTCTTTGTTCTCAACCGATCAAAGAGCATCATCTGGTCTTCGAATTCATCCAGGGTTTTAAGAAACTCGGTTGCACGGTTGTTCGACTCTGGTAACCTTGTCATTTCAGAGAATACCAGCTCGCATTCTGGTGAATGCTCATGGCAGAGCTTTGACTATCCAACCGACATCCTTTTAGCTGGTATGCGATTGGGATGGAGCCTCAAAACCGGTTTTGAATGGTCTCTGACTTCTTGGAAAAGCACGGAAGATCCTTCCTCTGGAGACTATACCTTCGGAATAAATGTTAATGGATTGCCCCAACTTGAGGTTCGCAAAAGAGGCTCCACAAAAACATTTCGAGCAGGGCCATGGAATGGATTGCGTTTCATGGGAATTCCATCAATTGAGACTACCCTTTTGTGGCCTCTCTTTGTTTACAATGACACAGATGTCCATTATGAGTTTGATAATTCCGTGGATGATATCATTACCATGCTCACATTGAATCAGTCTGGTCTTCTGCAACTTCTTCTAAGGAAGAAAGAGAACTCTAGATGGGATGTCATGGTCTCATTTCCCCGCGATCCATGTGATAACTATGGGCAGTGTGGTGCTAATGGTGTCTGCAAAAGTAACAAAGACCCTAGATGCCAGTGCTTGCAGGGATTTGTGCCCAAATCCCAAGAAGAGTGGCAGTTATTTAATTCAACCAGTGGGTGCATTAGGAAAGCTCAGTTGAATTGCTCTCAAGAACCGGGCTTTCTGAAAATTTCGATGCTGAATCTGCCCGATCTGATAGACTTCTGGGTAAACAAGAACATGAGCCTTGACGAGTGCAAGGTGGAGTGTCTAAAAAACTGTTCTTGTACGGCCTATGCTAATTCAGATGTTAGAGGAGGAGGAAGTGGCTGTTTGATGTGGTTCGGTGATCTCATTGATATAAGAGAATTTGAACAAGACAACTATGTACAAAATCTCTACATAAAATTATCTGCTTCTGAGCTAGGTAAATATGTACATAGTGATTCAGTTATTCTTTTGCTGGACTATTTCTGGTTACATCCATCAGCTTCTGAAAAATTATCGTCCGAAATTAGTTAACACACTTTTTCTTGGCAATTCTAGATTCCATCAAAAGCACTGTCAATAAGAGAAAACTGTTGACTGTCATGGTGGCTTCGGTCATTTCTGGATTGCTCATAGCAGCTATAGCATTGAGTATTGTGTGGAAGAGCAGAACGAAAAGAAGAGGTAAGCTTGTTTGTAATTTAGTCCCCTTTTAACTGTGAAATTTGCATTGAAATTCTGTAGTCGGACCATGACCAAATTAAATATTAATTCATGTGATAGAGTTCGTCCTTGTAGGCTTACGAGTCGAAGGAAGACATTGATTTACCGTTATATGATTTTTCTACCATTGCCGTTGCTACTTTGGACATTTCTCACGGACCAACATGATTGGAGCGGGTGGCTTTGGTTCGAGTCTACAAGGTAATGAGGTATGGATTTGCAAGTTTACGAACACGATAAGCTTATTTAATTAAAAAAATAATGCAGGGAAATCTCTCCATGGGTCAAGAAATAGCGGTGAAGAGGCTGTCGAAAGGTTCAAGACAAGGCCTTGAAGAATTTATGAATGAAGTACTCCTAATTGCCAAACTTCAGCATAAGAATCTTGTCGGACTTCTTGGCTGTTGCATTGAGGGAGAAGAAAGAATGTTAATATATGAGTATATGCCAAATAAAAGCTTGGATTATTTCATTTTCGGTTCGACCTCCTTGATCCTTTTCATTTCCTTTTCGCTCCACCCCTATTCTATTAGTCAAGTATGTCATTTGTGCCTCTGCCCGGACATACAACCAAATGCAAATCAATAAACTCATTTCCTTCAGAGTGCCGATCTTAAATTTTTAAGACTTACATTGGGTTTGATCAGTATGCGAGATGATGACGAAGCTTCTTGTTATCATGGAAAAGTCGCTTCGACATAGTTTTAGGAATCGCAAGAGGACGCTTTATCTTCATCAAGATTCAAAACTGCAAGTCATTCACGAGAGATCTCAAAACAAGTAATATTTTGTTAGATGTGGACCTCAATCCTAAAATCTCGGACTTTGGCCTTGCAAGAATCTTTGGAGGCAATGAAAGAGAAGCAAGAACGAGAAGAATCATTGGTACCTAGTAAGTTTCTTATCTTGATTAACGAGCACTTTGTCCATAAACACTTTGGGTAGATTTAAGTCTTGATATTCTTAATGCAGCGGCTACATGTCTCCGAATATGCTTTTGATGGAAAATTCTCTGTGAAATCCGATGTTTTTAGCCTTGGTGTAGTTTTGCTAGAGATAGTAAGTGGCAAAAGGAACAGAGGGTTCTGCCATCCTGATCATGAACACAACCTTCTTGGGCATGTAAGTATGGTATGGTTGTCCAAACTCATGTCTTTTAGGTGATGCTTAACGACATAAATGGATTTGTCCCAGGCATGGTTGCTGTGGAGCGCAGGTAGGACCTTGGAGCTTCTACATGAATCTCTATGCGACTCCTTCATTGCATCCCAAGTAGAGAGATGCATTCATGTTGGTTTGCTATGTGTCCAAAAGCTTCCTGGAGATAGGCCAACAATGTCTTCAGTCGTTTTCATGTTAGCGAATGAGGAAGCAATCTTGCCAAAGCCTAAACAGCCCGGTTTCTATATGGAGAGAGTTCCATCGAGCACAGAGGCATCTTCAATAAGGCAAGACTTGTACACAAGGAATATCGTTACGATCACCATGCTGGAAGGTCGATAAACTTCCCATCGAGAATGTTCCCTACAATGTGCGATTTAGATTTTTAAATCGGTTTTCTCGGCACATGGATGTAAAAAGGATCAGAAACTTGTGTGCACAAATATGTGGCTACCTCGCAGCGAGGACTATTTAGAGCAAGATGAGGGCCGCAATAAAGGATTCTCGTTTTTATGATTCAGTGGCTCAAACAACTTGGTGAGGGCCTTTTTATTGACCTTCATTGCCAATGATTATTCGTGGAGATAAATCAGATCAACTCTATAACCTTTTGAAGGAGCAAGTAATTATATTTAGTACTTCGATTTATCATTATACAATACATCGACATGTAGTATCCCGATGAAGGACTTCTACATATATGACCAATATAAAGTCTCTATTGTTCGGTCTTAATTGAATGAGTTCGACAACACTTTCAGCGCCTTAATCAAAATGATAAGAGTAACAAATTCCATTGTCTTGATGTTTTTTTTTTTTTTTTTTTGGTAAGGATTATCTTGATGTTGTTATCCGGTTTAGTCAATATTTGAAATTCAATAAACTGATTCTTTAGCATGTGGTAACTTGCCTCAACTCCAAAGTTCCCAAGTTGAAATTGTCAAATATATTGTCTCGATGACGGCAGGAAAGAGGAAAGAGAAAAAGAAAGCAATGTGGAATTTCAAACTAATTTATCACCCAATCTAACGATGAAAATAATCGATTAATGATTGATATCTAAAACATAATCGTGTTCAAGAGTCCTTCTAATTAGATATGGGCTAGTGATATTTACATATGTACTAAGCACATCAAATGTGTGAGAATTATAGTGAGCTAGACTTTAATGTTGCTTCATTTGGTTCTCGAGTTATAGAAAACATTTGCTGAAAACAATTTGAAAAGCCTGTGAAAGCATTGTGATATATGTGGATATGAATGTGTCACTTGCCCGCATATTGAGGACCATTTAACACGGGAATATCAAACGAGTTTGCTATTCTTAATGAGATGGATCATTTTAAAATGATATGCACTATCGAACGATATCACCAATGTTTGTTTAGAGTTAGTATCAAATCCATCTCCACATTTCTCCTATTATCACTTACTCTCCTCCACTTTTAAAAACACCGATTAACATCTCAAGATTTGTCATTGGAGATCACTTTACATCTATGCATCTCGCCTTATTTATAATAATGCCATTTCGTTTCCGAAAATGTCCCTACCTAGGGCATAAATTTTCTACCACACCCAACCCCAAAACCAAACTCAAAACATAATCCCATGACTCTAAGCTCAGTTACTGCTTATTGGCTGCCGTCATGGCCACCGCCACAATGGCGTCCGCGATGGTGGTAGACGGTGATGGTTGATAAAAGAGGTGAGGGTTTGTGGGAAATGGAGGCCAGGGTTTGTGAGAGATTCAGAAGATTAAAATCCAAAAAGGGGCAATTTTGTTATTTTAGTAATAAGACATTTTCAGAGGATGGTAAGAGGTATTTTTTAAATAGAGGAGGGTAAGTAGTAATGGGTGGAAAGTAAGGATTGTTTTTGGTATTTTCTTCCCTTTTATTTCGTCGGGAAAAATTGCTAATAACTAACAACTAAGGTAGCTCCGTGAATCTACATCTTCCTTCAAATTACACTCAAATCATTTCAGCTAGACGAGTAGAAAGTTTGAGGACAGACCAACAAATAAATCTCGCGAAGCCAGAGTAGGTAGAGAACCTAAACAAAATGAAAAGAAATTCATCATTGCGGTAATCGTCGGCAATTAGAAGCCCACAGTAGTCAACCAACTGAAGCAGTTGGTAGCTGAAATTCAATGAACAATTGCCATTTGATTACTTATGAGGGGTTCCAAGTCTCAATTTGTCAAACGTAAATAGTTGATGGACCAAAAACAAGCAAAAAAAAAATAATAATAATAATAATAACAATAGGGTCAAATGCAGATATCGTATTATGACCGCTATGATGCCCCGTAGAAGGGCCCCATGGTGTCTCTTGAGAAGTTTCTCGCGTTTCCATACATTTTGACCGGACAAATTCACAGTATTTACAAATAAACAATTCAAATACAACGTAGAACTCAGACCACAAGTCACCGACCGAAACAAGAACGTCCTGCAGCTTTGCAATGGTCTAGTACCTCGGTCAACTTGGATAAATGGCTCTCAACAACGAAAATCAAACACGCAAAAGGCCTCTGACGACAGAAACCCGAGACCCAAAATACGGGCGCCCTTTCGTTAGATAAGTGGAGAGATTCTAATTTAAATAGAAAAGTGGACTTCTGGAGGGTTGTTCCACTTAATAGATTCGGTTCAACAAATCAATCTATATGATCCAATGAATCGGTTTCGTACACAAATTGAAGGTCGACACATATTTTAACTTGTTTTCCTACTATGCTTGTGTACATTTTTAATGCCAAAATACTTACAATTTCACATCACAACTTAGGTCTACGATGCCACATGGCTAATGCTAGAATCACATTGTTAATCAATGTACTCAATTACAATCAATCATGATGTGTGGTGCGGTGTAGTTCAAACAGGAATGCGTGTTCATGTAGGAGTTTTATCATGGCAATAAATGCTTAGCTCAGATTTATGCAACAAGTATGTTCTAAACATCACTTTTTCTCTTTTCAAAAGTAACATGTTACGTCGTCCTCAATCATTTTTAAATATGAATTTATAAATTCATAAAATAGATAAGACCACTCTTATGATAATACACACAATTAAGCAAATCAAGCTCATGAACTAAAAATCCTATAAATTAAATAAGAAGTAATATCCAAATTCAAGCAATGAAGACTGATGTGGATGACGCTATTTCAGAGCCAAAGTGCTCACTACAAGTTGACAAAAGATCTCAAGAATGACCAATCACGATGAATAACCACTAATGTGAAGAACGACCACTTGGGTGACAAATAGGCACTCACGCGATAAACTTTCTTGTATTAAATCTCTCTATTGAACTCTAAATTATTGACCCAAAAAAAAAGAACTCTAAATTAGAGTGTGTAAATCCTTTGCAAGTTAAAAGATTCTGAACTTTGTTGACTCAAAAGACAAACGAAGACGTGAAACCGTCAACCAAAATAAAAATTTGGAAGTCGGTTGTAATGCATATGACATTTTAAAAATTCATTCCAATCAAATTGTATTTCAAAATCAACTTTTATAAAATCTTACGACTCCACAACATCTTATATTATTATTCCCAATAAAGTTGCAGCTTAAACTTTAAGTTGAATCCAGAAACTTAAAATTCACATGGGTCCGAATTTATGAGTTGATTTAGAAAATTTTCTGATTAGATGAGCAAAGAGTAAGAATACGATACGAAACGGCGTTAGTTTGACTTGTCGAGCTTTCCGAGGCAAGGGTGCAAGAACCGTTTTCTTGTTTTCTCTCTCTCTCTCTTCCTTCTCTTTTTTCTTTCTATTTCCCCTTCCTTTTTCTTCTCTCCCGGCCGCTCTCTCTGCGCGCGCTCCTTTCTCTCTCTCGCGTGACTTTTCTCCTTCTTTGACCAGTCAACCTTTTCATTTAACTTTTTCTTGCTTTCCCTTTTTTTGACTCGGTCAATGCCCAAATATTACAGCATAATTAGACATCAGACGTTTCCTACTCACCAACTCTGGACAACTCTAGACGAAGGGTACGCTTATGACCCTTGATTACCCATCCCACAGGGAGTTGCTGGTGATTAGCTCTATTAAAATTGCAGAACACTCTGTGAGGTAGACTTTCAGCTAGATATTCATGGTAAGCATCTTTTGATTTTCAAAACTGGCACCTACAAGGAGGATCAACGGAAATATGGCAGAGGGCTTCATGGATGTTGGAAAGCTTTCATTTTCGCCCCCTTTTCACTCTCTCTGTGTCATTTTTATATCCCTGCTGAACTTTTCGATCACATGCCCAAAAAAAAAAAAAAAAAAGAAAAAAAAAAAAGAGGAAACACTTACCAATTGGCAATTACATGCCATAGGCATATTCCTTCTTTCATTCTGCCATTGAAGGCTGAAGCAAAACTAATAGGCCAAATATAACCTTATGGGCTTAAGTGATTTCTTGGGCTTGTGGGCTTGGTCCAGCCATTTGCAACATACGTCACAAAATCACTTGCTAGTTGCCAAACTCATGTTGTCACCCTCTAACCCTAAAACCAACCCATATAATATCGGTTCTCAATTTTTAAGATCGATGACCGACCCTATTAAGCCTAGAACTGAGGATTGAATTGACCCAATGGATTCGGTCCGATTCCAATGTCAACTCGAGACTAACTAATAATTTATTCATTTATTCATTTTTCGTACTCCTTGAAAATGAGACCAAAGATTGGACTGACCCAATGGGTTTGACGACAAGCGAGGTTGGCGAAGAGAGGCAAGTGGTGAGCATTGAGTGGGGCAAGTGTTGAGTGGTTAGCTACACAAGCAACTAGAAGAGAGCGAGACGAGTGTTAAGAGGCGAGCGAGAAAGTTGTTTCTTTCGATTTTGGCAAATTGAAGACTAAGAGGACAAAGGAGACAGTAGAAAATGAGTACTTGGGGAGGATACCATAAGGAGCTATTTACGTCATTTTAAATGTTGTGAGGACTTCTTACAAAGACATTTTCCTTCTTTGTAAGTTATGGTTGTTGATGCTATAAGACATTAAAAGTCTAAGCTATTAAAGAACAGTGTAAACTTAATTTGACTCCTCACTAAGGAGCCATATAATGATATTGATGCCATTTGACTTAGGGTTTTCTCTATATAAAAAAATCACAAACAATATTAGATGGACAATATATATAATATATTTTAGATATATTATATATAATATATACAGTTAAGGTTGATTTGAGTTGGATTGATCCTAAATTTCTAGGACTGAGAACCAACCAGCACCATGCTGGATCTCATGACCAAGGACTGACTCAGTCCCCCTGAGAGCTAGACCAAAACCAGCAAGATTGGGCGGATCCAAGGTCGGCCCATGGTTAATCCTAGACCGATGTTCACCCCTAGTCTTCGGGACCAACTCCGTCATTGGTCCTGCTTGGGGAAGATTTGTTAGTTGTTACCCTATCTCCGTTCTATAGACTGCGATTGAGCCGGAAACCGAGGGTTATGACTTCCGTGCATTGCATGGACGACATCATAAGTCTCCAATAAAGACGCTTAACTTCGTCGTCTACATTTCCCGACCTTTGCTTTCTTATCTCACTGGGAGTTGCTAGTGATAGAACCTGCTGCAAAACTACATAATATCCTGTCAGGTGGGCTTAAGCTAGATATTCTTGGTTAGAACCTTTTGAGTTTAAAACTTTTCATTGAGAGGGAGGTGCTAGGGAAAAACTACCAGAAGACTTTGTGGCATTGGACAAGGTTCCATATTCCCCCGTCTTTTACTCTGTTTATGTCATGCTTATGCTGAACTTGGTGATCGCATCCGATACCTTAAGTCCAGGTCAGTCCATCAGAGATGGAGAGAGATTGGTCTCTTCAGGCCAAAGCTTTGAGCTTGGGTCCTTCTCTCCAGAAAACTCCAAGTATAGGTACTTGGGGATATGGTACAAATTTAGTCCTGAAAAAGTCGTTTGGATTGCCAACAGAAACAACCCGCTTACTGATTCAAATGCTGCTCTTACATTTAGCGATGAGGGGAATCTAGTTGTTCTCAATCGATCAAAGAGCATCATCTGGTCTTCAAATTCATCCATGGTTTTAAGAAACCCAGTCGCGCAGTTGTTGGACTCTGGTAACCTGGTCGTTTCAGAGAATACATGCTCACAATCTGGTGAATGCTCATGGCAGAGCTTTGACTATCCAAGTGACACCCAGTTAGCGGGTATGCGAATGGGATGGAACCCCAAATCTGGTTTCGAAGGGCGTCTGACTTCTTGTAAAACCACGGATGATCCTTCCTCTGGAGACTATACCTACGGAATAAATGTAAATGGGTTGCCTTAATTTGAAATGTTAAAAAAAGGCTCCACCAAAACATTTCGGACAGGGCCATGGAATGGATTCCGTTTCATGGGAGCTCAAGCAACTGAGAGTGCCCTTTTCAAGTCTTTGTTTGTTTCCAATGAAACAGATGTATATTGTGAGTTTGATAATCCTGTGGATGTTATCATCACCATATTCGCATTGAATCACTCTGGTGTTATTCAACGTCTTCAAAGGAAGAAAGGGAGCTCTACATGGGATGTCATAATAACATATCCCCGCGATCCATGTGATAACTATGGGCAGTGTGTTGCTAATAGTGTCTGCAAAAGTGACAAAGACCCTAGATGCCAGTGCTTGCAGGGATTCGTGCCCAAATCCCAAGAAGAGTGGTCGTTATTTAATTCAACCAGTGGGTGCATTAGGAAACCTCAGTTGAATTGCTTTCAAGAACCGGGCTTTCTGAAAATTTCGATGCTGAATCAGCCCGATCTGATAGACTTCTGGGTAAACAAGAACATGAGCCTCGACGAGTGCTAGGTGGAGTGTCTAAAAAACTGTTCTTGTACGGCCTATGCTAATTTAGATGTTAGAGGAGGAGGAAGTGGCTGTTAGATGTGGTTCGGTGATCTCATTGATATAAGAGAATTTGAACAAGACAACCATGTACAAAATATCTACATAAGATTATCTGCTTCTGAGTTAAGTAAATATGTACATAGTGATTTAGTTATCATTTTGCTGGACTATTTCTGATTACATCCATCAGCTTATGAGCATACTATCGTTCAAAATTAGTTAACACACTTTTTCTTGGCAATTCTAGATTCCATCAAAAGCCCTGTCAATAAGAAAAAACTGTTGACTGTTACGGTGGCTTCAGTCAATTCTGTATTTCTCATAGCAGGTATAGCATTGAGTATTATGTGGAAGAGAAAAGAAGAGGTAAGCTTGTTTGTAATTTAGTCCCCTTTTAACTATGAAATTTGCATTGAAATTCTGTAGTTGGACCATGACCAAATTTAAGTATTGCTTTCGTGTGATAGATAGGGTTTGTCCTTGTAGGCTTACAAAGTCAGAAGGAAGACATTGATTTACCGTTATATGATTTTTCTACCATTGCCGTTGCTATTGGATACTTCTCACAAACCAACATGATTGGAGCGAGTGGCTTTGGTTCAGTCTACAAGGTAACGAGCTATGGATTTGCAAGTTTATAGAACACAATAAGCTTATTCAATTGAAAAAATAATCCAGGGAAATCTCTCCATGGGTCAAGAAGTAGCGGTGAAGAGGCTGTCGAAAGGTTCAAGACAAGGCCTTGAAGAATTTATGAATAAAGTTCTCCTAATTACCGAACTTCAGCGTAGGAATCTTGTTGGACTTCTTGGCTGTTGCATTGAGGGAGAAGAAAGAATGGTAATATATGAGTATATGCCAAATAAAAGCTTGAATTATTTCATTTTCGGTTCGGCTTTCTTGAACCTTTTCATTTCCTTTTTGCTTCACCCCCATTCTATTAGTTAGTATGTCATTTGTGCCTCTGCCTGGACATAAACCAAATGAAAATCAATAAACTCATTTTCTTTTGAGTGCCAAGCTTAAATGTTTATAACTTACATTGGGTCGACTGTACCCAGATGATGACAGAAGCTTCTTGTTAGAGTGGAAAAGTCGCTTTGATATAGTTTTAGGAATTGTGAGAGGACTTCTTTATCTTGATCAAGATTCAAAACTACAAGCCATTCACGGAGATCTCAAAACAAGCAATATTTTGTTAGATATAGACCTCAATCCTAAAATCTCAAACTTTGGCCTTGCAAGAGTCTTTGGAGGCAATGAAAGAGAAGCAAGAACAAGAAGAATCGTTGGTACCTAGTAAGTTTCTCATCTTGATGAATGAGCAACTGTCCATGAACACTGGGTAGATTTAAGATGTGATATTCTTAATGCAGTGGCTACATGTCCCCAGAATATGCTTTTGACAGAAAATTCTCTGTGAAATCTGACTTTTTTAGCCTTGGTGTAGATTTGCTAGAGGTAGTAAGTGGCAAAAAAAAAAAAAAAAAAAAAAGAGGGTTCTGCCATCTTGATCATCAACACAACCTTCTTGGGCATGTAAGTAAGTATAGTATGGTGGTCCAAACTCATG
Source organism: Eucalyptus brandiana (assembly GCA_014182725.1). Lineage (NCBI taxonomy): Eukaryota > Viridiplantae > Streptophyta > Magnoliopsida > Myrtales > Myrtaceae > Eucalyptus > Eucalyptus brandiana. The sequence goes on along the minus strand of CM024673.1, from coordinate 10,038,219 downwards.
TCTTTTAAGTAATGTTTTATGACATAAATGGATTTGTCCTAGGCATGGTTGTTGTGGAGCATAGGCAGGTCCTTGGAGCTTCTACATGAATCTTTATGCTACTCCTTCATTGCATCCCAAGTAGAGAGATGCATTCATGTTGGTTTGCTATGTGTCCAAAAGCTTCCTGGGGATAGGCCAACAATGTCTGCAGTCGTTTTTATGTTAGTGAATGAGGAAGCAATCTTGCCATAGCCTAAACAGCCCGGTTTCTTTATGGAGAGAGTTCCATCAAGCACAGAGGCATCCTTAATAAGGGACGAATTGTACACAAGGAATATCGTTACGATCACCATGTCGGAAGGTTGATAAACTTCCCATCGAGGATGTTCCCTGCAGTGTGCAACTTAGAATTTTGGATCGGCTTTCTTAGCGCATGAAGTTAAATAGGATTATAAGATTGTGTACACAAATCTGAGGCTAATTCGCAGTGAGGACTGTTTAAAGCAAGATGAGGGCTGCAATAAAGGATTCTTGTTTTTATGATTAATAATTAGCTCGAGGAACATGGTGAAGGCCTTTTCATTGATCATTGCCAATGAATATTCATGGAGATAAATCATATCGACTCTCTAACCTTTTGAAGGAGCAAGTAATTATATTTACTACTTCAATTTATCCTTATACGATACATTGACATGTAGTATCCCAATGAATTACTTACACACTTGTAAACAATATAAAGTATCTATTGTTTGGTCTTAATAGAATAAGTCCAACAACACTTTCATTGCATTAGTCAAAATAATAAGAGTAACAAATTCTATTGTCATGATGCTTTTTTTTTTTTTTTTTTTTGATGACCGTGAAACCGCATCGCGGCCAACAGTAGTTACGTGTAAACCACGGGGGTGCTAGCGTAGGGACCCACCTCCCACGGCTCCCCACTTTAGTCACGCATCATGAAATTCAATAGAATGATTCTTTAGCATGTGGGCTAGCATTAACTTGCCTGGACTCCGGAGTTTCCAAGTTGAAATTGTCAAATATATCGTCTCATGACAGCAAGAAAGGGGAAAGAAAAAAAGAAAGCAATGTGGAATTTCAAACAAATTTATCACCCAATCTGATGATGAAGAGAATCAGTTAATAATTGATATCTAATACAAAATTGTGTTCAAAAGTCTTCCTAATTAAATATGGGCTAGTGATAATTAGATATGTGAACTAGGCAACTCAAATGTGTGAGAATCAAATTGAGCTAGACCTGCTTCATGATATTCTCGAGTTATAGAAAGCACTTGCTAAAAATATTTGAAAAGTTTGTGAAAGCATTGTGACATGTTTGGATATGAATGTCGCTTGCTTGCATATTGAGGACTATTTAGCACAAGAGTATCAAATGAGTTTCCTATTCTAATGACATAGATCATTTTTAAAATGATATGCATAGTCAAATGATATCACTAATGTTTGTTTAGAGTTAATATCAAATCCTGCTCCACATCTTTCCAATTATCTTTTACCCTTCTCTACTTTTGAAAACACCAATTAACATCTCAAGGTTTGCCGTTGGAGATCACTTTACATCCATATTTATAATAATGCCATTTCGTTTACGAAAATGTCACCACCCAAGTCATAAACTTTCTACCACACCCCAACCCAAAACCAAACTGAAAACATAACCACACAACTCTAACCTTATTTACTGCTCATTGACCACTGTCATGGCCACCGCCACAATGGGGGTGGCGGTAGCGGCAGACGGTGATGGTTGATTAAAGAGATGAGGGTTTGTGGGTGATGGAGACTAAGGTTTGTGAGAGATTTGGAGGATTACATTCCAGAGAGGGACAACTTTGTTATTTTAGCAATGCAATGTTTTCAGAGGATGGTAAGTGGTACTTTTTAAAATAGAGGAGGATAAGTAGTAATGGTCGGAAAGTAATAATGGCTTTTTGGTATTTTCCTTTTCTTTTATTTCGTTGAGAAAAATTATGAACAACTAACAACTAAGGTAGCTCCATGAATCTGCATCTTCCTTTAAATTACATTCAAATCATTTTAGCTGGATAAGTAGAAAGTTTGGAGTACAGACCAACAAAAATTTCTCTAAGCCGGAGTACTTAGAGAACCTAAACAAAATGAAAAGAAAATCATCATCACGATAATCGTCAGTAATAAGTAGCCCATGTAGAAAATTTATTCATATAAACAACTAATCAACCATGAAAAATCGATCCGTATATGATTGTAAAACATCGAGATTAATAAATACAGCGGAATTAAAGCATACCTGTTTGAGTCATTGCTTCACTTGAAGAAAATTATTGCTTCACTTGAAGAAAAGTAGATCACTCTGATAATCAGGGATCTATTCGAATGCCAGATCTTCCTTTCTATGACCTATTTTGATATAGCAGCTTTTAATGGGATTAAAGCAAGTATAATCTACCCCTTTATATGCTAGAGAGGGGACCTAGCACACCCTAATCAACAGCGTGTCAATTAGGCCCTTTCTATTACGGGCTTTAGTCAAACACAATTGCTTGCACTTTGCTGCTCAACTAGGTCCGTTATCAATAGATGCCAATACCCAATTCAATCAGATTACTTTAGGGTTCAACAAATATTGGAATATCCATTAACCCGATTATTTAAAATAGAAAAATAATTAATTAATATAAGCCCATATTATAGAAAATTTCAAACATTCTTCCACTTGGGCTACATTAATTAACTTATTTTATTTTGAAAAAGATTTTATATTTGAAAACGACACTATCGGGTTAATAACTGAAAAATTTTGTTTTATGTGGCCACAACTTTTAAAAAAATAATATTCCAATAATGGCATCTCAATACCAATCCAATCCTATATAACCTCAGTATAAGACTATGTAGATCAATGTGTTAAGAAAATGCCACAACACAAGACCTTCCATAATCACATATAATAAGTATTATATTTTCATGGATCATGGGCCTAGTAGTGTAGTAAGAAATAGTGCCAACATGTGATCAAAATATACATTATTTCTTATCGGTCCTCAATGCAATTTCTCAATGACATGAAACTGCATTAATGCAATTTCTAAACAATATGAAATTGCAGTCCAACATGAGATCTCATAATCAGTGACATCCGGTCATCTTTAAACTAAAATTTGTTTAAAGATACTGTTTTATACTTCAATTTCTCAGTTAACAAGAGAAAGGATAACAATAGAATCAATAACAACAATCACTGAAAATAAATGCTTTAATAGACATCATAAAAACATTATCAGTCTGCATATAACTATAATATCCAAAAATGCAAATTATATAACTCCCACTAACAAAAGAAATCAGAAGAATCTAAGACACCCATATTCTTTACATATTCTTTAAACAAAATGGGTCGTAAGCCTTTTGTTATTCTTTATATATTCTTTAAACAAAATGGGTCGTAAGCCTTTTCTTAGAGGATCAGCTAACATGGACTTAGTTCTAATATTCCCAATTATAATGTCTCCCTTTTTGACCAAGTCCTTAATAGTATAATATTTGATCCAATTAACATTTCAACAGTAGCATTGTTGTTATTTATAGCAAAAGTAACTGTTTATCACACATAATGCAATAAGATCAATTATGGGCAATAAGTATTTCAACAAAAAATAATTAGTACATTATAAACTCCCCTTTGGGCAGAGTGTATAATGCACAATTATTTTTCATAGCATGAAGTTTATAAAGCAACAATAAATAAAGCAACAATAAGGAGAATTACATATAATTGTCAATGATCTATCCCTTTGGGCAGACAAATCATTTAAATTATACATTTCCATGATATCAATATATAGATACGATAAAAGAGAATTATATATAATCTTCAATGATCAATCCCCTTTGGGCAAATAAATCTTTTTGAGTCATACATCCCCATCTTTTAATTTTGGAATTTATCTTCATGCAATTTTCAAATTAATATACACAATAACTCCTTTTGGGCGAATAATTGTATATACTAATTTTTATCAATACAAAACTCCAAAAAAAAAAAAAAAAAATATATATATATATATATATATGCCCAAAATTCATCTAACAATATGAAGCACTTTACAACATGTGCTTCCTAAGATCATATTGCATATATCAAACAACAATTTTTGCCACAATTTCATTTATTTATTTATTTATTAATATGCATCATCCAATCTAAGCTTACACCCAGAATTTACCACAATTCCAACTATTCCTTAATATATCACTAACCTATCACACACAAGAAAGACTCGTACTTTTCCGAGCCATGAATTCTAAAAATAAATCTGAGTCAACCAAAGCAACTTGATGACAATCAGGAAAGAAAGGCAGCCCAAAAAAAAAAAAAATTGTGATGAAAACTTAGATGACAGAAGATTGTAAATCCACAAAACACAATAGAACTTAACACATTAAGCATTTCTCGTTGTTGTGTTGTTATGAACCAATCCAAACACAATAACTCAAAAGGAAACATATTTCAATGTAGAGGAAACATTCAGAATAAAAGATTATGCAATACATCTCATATGAACAAGACATGGTAATTTTATGATGAAACGAAGTAATTTATGAAAAACCATTCAAAGCACCTTTAAGTAAATGCCAAAGAAAGTCTTGTTTCATCATCTTTAGTGAAGATTTCATACCCTAACAAGCATCTGTTTAAAGATATCATTTAACCTCCAAGAGTTTGCTCCTTAATATAGATGAGGGCACTTTGACAAACCACTTGGGAAACTTGATCATCATTATGATTTTTTCAGGATTAACCAAGATTCATGAAACTTTGATGAATAGAGGAAAACATGGTGGAATTGAGGATAAGTCAAACACGCTGCGTAAGATTGGACGAGAATAACAAAAGCTTGGAATGAAAAAATTGCAACAGCATAGCAAGCAAAAGGCTAACATAGGAAATTCAGAACTCAAGGAGAATGTATAATGCAAGTGACGATAATAATTGTCCCAAGTCATACTACTCTTTAAGTACATTGGACTCCTCCTTCAAGTTAAGCATGCCAACACAACAACTCATGTATCAGTAGTTTCCAGTACAATGGCATAAGACTAAATTATCACTCATCAAAAGCACCTTTCTTGGGCATCCATGAATGCATGATAGCACTTTCGTAAGCCTAGAAAGGCCAAGATAATGATTGAGCAACTTCTGTGGCAATACACCGCCTCATAAAATCTCAATTCTAATGGGGCAGATTGTATTATTTTTTACGCCAAAGGAGTCAAGGAAACAATAATGAGCTGCCCAGTAGCATACGATCAAAATAATGGCAATTCAAACTCCAAAAATAGATTTGACTAGAGGAATGAGCCGGGTAACAAAATAAATTTGCGCACTTCCAAGGTATATGCAACTGACTTAAGGTACTTTCAATAGAATTGAACACATCATGCATGCTTGCGAGCTGAGCCAACTATGGACCATCACACCTCAAATTCGCAAGTAGGGGTAGGATCAAAATACCGTGAGCTGGGTGATTTGCACATTGAATAGATTTACATGTCATATATGGGCTTAGCCTCGATCTTTCATGAGGAAATAATGCAAAGGAGCCCAAGTCAATTCGACAGTTGACTCCGACATAGTGGGAACCAATGAATCGTTTCCCCAAAACGAACTCAAAATTAAGTATTATCCTACTCTTGTATGTGGAATGTACCATTCTTTATCTTTCAACAAATTTCCTCAAGTTGACAATTCAAGTCAAAAGTCTAGCCCGTAGTTTTCCTGTGTATTCGATATCATAAACCTTAATAATATTGAAAAAATTAAATCAAACCACTCCCATAGGATTCGGATTTCCTCCAGGTTTCCTTCTCTTTCCCTTCTCTTTGAGTTACACACTAAGACCATTAAATCGAACTTTTCCTGAACTAATCTTTTGCTCTTTCCACAGGGCAATCAGCGCATGTTCATAGTCATTAGAAAGCTCGACTGGATCACAAATTGCGAAGGCACCCAATTACTTACTACATACCAACAACATGACTCATGTCACCAAATCCAAAACAAAGGCACCCAAACAAAAACTACAATTTTTACAAGAAAAAAAAAATGGCACCCAAGCTGCCTACATTCATCAATCTCGACCTCAACTAAAACAGAATGAAGGACCCTCTAAGCAAGCATTGTAGCCAATTACTTTTGACAGGGAAAACAACCCACCATTCTGTCACCTTTAGTCAATAGGTCCTCATGTTTAAAGTAATAATAAAAGCCCCACTAGCAAATCTTAAGCACTCACGTCAAGTCCCAAGTACATATAGGCAAGAGACCAAGACAAAACAACAAATAGAAAAGTGAACGCTGATTCTACAACAAGAATTGCAATATGTTATGAAAGAAAGCATCACTTCTACAAATTTTGGGCCCGAGATCCTAAGTACCCATAGGCTAAGATCTCCGACGATGGGCGACGGGAAGCAAGAAAAGTGCCATATATTTCTTAAATTAGTAACATATAAAAATCAGAACAAAGGCACGAAACTCGGCACTAAGGATAGAAGAGAGACATCAACAACCAACCAACGATACAAAAATCACTCCCACAGATGATGATCCCACACAACACGTACACGATGCAAGTTCAAGATCATTCTCTAACTTCCCACAGACAACACATATTAGCAAAGTATTCGAATGAATAGATTTCTATGTTGCAGTCAGTGGGCAGTAATTTTTAGCATGAAATAGTTATTCTCCTTATTTCTAAAACTAGCTAGAAAATCACCACAAAGACCAAGAGAATCACCAACTTATGCAAATATTACCATCCAAGAACCTTCACTGGATAAATTAGTAGAACGCTTCACATAATTGAGCACTTACAACAAAATAAGTGTCAGTAATAGTAAATACTAAATTTTTGGACAAAAGAAATGCACATACACACTAATTTCCATGACTAGTTTACCAACAATGAACAAATGAATTGTTACGATTTCTATTTTCTTCTAGGGTAAAGAACCATCAATTAGAAAATCGATTTTACTTTTCCCTTCTTACTTTTCTTGTAGAGTTTAAAATCGGACTTTGATTCACAGTCAAATACCTGAAACCCCTTTAAACTGGATTTTGTGTGGGTGCGATTATTAAGCACACTTAGCACACAGGTGTTGTGGGGTCTAGCCCACACCCAACCCTTTTTTTTGTTATTTTTTTTTGTTTTAAATTATTCTTGGTTTTGGGCGTGAGCCCAGAACTAACATTAAAATCAAGGTTCTGGGCGTAGTCCAGAACCTTAAACATAAAAAAGAAAAAGAATGGATTTCATCACAAATCGAACGAACGTGCTGCAACATCATAACCAGATGATTAACATATAAGTGGAGATCTTAAAGCTCCATATATCAGTAAGACTTGCTTGCGTAAGAACATTGTGAGCTTGTAGAGAAAAGCACGTCATGTAATTTCAACGACAAAACTTTTTCTATTTGAAGCAAGTAATCAAAATTGAGACACACAACGCAGGATGAAAAACACAAAAAACAAAATACGAACCAGAATGAAAGTCAGTTCTTTACTTATGTTACACTGAAACATTGACATGGAACTTATGGCCATGGCATTATTTGACGGAGATCATCCGTCAATAACATCCACCAGTAAATGCGTGGGAGGAACGAGAACAGAAGCATCGAACCCTCGGATTACCCACAAAAAAAAAAAAGAATCGTGAAAAGAGGCAAACACAGCAAGATCTAATGAACTCCGCAACCAATTTGACTATTCCAGCCATCGCCGACCCAGCACGCGACATACCCTCGAGAACCTTCACGACGAATCAAGGACACGTTCATTTAACCCCAAGAATCAAGGGGACACAATCGGATCTAAGCCTTCTATGGCCAAAATTCGGTTTTCTCTAAAAAAAACTTAATTTAATACAACTTAAAGGATGCTAAAACATATATATAACAATACCCATACAACGATTTGCAATGAACATCAATCATTCTAGTACTTTTTTTTTTTTTATAAACCCTAGAATTTCAAATTTCAAATTCTCTCTCAATTCTTAATGAAATTATGCAAATTATATATGGTTGGAAAGATCTCAACATGTAGAACAAAAGCCCTATGGTTTCAAGATCAATCGAGCAAAAAAATCCACACGAAAAAATAATGCCCATATTCGGCTTAAAGAGGAAAATTTCGAATTTTTACATTAAAAAAAAAAAAATTGGGTTCTACAATCATATATGACCATGCTTTGATACCACATGTAGAAAATTTATTCATATAAACAACTAATCAATCATGAAAAACGGATCCATATATGATTGTAAAATATTGAGATCAATAAATACAGTGGAATTAAAGCATACCTGTTTGAGTCATTGCTTCACTTGAAGAAAAGTATTGCTTCACTTGAAGAAAAGTAGATCACTTTGATAATCAGGGATTTATTAGAATGCCAAATCTTCCTCTCTATGACCTATTTCGATATAGCAGCTTTCAATGGGATTAAAGGGCTAGAGAGGGACCTAGCAAACCCTAATCAACAGTGTGTCAACTAGGCCCTTCCCATTACGGGCTTCATCAAACACACCGCTTTTCACTTTGCTCAATTAGGCCCGTTATCAATAGATGCCAATACCCAATTCAATCGGATCACTTTAAGATTCAATAAATATTGGAATATCCATTAATCCGATTATTTAAAATAGAAAATTAATTAATTAATGTAAGCCCATATTATGGAAAATTTCCAACAGCCCATAGTAGTCAACCGAATGCTTTGGCATAGTTGCTTGTCTTGGAAAAGAAGCCGCGGGATTATTGGCAATAAACCGATTTTCCAAAAGTGAAGCAGTCGGAAGCTGAAATTGAATGAACAATTGTCATTTGATTACTTATTGGAGGTTCAACACTAAGTTTGTCAAACGTAAATAGTTGATGGACCAAAAACAAGCTAAAAAACAACAAAAGGGTCAGATGCATGTATCGTCGTATGACCGCTATGATGCTCAGCAGAAGGGTCCCGTCATGACTTTTGAGAAGCTTCTCACGTTTCCATACATTTTGACCGGACAAATTGCCCCAAAATTTTCCATTCTGTGGTGTTTCAGTTCGGACTCAAGTGACAAGTGAAAGCCTGAGGTGGGGATCTCTTCGACGCCAGAGCAGGGGACCATCATGGTGGATGGCCACTGGGGTGGTGGTGGGGTACCGCTCATGAGAAATGCTGAGGACAGTAAGTTTGGCCCGAAGAGGGGTTCTCTTGGTGCGTGAAGATTATTAAGTTAATTTTTAAAATTTTATATCCAATCTGGGTTCATTCCACCCCTACACCGGATTTCTTGTCCGACATTTTATTTGGATATATCTGGGTTTATCCGGTCTGAAGAATGTCATTGAACATCGGATATAATAATTTATTATCTAAACAGGACTTAAATTCGGATCATCAAACGCGGCTTAAATGTTTGTGGTGAGACATCATCAAAAAGCTGCAACAAAATGACATGCAAGTCCTTGGTTGTGCTTATAATTTTGAATGACGTGCAAATTGAAAAGAGGAGAGAGTTTTTTGAGTGGCAAGAGGATTAATTGTTGCTTTTGCTAAGGCTTTTTTCAATCGGTTGACAAAAGAGGGAGAAAAAGGAAGCCTCGCATTTTAGAGTTTTCTATTTTCTAGCCATCAAAATTGGTGAACTTATGTCACATTTCAGTGGAGCCACCTAGGCTTGTGTGCGCCACCTAGGACAATGATGTGGTGATTGCTAACCACTGAATATTTTCTCAGTGACCAAGGCAGCTTTGGGGAAGGGGAAGGCGGAGGGAGAGTCGGAGGCAGAGGTGGAGGGGCGTGCAAGAGAAGAGAGAGAAGGCTTCATCATTTCTCTTCTCTAAGAAGGCCAAAAAGCTTGAAAATTGAAAAGAGGAGAGAGAGTTTTAAGCAGCAACTCAAATTCGAGCATTAATTATCGAGTCTCCTTAGTCCTTTTTCAGTTGTATGACAGAAGAGAGAAAAAGAAAGCCTCACATTTTAGACATTTTTATTTTCCGGCCGTCCAAGTCCGTGGACACGTGTTGACATTTCAGTGGAGCCACCTAAACTCGTACATGCCATGTAAGATGATGACGTGATGATTACTAACCACCAAATATTTTCTCACTTTCCATGGAAAATTCTCCGTGAAATCCGATGTTTTTAGCCTTGGTGTAATTTTGTTAGAGATAGCAAGTGGCAAAAGGAACAAAGAATTCTGGCATCTGAATCATGAACACAACCTTCTTAGGCATGTAAGTCTTACAGTACGGTTTGTATAAACTTGTCTTTTACGTGATGTTTAATGGCATGAATGGATTTTTCCTAGGCATGGTTGCTGTGGAGCGCAGGCAGGTCCTTGGAACTTCTACATGAATCTCTATGCGACTCCTTCATCGCATCCCAAGTAGAGAGATGCGTTCAAGTCCGTTTGGTATGTGTCCAAAAGTGTCCTGAAGATAGGCCAACAATGTGTTCAGTCATTCTCATGTTAGTGAATGAGGAAGAGCAATCTTGCCACAGCCTAAACAGCCAAGGTTCTTTAAGGAGAGAGGTCCATCGAGCACAAAGGCATCTTCCAAGGGAAGAATCATGCACAAGGAATATTGTTACAATCACCACGCCAGAAGGTCGATAAACCTGCTGTTGAGGAAGTTACCCGCACTGTGGAATTCAAAGGAGCTTTCTCAGTGAATGAAGGTAGAAAGGACCAGAAGATGGTCTCCAATCACTACAATCTTCGATGTGGGAAAGGTGCGGTGACCTGCACTTTGACGTTGCTTCATCAGGTTCTAATATTTTAGAAAACATTACTAAAAACAATCTGAAAAGGTTATGAAGGCATACATGCAGTTGCCTCTTCCATGAATATGTGATATTTGTGTCCGCAAGTCTCTCGCCACCTTGCAGATGGAGGACTGGTTAGCGCGAGACGAGGGCTACAACAAAGGATTCTCGTTTCTGTAATTCAGTGGGTGAAGAAACTTGGAATACGCCTTTTAAAAAAAATAAATTGAGCCAATGATTATTCAACTCTCTAACCTTTCATATGAGCAAATGGTTATATTTAGTGCTTCACTTTATCCTTATACGAAACCAGGATAAATACTCTCCCAAGGGAAGCATTTCCACATTTACGAATAATATAAAGATTTTTCGCCATTTGCAGAGTATCTATTGTTTGGTCCTAATTGAATGAGTCCAACAACACTTTGAGGGCATCAATAAAAATTATAAGGTTAATATTATGAAAAACTCCAAATTAATACACATGTTACAAATTAATCTCATTAATTTTTTGATCACTAAAAATCTCAAACTAGCAAATTTATGACAAATTACCTCAAATTAATTTTTGATTACAAAAATTAATTTGACGTCAGCTATTGCTGCTTTGTTTCTATCGGCCATGGTGTACTTCCATCGTATCCGGAATTGCCGAATAAAGAGCAAAGGTCGGTACAACTGGTTCTATGAATGCAGATAAACTTCCTATCGAGGATGTTCCCCAAAACCTGCAATTTAAAATTTAGACCAGCTTTCTTGGCGCGGGAAGGTAAAAGGGATCCGAAGATTATGTACACGAAACAATTGCTTCCTCATAGATTAAGGATTATTTAGCGCGAGACGAGGGCTCCAATAAAGCATTATCATTTTTATGATTCAGTGGCTCAATCAGCTTAGCGGAGGCCTTTTATTGAAAGTTTATTCCTAAAGATAAATACTATCGACTCTCTAACCTTTTTATATGAGCAAATTGTAGGATTTACAGATTACTTTATCTCAAGGATTTCGAAACATCGATTTTGTTCAACAAGAAGTCCAAATCAAAATCCGCAAAATTCTACAAATTCTTAAAGGCATGAGCAATCTATTTATCACCATCGAACAGCTCATCGTTGGCCAGAGCTTCATCGGCGAAACCAACACAACCGGGGCTAAAGTTTTTTTTATTCTTAGAACAAAAACTAACTTGCAAGAGGAGAAAAAAAAAAACCGGGAAACACTTACCAATCACGTGCAATTCAATAGGCATATTTTGGCATCAGCTAACCGCCGTGATTTTTCCGTCTCTTCTTTCTCTCGGTCGTGCTCTGCTTTTGTTCTACTTTTTTCTTCTTCTCGGCCGGTTATCCGTTGTACTCCTTTCATTCTGCCTTTGAAGACTGGAGCTAAAACTAAGGCTAAAAGTAGCCTTATGGGCTTGAGTGGTTTCTTGGGCATGTGGGCTTGGCCCAATCTTTTACAACACACGTCACAAAATCACTCGCTGGGTGCCAAATAGAGCTGTTAAACAGGTGGATTTGGTCGGGTTAGGGTTGGGTCATCAATGGTTCGACCCAAATTGACCCATTAACTCATTTATGACCAATTTATGCTTAATGTAAATTTTCTAATCCATACCTGACCCGACCCATACCTAACCCATATTAATAAAATATTTTCATATTTAATCAAACTTAGAAAAACTTATTCTTATGTTTTTTTTTTAAGATTATATTACTAAAATACTTCTAAGCTTATTTCTTGTATATATATATATATATTTTTTTAAAAAATGGTATTGCTAAAATAGTTTATACAACACAAATTTCATGGACAATTTTTATAATTTTTAAAATAATTATTTTAAAAAATCGAATTTCAATTATTTGTATTTTTAAAAATTAAAATTTTAATTATCTTTATTTTTTAGGCGAGCCTTGATCTCGCCCGACGCTAGCTAGCTCGAGTCTTGCTAGATCGATGAGACTCAAGCCTCGCCGGTGTTAGGTGAGCTCGAGCTTGCCCCTCGCTAGATCTGGCGAGGCTCGAGCCTCGCTTGACGCTGATGAGTTCGAGTCTCGCCAGATCGGCGAGGCTCGAGCGTCGCGAGCTTGAGCTCGCCCCTTGCCGGATCGACGAGCTTGAGGCTCGCCTGCCGGTCGCCGGCCATTCTTTGTCTTGGCGACTAGAGGAAGAAGAAAGAAAGAAAAAAAAAAAAAGAAAAGAAAATTATAATTAAAAATAATTATAATTTCGGTTTTTATAAAAAAAAAAATATATTTTGTAAAGTTAAAGAGAGAAGAGAGAGATTGTAAGGTTTTGGGTGAAAATGGATTTTAAATCCAAACCCATTTAAGACACACTTAAGACCCATTCTATGTAGCATTGACACGGACACGCGACACGCGATACGACCAACACGACACGTTGACACGTCATTTATTAAAAATAGAAAATTTCGACACGTTATATATTAAATATATTTTTATATATAAATACATAAATAAATAATAAAAATAAAAATTGTCTAGAATTAATTTACACGAAAAATATTAAATAATATCATTCGTTATTATAATTTGTTACAATAATACATAAAACTTAGAGGAAAAAGACATTGTTTAAAGAAAAATGCTGAAATGATATTTTTAAATTTATTTATTTATCACATATAGCATTTTTTTTGTTACTTCTTTCATAGTAAAAGACTTTTAAAAAAAACTAAAACAATTATAAAAAACAAAACTGAAAAAAAAAAAAAAATTGACCCCATGCGTGTCTATTTATAGCAATTTTATTACTTCTTTTATTACTTATTTTTTGTATATTTATATTTTGACCCCTCAAGTATTAGAAATTTTTAAAATTGACCCGTGCGTGTCGGAATTCTGGACTCGCGTGTCGGAGCGTGTCGAAAAGAGTTGACCATGTGTCGGATTTTTCGACACTTGTTGACCGCGTGTCGGAGCGTGTTAGACACGTGTCGGAGTGTCAGACACGACACAAAGGCTTCCAGAGAGTGTCCGTGCTACATAGTATTAAAGTCTTTAATTGTTATACCCATTTAACTACTTTTTGTAAAAAAAATATATTAAATAGGTCATATATGGGTCTAAGACCCATTTTAACACCTCTAGTGCCAAACTCGTGCGATCACATCTTGATTTAAATTTGCACAGCCCGAATAATTTTGGGATGAAAAATTAGGTGTTGGGGACCAACTCCATCATCAGTCTTGCTTGGGGAAGATTTGTTAGTCGTCACTTTGTCTCCGGATTATATAGACTGTAATTGAGCCGTGAAGGAGGGGGCATGACTTTCGTGCATTGCATGAATAGACATCATAAGTCGCCCAATAAAGACACTTACTTAACTTGGTCGTCTACATTTAATGACCATTGCTCTCATATATCGTTGGGAGTTGTTGGTGATAGAATCTGCTACAAAACTACAGAATATCCTGTCAGGTGGGCTTCAGCTAGATATTCTTGGTGAGAACATTTGAGTTTAAAACTTTCCATTGAGAGGGAGGAGCTAGGGAAAAACTACCAGAAGATTTCATGGCATTGGGAAAGGTTCCATATCCCCCCTTCTTTTACTCTGTTTATGTCATGTTTATGCTGCACTTGGTGGTCGCATCTGATACCTTAAGTCCAGGTCAGTCCATCAAAGATGGGGAGAGATTGGTCTCTTCAGGCCAAAGCTTAGAGCTTGGCTTCTTCTCTCCACAAAACTCCAAGTATAGGTACTTGGGGATATGGTACAAATTTAGTCCTGAAAAAGTCGTTTGGGTTGCCAACCGAAACAACCCGCTCACTGATTCAAATGGTGTTCTCACATTTAGCGATGAGAGGAATCTAGTTGTTCTCAACCGATCAAAGAGCATCATCTGGTCTTCAAATTCATCCAGGGTTTCAAGAAACCCAGTCGCACAGTTGTTGGACTCTGGTAACCTTGTCGTTTCAGAGAATACAAGTTCACATCCTGGTGAATGTTCATGGGAGAGCTTTGACTATCCAACTGACACCCTTTTAGCTGGTATGCGATTGGGATGGAGCCCCAAAACCGGTTTCGAATGGCGTCTGACTTCTTGGAAAAGCAAGGATGATCCTTCCACAGGAGACTACACCTACGGAATAAATGTTAATGGGTTGCCCCAATATGAAATGATCAAAAGAGACTCCACAAAAACATATCGAATAGGGCCATGGAATGGATTCGGCTTCTTGGGAACTCCAGCGACCGAGAGTACCCTTTTTAATCCGTCGTTTGTTTACAATGAGACAGACGTATATTATGAGTTTAAATCTTCAAGGGATGATATCATTACCATGCTCACGTTGAATCAGTCTGGTCTTCTGCAACGTCTTCTAGGGAACAAAAAGAACTCTAGATGGGATGTCATGACCTTAGTACCCAGCGATCCATGTGACAACTATGGGCAGTGTGGTGCTAATAGTGTCTGCAAAAGTAACAAAGACCCTAGATGCCAGTGCTTGCAGGGATTCGTGCCTAAATCCCAAGAAGAGTGGCAGTTATTTAATTCAACCAGTGGGTGCATTGGGAAAGCTCAGTTGAATTGCTCTCAAGAACCGGGCTTTCTGAAAATTTCGATGCTGAATCTGCCCGATCTGATAGACTTCAGGGTAAACAAGAATATGAGCCTTGAGGAGTGCAAGGTGGAGTGTCTAAAGCAGTGTTCTTGCACGGCTTATACTAATTCAGATGTTAGAGAAGGAGGAAGTGGCTGTTTGATGTGGTTTGGCGATCTCATTGATTTAAGAGAATTTGAACAAGACAACTATGTACAAAATATCTACATAAAATTATCTGCATCTGAGTTAGGTAAATATGTACATAGTGATTAAGTTAGCAACCACTTTTATACACTGCGGTGATCTTGCTTTTTTTAAAAGTATGTACATAGTAAATGCTGGATTAATCATGATCTTGTACCCAACTATTTACTCGTTTGCTTATCTTTTTGCTGGAATAATTTTGGTTACATCCATCAGCTTATGAACATATTACCGTCTGAAATTAGTTAACACACTTTTTCTTGGCAATTCTAGATTCCATCCAGAGCCCTGTCAATATGAAAATACTGGTGACTGTCGCTTCAGTCATTTCTGGATTGCTCATAGCAGGTGTAGCATTGAGTATTATGTGGAAGAGCAGAATGAAAAGAAGAGGTAAGCTTGTTTGTAATTTAGTCCTCTTTTAACTGTGAAGATTTGCATTGAAATTCTGTTGTCAAACCATAACCAAATTAAATATTACTTTAATATGATAGAAAGGGTTCATCCTTGTAGGCTTACAAAGGCAGAAGGAAGACATTGATTTACCATTATATGATTTTTCTACCATTGCTGTTGCTACTGGACATTTCTCACAAACCAACATGATTGGAGCGGGTGGCTTTGGTTCAGTCTACAAGGTAATGAGCTATGGATTTGCAAGTTTATAAAACACGATAAGCTTATTCAATTGCAAAAATAACGCAGGGAAATCTCTCCATGGGTCAAGAAATAGCAGTGAAGAGGCTGTCGAAAGGTTCAAGACAAGGCCTTGAAGAATTTATGAATGAAGTTCTTCTAATTGCCAAACTTCAGCATAGGAATCTTGTCGGACTTCTTGGCTGTTGCATTGAGGGAGAAGAAAGAATGTTAATATATGAGTATATGCCAAATAAAAGCTTGGATTATTTCATTTTTGGTTTGTCCTCCTCGATCCTTTTCATTTCCATTTCGCTCCACCCCCCAGCTATTAATTAGCATGTCATTTGTGCCTCTGCCTGGACATACATCCAAATGCAAATCAATAAACTCATTTTCTTTAGAGTGCCGAGCTTAAATGTTTAAGACTTACATTGGGTCGACTGTATGCAGATGATGACAGAAGCTTCTTGTTAGCATGGAAGAGTCGCTTTGACATAGTTTTAGGAATTGCGAGAGGTCTTCTCTATCTTCATCAAGATTCAAAACTACGAGTCATTCACAGAGATCTCAAAACAAGCAATATATTGTTAGATGCAGACCTCAATCCTAAAATCTCAGACTTTGGCCTTGCAAGAATCTTTGGAGGCAACGAAAGAGAAGCAAGAACAAAAAGAATCGTTGGTACCTAGTAAGTTTCTCATCTTGATTAACGAGCAATGTTCATAAATGCTGGGTAGATTTAAGTCTCGATGTTCTTAATGCAGTGGCTATATGTCCCTGGAATATGCTTTTGACGGAAAATTCTCTGTGAAATCCGACGTTTTTAGTCTTGGTGTAATTTTGCTGGAGATAGTAAGTAGCAAAAGGAACAGAGGTTTCTGCCATTCTGATCATCAACACAATCTTCTTGGGCATGTAAGTAATTACGATATGGTTGTCCAAACTCTTTTCTTTTATATGATATTTAATGACATGAATAATTTTGTCCTAGTCATGGTTGCTGTGGAGCGCAGGCAGGTCCTTGGAGCTCCTACATGAATCTCTATGTGACTCCTTCATTGGATTCCAAGTTGAGAGATGCATTCATGTCGGTTTGCTATGTGTGCAAAAGTTTCCTGGAGATAGGCCAACAATGTCTTCAGTCGTTTTCATGTTAGCGAATGAGGAAGCAATCTTGCCCCAGCCTAAACATCCCGGTTTCTTTATGGAGAGACTTCCATCGAGCACAGAGGCATCTTTAATAAGGGAAGAATTGTACACAAGGAATATGGTTACGGTCACCATGCAGGAAGGTCGATAAACTTCCCATCGAGGATGTTCCCTGCAATGTGGAATTTAGAATTTTAGATCAGCTTTCTCGGCGCATAAAGGTAAAAAGCATCAGAAGATTGTGTACACAAATCTGTGGCTGCCTTGGACTGAGGACAGTTTAGAGCGAGACGAGGGCTACAATAAAGGATTCTCGTTTTTATGATTCAGTGGCTCAAGCAACTTGGTGATGGCCTTTTTTATTGAAGTTCATTGCTAATGATTATTCATGGAGATAAATCATATCGACTCTCTAACCTTTTGAAGGAGCAAGTAATTAGAGTTACTGCTTCACTTTATCCTTTTACGATACATCGATATGTACTATCCCAATGAAGTACTTCCACATTTATAAACAATATAAAGTATCTATCGTTTGGTCTTAATTGAATGAGTCTGACAACACTTTCAGTGCATTAATCAAAATGATAAGAGTAACAAATTCGATTGTGCTGATGTTATTATCTAGTTTAGTCAATATCTGAAATTCAATAAACTGATTCTTTAGCATGTGGACTGGCAATAACTCGCCCGGAACTCTGGAGTTTGCAAGTTGAAATTGTCAAATATATTTTCTCATGACAGCAAGAAAGAGGAAAGAAGAAATGAAAGCAATGTGGGATTTCAAACTAATTTATCACCCAATCTAACGATGAAAAGAATCAGGAATGATTGATATCTAATACATAATTGAGTTCAATAGTCTTCCTAATTATGTATGGGCTAGTAATAATTAGATGTGAACTAAGCACTTCAATGTGTGAGAATTACAATGAGCTAGACCTTAATGTCGCTTCGTCAAATTCTCGAGTTATAGAAAGCATTTGCTAGAAACAATCTGAAAAGTTTGTGAAAGCATTGTGATGTGTGTGGGTATGAATATGTCCGCTTGTTTGCATATTGAGGACCATTTAGCATGAGAGTATCAAATGAGTTTCCTACTCTTAATGGCATAGACCATTTTTAAAACGACATGCACTGTCAAATGATATCACTAATGTTTGTTTAGAGTTAATGTCAAATCCATCTCCACATTTCTCCAATTATTTCTTACCTTTCTCTACTTCTGAAAACACTAATTAACATCTCGAGGTTTGCCATTGGAGATCACTTTACATCCATATTTACAATAATGCCATTTCGTTTTCGAAAATGTCACCACCCAAGTCATAAATTTTCTACCAACCCCAACCCAAAACCAAACTGAAAACATAACCACATAACTCTAAGCTTCTTTACTGCTCATTGGCCGCTGTCATGGCCACCGCCACAATTGTGGTGGCGGTAGCGGCAGACGGTGATGGTTGATAAAAGAGATGAGGGTTTGTGGGTGATGGAGACTAAGGTTTGTGAGCGATTTGGAGGATTACATTCCAGAGAGGGACAACTTTGTTATTTTAGCAATGCAATATTTTCAGAGGATGGTAAGTGGTACTTTTTTAAATAGAGGAGGATAAGTAGTAATAGCCGGAAAGTAATAATGGCCTTTTGGTATTTTCCTTTTCTTTTTATTTCGCTGAGAAAAATTATGAACAACTAACGACTAAGGTAGCTCCATGAATCTGCATCTTCCTTAAAATTACATTCAAATCATTTCAGCTGGATAAGCAGAAAGTTTGGAGTACAGACCAACAAAAATTTCTCTAAGCCAGAGTACTTAGAGAACCTAAACAAAATGAAAAGAAAATCATCATCGCGATAATCGTCAATAATAAGCAGCCCATAATAGTCAACCGAATGCTTTGGCATAGTTGCTTGTCTTGGAAAAGAAGCCGCGGGATTATTGGCAATAAACCGATTTTCCAAAAGTGAAGCAGTCGGAAGCTGAAATTGAATGAACAATTGTCATTTGATTACTTATTGGAGGTTCAACCCTAAGTTTGTCAAACGTAAATAGTTGATGGACCAAAAACAAGCTAAAAAACAACAAAAAGGTCAGATGCATGTATCGTTGTATGACCGCTATGATGCTCAGCAAAAGGGCCCGTCGTGACTTTTGAGAAGCTTCTCACGTTTCCATACATATTGACCGGACAAATTGCCCCAAAATTTTCCATTCTGTGGTGTTTCAGTTCAGACTCAAGTGACAAGTGAAAGCCTGAGGTGGGGATCTCTTCGACGCCAGAGCAAGGGACCATTGTTGGATTATAATGTCTTGAGGCTGCTGTTTTCTGTCTTTTTTTTTCCTCTGTTTTACTCTGTTTTTTTAATTAAAAAACAGCAAAGTTCATTTAGTTACGTATTTAGTATTTTTGCTATTTTCTAGGAAGTTAATAGCATGTTTATGTGCAGTTATGTGTTGCACGTACATCAGCAGTTTTTGTTTTGTATTTAGTGGTTGTACTCGACAGTTTTTTTTCTTAAGCACAAGACGTATGAAGTGCTTTGTTTTTTTTTTTTTTTTTTTTTTTCAAAAACAGAAAATTTTCTGTTTTGATTGTTGTTTTTATGAGTTTTAACATTGGTATCGGAGCGTTTGTGGGATCTTAAGGGACTGTGAAGTGAGGGTAATTGAGTGAAGATTGCTTCCGATTTGCAAAGAAAAAAGGCGATGGAGGCGGGATCGAGTGGATTCTCTGCGCAATGGCAACTCCGGTCTTTCTTGGGGAAAATTATCGAGCTTGGGCTGTCAAAATGACGGCATTCTTGGAGGGTCATGATTTGTGGGAAGCTGTGGAGGATGATTATGAGGTTGCTCCACTTCCAGACAATCCGACCTTGAATCAGATAAAGTACCATAAAGAGAGAATCATAAGGAAGGCCAAGGCAAAGTCATGCCCATGTACGGCTGCTTTTTCACCCACTATCTTCACAAGGATCATGAGATGTGATTCTGCAAAGGCAATATGAGATTTCTTGAAGGATGAATACGAGGGAGATGAGAAGATAAGAGGCATGAAGGTGCTGAATCTCCTGAGGGAGTTTGAGAGGCAGCAGATGAAAGATTCAGAGTCAGTGAAGGAGTACTCTGATAGGTTGGTTGGGATAGCTGAAAAAATCAAAGTTTTAGGGATTGACTTGAAGGATGAAAGGCTTGTTCAGAAGATCCTGGTATCTCTTCTAGAGAAGTTCGAAGCCACCATAGCGTCTCTGGAAAATACAAGAGACTTACGATATAAAGCTTGCGGAATTGTTAAATGCTCTGCAGCACGGGAGCACCTGAAGACGATGAAAAGAGAAGAGTTTGTAGAGGGTGCGCTGCAAGCTAGAGTGAAATCAAATAATGGAGGTAAAGGGAAGAAGTGGATTCAGTCTAGAGAAAATGTTGGTAACTCCAAGTTTGTAGCAAAAGAAGGAAATTCTGGTGGGTCTAGAAAATGGAAGATGAACAAAAAGCCTTGTCAATACTGTGGTGGAACTAATCATCAGTTTTTTAGATGTTTGAGAAAGCCTGATGCTAGATGTAGAAGATGTCACAAGTTAGGTCACATGGAAGCCATCTGCAAAGAAAAAAATTACCAGCAAGCAGGAAAAGCCTAGGTAGCAGTGAATGAAACTAAGGAAGAGCACTTGTTTGTAGCTTCTTTTTCTGAATCTTCTATTGGGAATGATGCATGGCTGGTGGATAGTGGCTGTACCAATCATATGACTAGCAATTCGAAGCTATTTAGGATTCTAGACAGGTCAGTCAGGTCTAGAGTCAGAATTGGCAATGGACAGTATATCGAAGTGCAAGGGAAGGGTACAGTGGCTATTGAAAGAAATCGGGAGATGAAGCTGATCAATGATGTTCTCTTTGTGCCAAATATTGACCATAATCTGTTAAGTGTTGGTCAACTAGTTGAAAAGGGCTATAAAGTGAAGTTCGAAGGGAAGGAATGTCTTATTAATAATGCAGATAGCAAAGAAGTGCTAAGAATTCCAATGGAGGATAAGAGTTTCATGTTCAAGCCACAAGAGATGCAACAAATGGCTTTAAAGTGCAAAGAAGAAAATGCAGAGATATGGCATAAAAGACTTGGGCATGTTCACAAGAAGAGCATGTTGTTTATGCAGATAAATAACTTGACAGATGACTTGCCAAGTTTGGAAGAGGAATTTCCACAGTGCAGAACTTGTCTTCTTGGCAAGCAAGTCAGATTTCCTTTCAAAGGAGGAGGTTGGAGAGCATGTGAGAAGCTGCAATTAGTCCACACAGATCTATGTGGACCTATGTCTAAGTCTTCTCTCAATGGTAGCAAGTATTTCATTACCTTCACTGATGATATGACTAGGATGAGTTGGATTTATTATCTGCGAACCAAGTCTAAAGTTGCTGATGTGTTTGTGAAGTTTAAAGCCTTAGTTGAGAATCAGAGTGGGAAGAAAATTAAAATGCTCGAGTCGATAATGGTTAAGTATATCTTGCTCATAAGTTTAAGTTGAATTGTGAGCAAGCAGGAATTGTGCAACAGTTCACTGCTCCCTATTCACCTAACATAATGGGGTCAGTGAGAGGAAAAACAGAAGTATTATGGAGATGGCCAGGTGTATGATGCAGGAGAAGATGTTGCCTAAGTTACGGGCTGGAAGCGGCTAATCTTGCGGTGTTCTGTTGAGCAGTTGCCCATAAAGGCCTTAGAGAGGTCAACACCTTTTGAAATCTGGTATGGTGTTAAACCTTATGTGAAAAATTTGAAGGTTTTTGGGTGTTTGTGTTACACTCATGTTCCTGAGGTCAAGAGGGACAAGATGGATAAGAAGGCAGAACTTGGAATCTTCATCGGGTACAGTCTCCAATCAAAGGCTTACAAAATTTTTCACCCTATGACAAGGAAGGTGACTGTAAGCAGAGATGTTGTTTTTCTAGAGGAAGATGAGTGGAATTGGATGGAAGGAAAGAGTACATAAAAGCAGCAGTTCGAAAAATAACCTGCAACAGATGTAGAGGTTGATGAAGTTATAGATGGATTGGAAGACAGTATGGATGATTTACCAGTGAGAGGCACAAGATCACTTGCTGAAATCTATGAAAGAAGCAATGTGGCAATGCTCGAACCATCTAACTTTGTGGAAGCTAAGGAGGATCAGAGGTGGATTGCAACAATGCAGGAGGAGATTTCAATGATCCAAAAAAACCACACATGGAAACTTGTTGACAGACCATCTGATAAGAATGTGATTGTGGTTAAGTGGGTGTTTAGAACAAAGCTTAATCCTGATGGTTCTGTTAATAAACACAAAGCTAGACTGGTGGTGAAAGGCTATGCACAAATATAGGGAGTAGACTATTCTGAAACATTTGCTCCAGTTGCACGACTTGATACAATAAGGCTACTCTTAGCTATTGCGAGAGAGAAGGGGTGGCCTATATTTCGGTTAGATGTCAAGTCTGCATTTATGAATGGAGAGCTTGAGGAGGAGATTTTGTTGAACAACCCGAAGGCTTCAGCATCAAAGGGCAAGAAGAGAGTGTATACGGAGTTGAAGAAAGCTCTATATGGATGAAGCGAGCTCAAGAGCTTGGTATGGGAAGATAAATCGATATTTGCAGGATTTTGGCTTTGTAAAAAGCTTAAGTGAATTCACTCTTTATGTCAAGAAGGTGAATCACAGTGTTGTAATTCTGTCACTTTATGTAGATGATCTATTAGTGATAGGGAATGATATGGAATTGATAGAGAAGGTGAAGCAAGATCTATTTGCATTTTTTGAGATGTTAGACTTGGGAAAGATGGCTTATTTTTTGGGTCTGGAAGTCAAACAGGCTTCATATGAGATCTTCATTTATTAAAAAAAAAAAATACATGAAGGAAATTCTAAAGAAGTTTTAGATGGAAGATTGTCGAAGTGTAAGCATTCCTATGGCTGCTAAAGAGAAGCTGCAAAAGAATGATGGAACAGATGCAGTAGATGCTTTTATGTATAGAAGTCTAATTGGGTGTCTCATGTATCTTACAGCAACCAGACCAGATATTCTATTTGCTGTGAGTGTTTTATCCAAGTTTATGAGTAGTCCTAGTCAGTTACATTTGGTTGCAACAAAAAGGGTTTTGAGATATCTCAAAGGAACATTGTTCTTTGGTGTGAAGTTTAAGAAATGTCAGAAGTTTAATTTGCAAAGTTATTCTGGTAGTGACTGGACTAGTTCAGTAGATGACATGAAGAGTACGTCTGGATATTGTTTCAGTTTGAGTTCTGCTTGTTTCTCCTAGTGTTCCAAAAAGCAAGAGATTGTAGCTCAGTCCACAGCAGAGGCTAAGTTTATAGCAGCTATTGCAGCTGCAAATCAAGCTTTGTGGCTGAAAAAGATAATGAAGGATATGTGGTTGAATTCTAGTGATTGCATTGAAGTTAATGTGGAATCAGGCTGCGTTAGCAATATCTTAGAATCCAGTTTTCCATGGCAAAACCAAGCATTTTAAAATCAAATTTTTCTTTCTGCGTGAGGTGTAACAAAGTGACGAAGTTAAATTGGTCTATTACAGATCTAAAGATCAACTTGCATATATGTTCACAAAACCACTTCAAGCTGGAAGATTTGATGTATTAAGAAAGAAAATTGGAGTATGCAGCAGCAACTGATCCAAGGAGGAGTTTGTTGGATTATAATGTCTCGAGGCTGCTGTTTTCTGTCTTGTTTTTTTCCTCTGTTTTACTCTGTTTTTTTATTAAAAAACAGCCAAGTTCATTTAGTTATGTATTTAGTGTTTTTGCTATTTTCTAGGAAGTTGATAGCACGTTTGTGTGCAGTTATGTGTTGCACGTATGTGAGCAGTTTTTGTTTTGTATTTAGTGGTTGTACTCGACAGTTTTTTTTCTTAAGCACAAGATGTATGAAGTGCTCTTTTTTTTTTATCTTTTTTCTTTTCTTTTTTTATCTTTTCTCTCTCTCAAAAACAGAAATTTTTCTGTTTTGATTGTTGTTTTTATGAGTTTTAACAACCATCATGGTGGATGGCCACTAGGGTGGTGGTCAGGTGCCGCCCATGAGAAATGTTGAGGACAGTAAGTTTGGCCCGAAGAGGGGTTCTCTTGGTGCGTTAAATTATTAAGTTAATTTTTAAAATTTTATATCCAATCTGGGTTCATTCCACCCCTACATCGGATTTCTTGTCCGACATTTTATTTGGATATATCTGGGTTCATCCGGTCTGAAGAATGTTATCGAACATTGGACATAATAATTTATTATCTAAACAGGACTTAAATTCAGACCATCAAACGCGGCTTAAATGTTTGTGGTGAGACGTCATGTAGAAACTGCAACAAAATGACGTGCAAGTCCTTGGTTGTGCTTATAATTTTGAATGACGTGCAAATTGAAAAGAGGAGAGAGATTTTTTAGCGACAAGAGCATTAATTGTTGCTTTTGCTGAGGCTGAGGCTTTTGTCAGTTGTGACAGAAGAGAGAAAAAGAAAGCCTCACATTTTAGACTTTTCCATTTTCCAGCCGTCAAAGTCAGTGAACACATGTCGACATTTCAGTGGAGCCACCTAGGCTCGTGTGCGCCACGTAGGACAATGACGTGGTGATTGCTAAACACTAAATATTTTCTCAGTGACTAGAGACAGTTTTGGGGAAGGGAAAGGCGGAGGCAAAGGCGAAGGGATGTACAAGAGAAAAGAGAGAGAAGGCTTCATCGTTTATCTTCTCTAAGATGAAGCCTTCTCCTCTCTAAGAAGGCCAAAAAGCTTGAAAATTGAAAAGAGGAGAGAGAGAGTTTTAAGCAGCAACTCAAATTCGAGCATTAATTATCGGGTCTCCTCAGTCCTTTTTCAATTGGCTGACAGAAGAGAGAGAAAAAGAAAGCCTCACATTTTAGACTTTTTAATTTTCTGGCTGTCCAAGTCCATGGACACATGTTGACATTTCAATGGAGCCACCTAAACTCATACCTGCCATGTAAGATGATGACGTGATTATTACTAAACACCAAATATTTTCTCACTTTCCGTGAAAAATTCTCCGTGAAATCCGACATTTTTAGCCTTGGTGTAATTTTGTTAGAGATAGTGAGTGGCAAAAGGAACAGAGAATTCTGGCATTCGAATCATGAACACAACCTTCTTAGGCATGTAAGTCTTATAGTACGGTTTGTATAAACTCGTCTTTTACGTGATGTTTAATGGCATGAATGGATTTTTCTTAGGCATGGTTGCTGTGGAGCGCAGGCAGGTTCTTGGAACTTCTACATGAATCTCTATGCGACTCCTTCATCGCATCCCAAGTAGAGAGATGCGTTCAAGTCAGTTCCAAAAGTGTCCTGAAGATAGGCCAACAATGTGTTCAGTCATTCTCATGTTAGTGAATGAGGAAGCAATCTTGCCACAGCCTAAACAGCAAAGGTTCTTTAAGGAGAGAGGTCCATCGAGCATGGAGGCATCTTCCAAGGGAAGAATCATGCACAAGGAATATTGTTACAATCACCACGCCAGAAGGTCGATAAACCTACTGTTGAGGAAGTTACCTGTGTTGGAGAAATTTTTCCAGAATATTTTGAAGCTGACAAAACGTTTCTATCAGTCTAGTCTGGATATTTGCAGACCGACAGTTTAAAGTTTGAAGACTTTATAATCACAAGACTCAAGACTCAAGACTCAAGACTCAAGACTATTCTCACTGACAGTCTTTCTAATCCAGTGACGAAGGAAATCCAGAGCCGAAGTATATGGTTGAGGATTCGATGCTATCCTCTGGAGAAGATCCCTTGGTTGGATAAAGATAACGGATTCTTTTATTGGTATCTAGATCGATTGAAGATCCGATGGTCGACGAAATATTCTTTGAATGTTCTATTCTTGGAAACCAAGATCCTGATTGTATGGGCGAACAGGATTGATGGGCTATCGTCAGGTTCCTTTAATAGCTCGAATGATCTTCTTGATTGATTCCGTCCAACGGGTAGATTGGAGGAATTCCTTTGGTAAGTGCCAACGGCTATGATGGCATAAAGGAGTATAAAAGGAAGACTTTCTAGTTGTTTTTAAGCAGCGTGATCGATAGAGAAATTCCAGAGTCTGAAGAACCTTGATTATTAGTCGATACAGTTCGAGCGAAACTGTATACACAGAGAGTGTTTATACTTGGTGATACCTTGAGCGAATGTGGTAGATCATCTACACTTAGAAATCAAGGAAGATCAACACTGTAACATCTCTTTGTTCATAGTGGAATCCAGCCAATAGACTGTTAATGCAGAAGAGTGGACATAGGCTTGAATCAAGCTGAACCACTATAAACCGCGTGTTCAATTCTCTCTTTCCTTTACTCAGTATTACGATTGATTTTTTGTTGCAAATCCTTTAACTGTCTAAGTATTGTGCAATCATCAAGAAAAATCTTTTATATACCTATTCACCCCCCTCTAGGTACTCGTACTAGCAATATCAATTGGTATCAGAGCTCGTGTTCTTACTTTGTTTGAAGTGTTTTACTTCAGAGTAAAAGATCCATGGCTAGTATGCTAGCACCGGGGCGGTGGAAGGGCAAAGCAATACCCGACCACCCTACTTTGATGGAAAGGATTACAACATCGGAAGAACAAGATGAAAGCTTTCCTACGGTCAAAGGATCCTCTGGAATGGGACGTTGTGGAAAGAGGAATCACTCCTACTGCTGCATCAGTATCTGAAAGAGGGAAAGAAACTGTTGAAGCCAGCGGAATGTCTCAAGAAGAGATAAACAAGAGACAAGCACTCGATGCAAAAGCAATTTACTCTTTATATTGTGCTTTGTCACCAACTCGAATATAACGAGAATATCTTCTTGTGTTACACAAAAAGAAGTCTGGGACGATTACATATCACCTATGAAGGGACAGAGGCCGAGTGAAGGAAACTAGAATTAACATTCTCCTTGGTCAATATGAAGCCTTCAAAATGAAACCAGGAGAATCTATAACTGACATGTTTAGCCGTTTTATAGATATTGTCAATGGTCTTGAGAATCAATGACAAAAAATTTCTGATCCCATGAAGGTGAACAAGCTATTGCATGGACTCTCTAAGGATTGGAATCATATAAAGACTTCAATAAGAGAGACGCAAAGAATTATGCCATTATATGTAGACGAGCTGATTGGAACTCTTCAGTCTTACGAAGTGGAATGAATTAATGAAGATGAAGATCCAAGAGGTAAGAAATCCATTGCATTAAAATCAAATGATGATTCTGATGATACAGGTTCTGAAGAAGATCTGGATGATGAGGAGCTTGCTCTCATGATAAGAAGATTCAGAAGGCTGAATAGAAAAGGAAAAAGGTTCAACTCAAAGAAACAAAGTTTTCAGAAACAGCAAACCAAGTTTGTTGATGATGAGGAACCAAACAAAGATGTAGTCGCCGAATGTAAGAAAAAGGGACACATCGGACCCAACCGTCCTCTTCTGAAGAAGAAGAGAGGAAAAGCTGAAAAGTCTCGAAAAGCTCTCAAAGCTGAAACCTGGAGTGATACAGAGTGTGAAGAAAGTGATGAGGAATATGCAAACCTGTGTCTGATGGCACAATTAGACTCAGATTTGGACTCTGGATCAGACTCAGATAGTGAATTTGAGGTAAGTGATTTTAAAATCCTTGTCAAAGTCTCTAAATACATTGATGAACTGTGTTTTAGTCTTAAGACTTCTCTCAAAAAAATTTCCGAACTTAAAAAGGAAAATTCAGCTTTAAAACAAAAGGAAAACTTTTTAGAAGAAAAAGTGAAAAGTTTAGACTTGAATGTTTCTACTCTTAAAGAGAATGAAGACAATCTTTCGAAAGAAAATGCTCTCTTAAAAACTGACTTATCAAATATTTCAAAGAAATTTTCAATAGGGTCTGAAAAACTTGAAAAATTTCTTTCAGTTCAAAGACCTTACTTCAATAAGTCTGGTCTAGGTATGACAGCAGAAACAATTCCCTTGATTGATTTTCCGAAAGTAAAAGAAAGAATTAAGAAAAGACCGTCGAGAGAGGCTCACAAAAATCATTTCAAGAAAGTTTTTGTAAAGTCTGTAGGTCGAAATGCTCTAAGGTGTTCAAAGTGTAACAGTAAGGATCACTTTGAAAAAGAGTGTCCTATGGTTTGGAAACCTATTAAGAAAATATGGCATAATAATGCTTATCCTACTAACGCCAAAGGACCCAAGAAAATTTGGGTACCAAAGAAAGCTTGAGACTCTCTTTTGAATGCAGGTCTCTGTCAAAAAGAAGGTAAATTGGTATCTTGACAGCGGATGTTCAAGACACATGATAGGAGACTCAAATTGCTTCATAAAGCTTATTCAAGTAAATGGTGGAAATGTTTCATTTGGAGGAAACAGCAAAGGAAGCATTGTGGGATTTGGAACTGTGAAAATTGGAAATCTCACAATAAGCAATGTCTCTCTAGTGGAAGGACTCAACTACAATCTTCTCAGCATTAGCCAATTGTGTGTTACTGGTTTCAAGATTTCCTTTCAAGAAGGCATATGTTTTGGAATTAGCAAAGACTCGACTCAGTCTTTCATGGGTCGAAGGCATGGAAATATTTACCTCCTTGATGTAAAACCAAATGAAACACAATGCCTAATCTCAATTCAAGATGAAGCGGTCTTATGGCACAGAAAGCTTGGCCATGTCAACATGAAGCAATTAGCCAAAATCTCATCAAAGAAGCTTGTTCAAGGTCTACCTAAATTGCCATACCAAAAGTCTGATTCATGCACACCATGTATTCTGGGAAAGCAGGTAAGAAATTCATTTAAGTCAATAAATCATGTTTCTACTAATCATGTACTACAATTGCTGCATATGGATCTCTTCGAACCAACAAGAACCCAGAGCATTGGAGGTAAGAAATATTGTCTAGTAATTGTGGATGATTACTCTCGTTTTACCTGGGTATATTTTCTTGCAAGTAAGTCAGAAACCTTTTCGTACTTTGAAAAATCTGCTAAAAATGTTCAAAATGAAAAATGATGTGCTATCTCAAGTATAAGAACAGATCATGGAAGTGAATTTGAAAATCAAGATTTTACAAAATCTTGTGAAAAATCTGGTTTAATCATGAGTTTTCCTCTCCATACACTCCAGAACAAAATGGAGTTGTGGAAAGAAAGAATAGATCTCTTCAAGAAATGGCTAGAACACTTTTAATTGAAAGTAAAATTTCTTCTCGATTTTGGGTGAAGTCATTTTCAACAAAGCATGCTATATCATCAATAGAGTCTTCCTAAGACCCATTCTAGAGAAAACCCCCTATGAATTGTTCAAAGGTAAGAAGCCTATTGTTTCATACTTTCATGTATTCAGATGCAAATGCTTTATATTGAAAAATGTTAATGATCGAGTTGGTAAGTTCGAAGAAAGATTAGATGAAGGCATCTTCCTTGGATATTCTACATCAAGCAAAGCCTACAGAGTTTATAACAAGAAGAGCCAGTCTGTGGATGAGTCAATGAATGTCAAATTTCAAGACTCTACGCAAGATGAATCCAGTCAGACTCATGAAGAGTCTGAACCTGCTCCAGACCTTCCAAAGCTTTCAACTCAAGAAGCATCTCAGACTTTGGAAGTCCAGCATCAAGATGTTCATGAAGATTCAAATAAAGAAAAAGAGCATCAACCAGGCAAATCAACCAGTAACTGGAAGCATAAGTCCAGTCATCCCAAAGATCTCATTATCGACGAAATCAATGAAGGAATCCGCACCGAGATCAAAAAGGCATGAAGAATCTAGTCTTTGTGGCTCTCATTTCTGAAATTGAACCAAAAAGCATAGAAGAAGCTTTATCTGATGAAAGTTGGATCGAAGTTATGCAAGAAGAACTCAGACAGTTCAACATCAATGATGTCTAAGAATTGACATCTAAACCAAAAGGTAAAACTGTTATTGGAGCCAAATGGGTATTCAGGAACAAGATGAATGAAGAAGGAAAAGTCGTACGAAACAAAGCAAGACTCATGACCAAAGGATATACGCAAGAAGAAGGAATAGACTATGACGAGACTTACGCACCAGTAGCAAGGTTAGAAGCTATTCGACTATTACTTGCGTTTGATTGTTATAAAAATTTCAGGTTATTCCAAATGGACGTCAAAAGTGCGTTCCTAAATGGATTTATCCATGAGGAAGTTTATGTGGAACAACCACCTGGTTTTGAAGACCCAAAGAAGCCAGACTCAGTCTTCAGACTGAAAATGGCCCTGTATGGTTTAAAACAAGCACCTCGAGCGTGGTATGATAGACTAAGTAAGTTCCTAATACAGAATGGTTTTATCAAAGGTAAAGTAGATACTACTTTATTTATCAAAAAGGAAAACAAAAGCTTTTTACTTGTTCAAATATATGTGGACGATATTATTTTTGGATCTCCTAATGAAAGTCTATGAAAGAAATTTTCTAAGTCTATGCATGATGAGTTTGAAATGAGTATGATGGGAGAGTGAACATTCTTTCTTGGACTCCAAGTCAAACAAATGAAGGAAGGAACTTTCATTCATCAAGAAAAGTATGCAAATGATCTTGTCAAAAGGTTTGGACTGGAAAAGTGCAAAAAGACCGACATACCAATGTCATGTTCTCTGAAGATAGACAAAGATGAAGAAGGGAAGAAAGTAGATCAAAAGCTGTACAAGAGCATGATCGGTTCACTTCTTTATCTTACCGCTTCTAGACCTGATATTTTGTTGAGTGTTTGCATCTGTGCTAGGTTTCAATCAGATCCTAGAGAATCTCATCTCGTCTTTGCGAAACGTATTATCAAATACGTTGCCTCATCTTCAAGCATCGGTCTTTGGTATCCTAAGAAGGGAGACTTTAATCTTATAGGATACTCAGACGCAGATCTGGCCGGTTGCAGAGTCGATAGAAAGAGCACTTCTGGAACTTGTCAACTGCTTGGAAACAGGACAGTGTCTTGGTTCTCAAGGAAGCAAAGCACCGTGGCTCTCTCAACGACAGAAGCAGAGTATGTAACTCTTAGAAGCTGTTGTTCGCAAATTCTATGGATAAAACAACAGCTACAAGACTTTGGAATTGAAGACTCATGCACAGAAATCAGATGTGACAACACCAGCGCGATCAATCTCACCAAAAATCCAATCCTTCATTCAAGAGCAAAGCATATTGATACTCGACATCACTTCATTAGAGATCATATTCAAAATGGAGAAATCTCGATTCAATTTGTTGATTCAAAAAGTCAACTAGCGGATATATTCACAAAGCCTTTGGAGAAAAATCAATTCGACTCTATCCGTTCCAGACTCAACATTTTGAAGCTTGAAGAAGTTAAAGTCTAGAGACTCACCAACTCTTAGACTCTAATCTCTTAGACTCTAAATCCTCAGACTCAGACATTCATGGCTATAGACTGTAAGTTACTATTTTATCAAAACTCGAAAAGGTACGATCTTTCGTTCAGTTATCTTATAGTCTGTGTGAAAATCGAAAACTTGTCTTTTTAAAGGGATTAATTTTGGCAGTTATTGATTTTAAAAAGAAGTGTTCGTACACTTTCCTTGTGCCGATTGAACTTCCCTTTTCAAAACGAGTTATATATATACTTTTTTTTACCCAATCTTCAAAACCCTAAAAGGCACTCTCTTCCCGATCCTGTTTCTACTTCTTGTTCATCTTCGAGAAAGTGGTCATTTTTTCTTGGAAAAGCAAGTGAAGGAATCTTTCAAACGACAAAGAAAGATGTCTTCTTCGAGGAAATCATCAAGAATCGCAAGCAGGGGACCACAAAGAATGGAGAAGGGACCAACACATTTCGATCTCACCGAGGAGGAAGACTTATCAAGTCAGCGACAGAGCCTGATTCACTCACATCCACGTCATTCAACGCCTTCTACCCCACAAGGTGCAAGTCAACATTTGGAGGAAGAGATAATCGAGGAAGCCGACCCTGTAAGAGTCCAAAAACCCTCCTTTATCTATAAGCTTTATCGTGCGTTGAAAAGCACCGGTACTCCATTAAATTATATAGATGACTTCCTTAAGGACAAAAATTATGGGAATGAATATCTTTTTCTGCGGAAAATGGAGGAATTGGGAGTTGCTCCGAAAGGAAAGGTAGAGGACGCACTTGCGAACATTCCAAGTGATCCTCGTGTACCAGGACAAAATCTGATTGAAGGGAACGATGATGACAGAATGTTCCTTGAATTCCAACCTAAAATGGGTGTGGCAGCAAAGGTGAAAGAAAATCGGATGGATTTGTTCAAATCAAAGGATCAGGAGAATGTGTATTTTAGACTGTTGAGAAGAGGGGTGATAAACCCTAGAAGTGTCGACTTTGACTTCCTGGATGCCATCAACATGAACTTAAGAGAAAAGTTCAATTTGCTCCAACTTGAGAAATTTTGCTCCGACACCACTGACGGTTATGCACAACTGACCGCATATTTCTATTCGAATCTCATCTTTTTAGATGCGAATAGAATTTCATTCAGTGTACGAGACCAAGTCTACGTGGTAGATGTGGACATGATGGCGGACATAGTTGGAGTTGAACGAGGACGTTATCATCCAATCAAAGTCTCAACTGCTCGTACTACTCGGAGCTTGTCAAAGATAGGGATACGAGAAGAGAATTACCTACTCAAGGATGAATGCCATCAACATCGTGCTTCATAAAATTGTGATCAACTGTCTCGGACCGAAGTCTACATCAAAGACTCGCCGTGTCTAATTCTCAAGCAAAATTGATGTTCGCGATCAACTCGGGACGGAAGTTCTCTCTCCCTCACACCATTCTCTTCCACATGTACAGAGCAATGTCGAAAGACAAGGGACAATTGCCTTATCCAGGTCTGGTGACCAAGATCTTCAGACACATGAATATTGAACCACCACATACACTTTGTGTTCGACCGTGCGATAAGATGGTGGTAGGTTTGAAGATGTTAACGAAGATGCGTCTGCAAGAACTTTCCAAGGCAATGGAGAAATTCAGAGTGAAGTCTCCAGTCCCGTCTGCTTCAAAGAGAAAAGGAAAGGTAGGCCATTGGAGCCCCATTGAAAAAGAAGAAACGAACTCTCATCCTGGAGGATGAAGATGAAGAGGATGAAGATCCCACTATCTGTGCATTGACAAGAACCAGACGTTCTATGCCTCAACCGACAGAACTTCAGAAAAAACAGAGAGAAGAAGAGGAGCAAGCCAAGAACAGAGAAGAAGAAGAGCAGAGAGAGAAGGAGAAAGAAGTTGAAGAAGAAAGAGAAGGAGAGAAAGAAAAGTCTGCAGCTGAATCTGGAGAGAAGGGAAATCAAAATACAGAAGAGCATGATCATCACTCTTCCCCTTTTGATGTCCTAGAGACAGGGGGAGTTGGCGAGCAAGAAAGGTCCACACCACATGCTGTCGATAGTGAAGGTTTAAGACAATCTCTAGCAGACCCAGAAGAAGTTCAGGTTTCTCAATTGCCTGAAGAAGGACACGATACGTCGACTCCAAATCTGCAAGATTATACAGAAGCTCCATCGTCTGCATTTACTCCATCTGAGAAAGCTCATGCAAGTACACAGACGGACAACTCAGCAGATTTTTGTCGTATTCTTGATATCCTTCTGGAAATGCAGGGACAAATATATGCTCTGGACTGTGAAATTCAAACCATGAAAAAAGCTGGACAAGAATCTTCGGTTACCCTGGATGACAAAATGAAAGACCTCGCTCTACAACTTCAAGCCAATGCCAAAGGAGAGGAGGTAGCTCAACTAAGGGAAGACTTGAAGAGGCTAGAAGGCATAGTCCAGTCTATGGGAGATTTCCAGATCGTACGCATTCCCAAGCAAACCTGACTCCTTTCTCACCCTTTTTAATGCGGACAAAAAGGGGGAGAATCAATTTGAACAAACATCTTTTTA
This sequence comes from Eucalyptus brandiana, assembly GCA_014182725.1. Taxonomy (NCBI): domain Eukaryota; kingdom Viridiplantae; phylum Streptophyta; class Magnoliopsida; order Myrtales; family Myrtaceae; genus Eucalyptus; species Eucalyptus brandiana. The sequence continues at coordinate 10,003,917 of CM024673.1, read as the reverse complement.
ACTTTGACTTTAAATTTGTTTTTGTGGTTATGTTTGTTTTTGAGTTTGACTTGAGTGAACTTGGGTGTGAATTTGAATTTGACTGAATTAGCTGTGGATTTTGATACTTGACTGGTTGCATTTATATCAAGTGTTGTTATATGGTATTGCTCATGAAAGACTAACCAATTTTCTGTGGATGCAAAGTCTGGTTGTTTTATTAACCTTTATGAGTTAGCCATATTGCTTGAGAAATGTTTTTGCAGGTCAAAGTTGTTCAAATCTACAAGAAAGTTTTGTCACCATCAAAAAGGGGGAGATTGTTGGAGAAATCTTTCCGAATATTTTGAAGGCGACAAAACGTTTCTATCGATCTAGTCTGGATATTTGCGGACCGAAGGTTTAAAGTCGAAGACTTTATAATCACAAGACTCAAGACTCAAGACTCAAGACTCAAGACTATTCTCACCGACGATCTTTCTAATCCAGTGACGAAGGAAATCCAGAGCCGAAGTATATGGTTGAGGATTCGATCCTATCCTCTGGAGAAGATCCCTTGGTTGGATAAAGATAACGGATTCTTTTATTCGTATCTAGATCGATTGAAGATCCGATGGTCGACGAAATATTCTTTGAATGTTCTATTCTTGGAAACCAAGATCCTGATTGTATGGGCGAACAGGATTGATGGGCTATCGTCAAGTTCCTTTAATAGCTCGAATGATCTTCTTGATTGATTTCGTCCAACGGGTAGATTGGAGGAATTCCTTTGGTAAGTGCCAACGGCTATGATGGCATAAAGGAGTATAAAAGGAAGATGTTCTAGTTGTTTTTAAGCAGCGTGATCGATAGAGAAATTCCAGAGTCTGAAGAACCTTGATTATTAGTTGATACAGTTCGAGCGAAATTGTATACACAGAGAGTGTTTATACTTGGTGATACCTTGAGCGAGTGTGGTAGATCATCTACACCTAGAAATCAAGGAAGATCAACACTGTAACATCTCTTTGTTCATAGTGGAATCCAGCCAATAGGCTGTTCGTGCAGAAGAGTGGACGTAGGCTTGAATCAAGCTGAACCACTATAAACCGCGTGTTCAATTCTCTCTTTCCTTTACTCAGTATTACGATTGATTTTTTGTTGCAAATCCTTTAACTGTCTAAGTATTGTGCAATCATCAAGAAAAATCTTTTATATACCTATTCACCCCCCCTCTAGGTACTCATACTAGCAATATCAACATGCACTGTGGAATTCAAAGGAGCTTTCTCAGTGAATGAAGGTAGAAAGGACCAGAAGATGGTCCCCAATCACTACAATCTTCAATGTGGGAAAGGTGCGGTGACCTGCACTTGACGTTGCTTCATCAGGTTCTAATATTTTAGAAAACATTACTAAAAACAATCTGAAAAGGTTCTGAAGGCATACATGCAGTTGCCTCTTCCATGAATATGTGATATTTGTGTCCGCAAATCTGTCGCGACCTTGCAAGTGGAGGACTGGTTAGCGCGAGACGAGGGCTACAACAAAGGATTCTCGTTTTTGTAATTCAGTGGGTGAAGAAACTTGGAATAGGCCTTTTAAAAAAAAATAAATTGAGCCAATGATTATTCATAGTGAATCGTATCGACTCTCTAACCTTTCATGTGAGCAAATGGTTATATTAAGTGCTTCACTTTAGCCTTATACGAAACCTGGATAAATACTCTCCCAAGGGAAGCATTTCCACATTTATGAATAATATAAAGATTTTTCGCCATTTGCAGAGTATCTATTGTTTGGTCCTAATTGAATGAGTCCAACAACACTTTGAGGGCATCAATAAAAATTATAAGGTTAGTATTATGAAAAACTCCAAATTAATCTCAAATTACTTTTTTAATCACTAAAAATCTCAAACTAACAAATTTGTGACAAATTACCTCAAATTAATTTTGATTACAAAAAATCCAAAACTAATATATTTATGACACATTTACTCCGTTAATTTTCATTAAATTAAAATAGTCGTCGTGAGAGAACCTAAGTAAGATGAAAAGAAATTCATCATTGCGGTAATCGTCAGCAATTAGAAGCCAACATTAGCCAACCAAGTGTTTTGGCATAATTGCTTGTCTTTGAAAAGAAGCTGCAATTAGTGGCGATAAACCAATTTTTGGAAACTGAAGCGGTATGTGTTAAAACTCAATGAACAATTATCATTAATTTATGTTGGGAAGTTCCAAGTCTAAATTCGTCAAATGTGAATACCGTAAACAGAAAAAGAAAATAGAAATCAACGAAAGCATCAAAGGTACGTGTGTCGTCTTGTGACCGCTATGATGCCCGGCAGAAGGGCCGTCCATAGATTTTGACAGGTCTCGACTCTTTAAGAGCCAGAACAATTGTCCCAAAAATTTCAATTTTGCTGGGTTTTCAGTTCTGACTGCAGTGACAAATGAAAGAGCGAGGCGGTGATCTCTTTGGGATCTATCTGAGAAGTCCGTAGTTAAAAGTCTGGTGATGTTCAAACCTCAAATAGAATTGTTACACGGCTTGGTCCCTTACATTCTTAAAGCTAAAGTACTCGCAATTTCACGTTTCACATCGCTACTCAGCCAAAGGCCGTCTATGATGCCCTCGTGTTTAATGCCACGATGACATCGATAAACGCAGGGTGAACCTAATCAATTACAGTAGATTACAATCTATGTGGCATAGTTCAAATATGAAAATGCGTACTCAGGCATGTGCTATTAATCAAGCATAAGGCCAAAATAAGCACCAAGAATCTTATGACTAACGTATCCTAGAAGTAAGAAGCGTGATGCGTACGAAGTAGAATTAATCTCCGCCAGTCTTGCTGGACATGTGAGTTGGTCAGTCAACTGAAAAATTTCTATACTGACGGTTTCGTATAAGGTTGCCAGTGGTGATCACATTCCTATTTCTATCTGAATCCTAGATTTTAGCTTGCGGGGCGCAAGCACTTTGTACTTTTTCTTTTAAATCTTACACAGATTTGCGGTTCTGCATGATTTAGTTCAGGCATGGAAACAACTACTTTGTTCATCTGCCTTTACATTATCTGCCTGTCAGTCTTTGGCTTATCGACTGCGGCTGACACATTAAGTTCAGGCCAGTCTATGAAAGATGGAGAGAAACTGGTCTCTACTGGCCAAAGCTTTGAGCTCGGCTTCTTCTCTCCTGGCAACTCCAAGAACAGGTACTTCGGCATGTGGTACAAGATCTCTCCAGAAACAGTTGTTTGGGTTCCCAACAGGGACAAGCCACTTACGGATTAACATGGTTTTCTCACGTTTAGCCATGATGGAGATCTAGTTCTTGTCAACCAATCGAAGATTGTCGTCTGGTCTTCAAATTTGTCCAGGGTTGTGAAAAATCCCGTTGCTCAGCTCTTAGACACTGGAAATCTTGTCCTTAGAGAGAATTCTAGTTTGAATTGTGATGACTATAGATGGCAGCGTTTTGATCATCCGTCAGATACTCTACTACCTGGTATGAAATTAGGATGGGACGTGAAAATTGGTTTCGAAAGGTGTCTGACTTCTTGGAAAAGCAAGGATGACCCTTTCCCCTGGAGATTATAGTTTCAGGTTGAACATTAACGGGTTGCCTCGATTTGAATTCGTCAGCTTAGGATCTGGCAAGATATATCGGACAGGACCATGGTTTGAAATACAATATAATGGTTTTTCAATTGCATCGAATCCAGTGATCAAGCCGTTGTTCTTCTATGGTGAAAATCAAATGTATCTTCTATATGAAGTCAGTAAAAGCGAATTTATTGTAAGACTACTAACCAACCATACCGGGTGACTCCAGTTCTATGTTGCGAGTACAAGAAGCAATGCCTGGAATATCATGTACTCGATACCCAATGACAAATGTGATGCTTACGGTGCTTGTGGAGCCAACGGTGTATGTAGAATTAACAGAGATCCAATATGTGATTGCTTAAAGGGGTTTGTACCGAAGTCTCCAGAACAATGGGATCTCCTCGATTGGTCTGGTGGATGCATGAGGAGAATACCAATAAATTGTTCCGACCTGCTGGAGTTCTGGTTGAACAACAACATGAGCCTCGAGGAATGTGAGGTCGAGTGCTTAAAGAACTGTTCATGTACAGCTTATGCTAATTCAGATGTTAGAGGAGTTAGCGGCTGTCTCCTGTGGTTTGGAAGCCTACTTGACGTTAAGGAGTACAAAGAAGATAACTATGGGTAAGCTCTGTACATCCGCCTACCAAAATCTGAACTCGGTACTAATTTTGCCGATCTTGCATTTTTCTCTAGACATTCTATCTTCTAACCAGCTTATTCAGGAACAGCACCTCAAAGTTTGCATTTAATCTTCTCGGTCTCTATCCTAGATTTCGTTCATAATTCTGCAAAGAAGAAAAGGATGGTCATCGCCATACTGATGTCGGCTATTGCTGCTTTGTTTCTCTCGGCCACAGTGTACTGTCATCAAATCCAGAATTGCAGAATAAAGAGAAAGGGTCAGTATAATTGGTTCTACGAATGTACACCTCCACAATATACAAAGAGACATTAAGGCCCCTCTGTGTTTTTAACATGGGTTGCGCCGTACATTTTTGTAGTAAGTGGTCTTTCTTAGGTTCAAAAATCAAGGAGGAAGATGTTGATTTGCCACTTTTTGATCTGGCTACCATTGCTAATGCTACGAACAGTTTTTCTGAGGATAGTCTGATTGGAGCTGGTGGATTTGGTCCAGTTTACAAGGTAACAAGCCATGCATATCCCAAGGCAAGGTTAACTGCAGATAGGATGATCATATTTTATTGTTTAGCATGTATACTCTATATGCAATATGCAGGGCAATCTTTTTACCGGACAAGAAGTAGCAGTGAAGAGACTGTCAAGAGATTCAAGACAAGGTCTTGAAGAGTTCAAGAATGAAACAATTCTCATAGCCAAACTTCAACACCGGAATCTTGTGGGGCTTCTAGGCTGTTGCATGGAGAGGGACGAAAGAATTTTGGTCTATGAGTACATGCAAAACAAGAGCTTGGATTATTTTATCTTTGGTTAGTTCTCTAGACCCTATATTCACAGAGGTTCATGATGCACTGAACTTAATTCCTCCGGTTGACTAAACTTGTCTGCATGTGCAGATCGTGAAAAATGCTTACTGTTAGACTGGGAAAAACGTTTTGACATCACCATTGGGATTGCGAGAGGTCTTCTCTATCTACACCACAATTCTAGAATTCAAGTAATTCACCGTGATCTCAAAGCTAGGAACATTTTACTGGATGGCAGCCTAAGCCCTAGAATCTCAGATTTTGGGTTGGCAAGAATTTTTGCATGCGATGAGAAAGAAGCAAAGACGAAGAGAATCATCGGAACCTAGTAAGAACTCTTCTTTTCAGTAAATCTCTGGATAGGACCGTATATTTTTCTAAAAGACTAATACTTTGCCATTACAGTGGCTATATGTCCCCTGAGTATGCATTCAATGGAAAATTCTCTGTGAAATCCGATGTCTTTAGCTTTGGTGTGCTTTTGTTGGAGATTGTAAGCGGCAAAAGAAACAGAGGATTCTACCATCCAAATCATCACCATAACCTTCTCGGACACGTAAGAGAAAAGATCCAGAGCATATGTTGTTCTCTCTCCCTCGTGTCTCTCTTTTTGTCTTGCATTTCTGAGCCCGAGTTGCTATTTTTCAGGCATGGTTGCTTTGGATTGAAGACAGAGCCATGGAACTCGTTGATGAATGCTTGCGTGATTCAGTGGAACCTCAAGTACAAAGATGTATCCATATCGGGTTGTTATGCGTGCAGAAGTTCCCCAATGATAGACCAGCGATGTCCTCTGTAGTCGCCATGTTAGAAAATGAAAGTGCAAGCTTGCCTCGACCTAAGCAGCCTGGTTTCTTTATGGAAAGAAGTTCAATGGACTTAAGCGCAACCCCAGCACATGAAGAACTCCATTCTGTTAATGGAGTCACGGTGACGATGTTGGATGGTCGGTAGTGTAACTTTGTTAGGAAATGCGAATAGATCTGAGAAATTTCATTACTCATTTATCTCATTCATTGTCCAAGACTTCTTGATTCACGATCAATGTATGCTGGTCCAAAAAACCATTGACCACAGAGGTGCGATCAAATCGGTAGAATTTTTTTTCCCTTCTTCCAAGTGACAATTTAACGTATGATTTATGTGCTTTGGAAGTTTCACATGCATGCTAGGAGTGATATCTTCTTTGGTCGTGGAAATTGCCTGACCCTTTAGCTGGTATGAAAGTTGGATGGAGCTTGAAAACCGGTTTGCGAACGGTACCTGATTTCTTGGGTAAGCATGGATTTTTTTTTCCTCTGGAAACTACGCCTATGGTATAAAATAGCTGCTCGGTCCCAAGCCCCCTTCGCCTCCATCGTCGCCTCCGGAGCCTCATTGGCTGCCACGATTCATCAGACTCCTCTCTCTCTACGCGCCCCGCCGCGCCCCCCCAACGCATGCTCGTGCCGGTCTCTTGGGAACCCTGGCGGCATCTACTGTGGCCACACCATATCTCTCAGCCTCGGAAACTTATGGGCCTCGGTCCGATTGCGTCCCTCCAACGAGCTCGTTATCATCTGGTGACATTTCGAGTACTGGTGGCTGAAGACATCGTTGGGGTGTTTTTCTTCCTCAATCGAGCTACAAAAATCCTTGGAACATTGCAGTCAGGGAGGAAACTCTGAAATCAGAGATTCGTCTTCATCGAGATCACTGCACCTAGAGTCCCTGTAGAAATTGGATAAAAGAAGACGTCGACTGTGTATGTTAGTGCTGAACACTACGCACGGCCCACTCGACATCAAGCTCTGGCCAGAAGAAGTGCCCAAGGCCATGAGGAACTTCTTTCAGCTCTGCCTTGAATGTTACTACAACGGCACCATCTTTCACCACATCGTTGAGGACTTCCTTGTTCAAGGTGTCAATCCTTTCCTAGTGGCTCCGGCACAGGTCCCCCTTCCCTCCCCCTCTCTCGAAATGCAATTACAGAGATTTTGAGCAATTGGTTCGGTCTGTTAGCATAGAGGGTTTTGTTGATGGTTATTGTTGATGGTGATGGCTGATGTGTTAGTGATGTTCTATTGCATTTGTTCATGTGACTAGAGATTGCATTAGTTCTCGCTTCAATGTAGGATTTGCACAAGTCAATCGTGTATTCTAGGGTGGGGGGAAAAACAAAAGATTGGCTTTTGGCTGGGTTTTGCACAAATATATAAGACATTGTGCTCTAAAGATGGTTCTCTAAAAAGGAAATTATGAATATAGAAATCTGTCATGTACAAATTCTTCAATGTAGGTTAGTTCTGCCGTTTGCTCTATGTTGTCCCCGCTTTTGCTTTCTCTTAGCACTATTGATGTTGTGAGCCAGTGATGAGGTTGCTTATTGTTTTCTTCCTTGTGACAGCATATGGCAAGAGTAAATCTTCTTTTCACACATTTAGTTGTATTTAATCACTGTTTTTAGATAACTAGAGTGTGAAGGCAATCTAAAGGAAGACCATGGAAATTGGTAGGATAAGGTATCTCCGCAATGTCCCTCGCAGGTTCAAGAAACTCTTGCGTTCTGATTTATTTATCATTTGAAGATTATGAAGTTTGTAACGTATCTTCAGTTTGGAGTGCACTCGCATTGAAAAGACGGTTAGATCTTTCAATTGGCTGGTGCCGAAGATAGATTTTGTTGTGCGAAGAGGAAATTTCCAACTTGTTGTCACTTTGGTCTTTTGGCAACAGGAATATTAAATGAGTGGTGAAGTCATGTAGAATCGAACTGTTGTATGAACAATAATTGAGCTTAATTCACATTGAGTGAAGTCCTTGATCTTAAGATTATGCATGTAGTATTATCATGCTCTTCAACATTGTTTAATTTTTGAATTTTAAGGAATTTGGTTTTCAAATTCATAACCTTGTCTGTACCTCCTGATGGTCAGTTGAGCTACTATGTTGACTATGGGCATTAATGATCGAAGCTAGCTAGATTTGTGTATTTAAGTTGGATGATCTTGTCAATATATTTCTCCTGCTTAATTAAATTTTATTGGCTCTTTGCTTATAGTACTAAGGAAGCACAATAAGCTAGTTATGCCTGCTTGCAGCTAAGCATTTCAATGTAAAATACTTTTTCCACTTTGTTCTTATTCAAATGAGGTGTTGCAAGCTCTAGTGTCACATGAACTAATGCAACAGAACGGCAATAACACATCAGCCATCACTAGCAACAATAACTATCAACAAAACCCTCTATGCTAACAGACTGAACCAATTGGTTTTGCTTGAAATCCCTGCAATTCCATTTCAATAGAGAAAGAAGGGACGTGTGCTGGAGCGGGTAGGATCGCCACCTTGAACTGCAAGTAGACAGCAGAAATCAGGGTAAAAATGAACAAGGCAGCTTATGCAGACCACGTAATAGAGGAAACTGAAACTTATTGGACACAATCACATACATTACCACAACCATTGCCATACAATCTCATCCACCAGCTAAGCAACCACCTTATTCGAACAATAACAAAGTGGAAAAGGTATTTTACATTGAAATGCCTAACTGGGAGTAGACAGCAGATTCGACCAGCTTATCGACAAATATATTGACAATATCATCCAACTTAAATACACAAATCTAGCTAGCTTCAACCATTAATGCCCACAGTCAAGACATTAGCTCATCCGACCATCAAGAAGTACAGATAAGGTTCTGAATTTGAAAACCAAATTCCTTTGAATACAGAAATTAAACGATGTTGAAGAGCATGATAATACTACACGTATAATCTTAAGATCAAGGACTTCACTCAAAGTGAATTAAGCTTAATTACTGTTCATACAAAAGTTCAATTCTACATGACTTCACCCTCCTTCAATATTTTCGTTTCCGAAAGGCCAAACTGACAAAATAATTGGATATTTCCTCTTCTCACAACAAAATCTATCTTTAACACAAACCAAATGAAAGATCTAACCATCTTTTCAATGCGAGTGCACACCAAACTAAAGATATGTTAAAAACTCCATAGAACACAAACTCAATCCCTAAAAAGCTACTCCACCATCCATTCTTGAGCATTGAATAAGCAATCTCAACCCAATTCACAATTCACTCATCTTAATTTTTGCAGGGAGGCGAGCAATTGGCTCAGCCTTGGCAGCCATTTCCGCAAAGCGAAGACGCAGAAACACGAATTGGAGGTTGGAATCGAATGCAGAAGGAGCCTGATTGCTCATGTTAACGTTGCTTTCACATTAATCATAAACTCATCAGAGCGCAACTTCCAACCACGTCTCCAAAAATAAAGCATGAGGAAGAGAATCGAATCAAAACCAGATCGCGAAAAAGTAAAAAGCAGCTAGATTCATGACGCAATCACAGTAAAATAGGAGTCCACAACTTCTCAGTGCCATTCCAGAAGAATCAAACAAAAACTCAGATCACACACACATGGAGACAAACCTTCCCCTTCGTCGACGGCTCCAATACGTACATGGTCGACATCTTCTTCTATCCAAATTTTACAGGGACTCTGGGTGCAGTGAACTCAGCGAAGTCGAGTCTTTGATTTCGGATAATCCTCCCCGACCGCGATGTTCCAAGGTTTTCCGTAGCTCGGTTGGGGAAAAAGAACACCCAAACCACACCGTCAGCTGCGGGTATCCAAAATGTTCCCAGATGACGAGATCATGATGACGAGCCCGTCGGAGGGACGCAATCGGACGGAGGCCCAGAAGTTTCCGAGGCTAAGAGAGAGATGGTGCGGCCATAGTAAACGTCGCTAGGGTTCCCAAAAGATCGGCGCGATGAGGCTCCGGAGGCAATGGCGGAGGTGAAGCGGGCTCAGGACCCAGCAGCTGCGACTGAGCGGGGCTCTTGGGGAGGCGACGTGCCAAAGGCAGACCCAGGCAGCAGCAGTGACCAAAGGCGGCTTTGGGGAAGGGGAAGGCAAAGGCGGAGGGGCGTGCAAGAGAAAAGGGCGAGAAGGCTTCATCGTTTCTCTTCTCCGAGAAGGCCAAAAAGCTTGAAAATTGAAAAGAGTCTCCTCAGTTCTTTCTCAGTCGGCTGACAGAAGAGAGAAAAAAAAAAAAAAGAAAGCCTCACATTTTAGACTTCTCTATTTTCCAGCCTTCCAAGTCCGTGGACACGTGTTGACATTTCAATGGAGCCACCTAGGCTGGTGACGTGATGATTGCTAACCATCAAATATTTTCTCGCTTTTTGATGGAAAATTCTACGTAAAATCCGATATTTTTAGCCTTGGTGTAATTTTGCTTGAGAAAGTAAATGGCAAAGGGAACAAGGATTTTGCCATCCTAATCATGAACACAACCTTATTGGGCATGTAATTCTTACAGTATGGTTTGTATAAACTCAATCTCTTATGTGATGCTTAATGACATGAATGGATTTGTCCTAAGGCATGGCTGCTGTGGAGCGTAGGCAGGTCCTTGGAACTTCTACATGAATCTCTACGCGACTCCTTCATCGCATCCCAAGTAGAGAGATACGTTCAAGTCGGTTTGGTATGTGTCCAAAAGTGTCCTAAAGATAGGCCAACAATGTGTTCAGTCATTCTCATGTTAGTGAATGAGGAAGCAATATTGCCACGGCCTAAACAGCCAAGGTTCTTTGAGGAGAGAGGTCCATCGAGCACAGAGGCATCTTCCAAGGGAAGAATCATGCACAAGGAATATTGTTACAATCACCACGCCAGAAGTTCGATAAATTTCCCAGAAGTTCCCTGCACTGTGGAATTCATAGAAGTTTTCTCGGTGAATGAAGGGAGAAAGGATCAGAAGATGGTCTCCGATCACTACAATCTTCGATGTGGGAAAGTTGCAGTGACCTGCACTTTGATGTTGCTTCATCAGTTTCTAAAATTTTAGAAAACATTACTAAAAACATTCTGAAAAGGTTCTGAAGGCATACATGCAGTTGCCTCTTCCATGAATATGTGATATTTGTGTTCGCAAATCTGTCGCCGCCTTGCAGATGGAGGACTGGTTAACGCGAGACAAGGGCTACAGCAAAGGATTCTCGTTTTCATAATTCAGTGGGTCAAGCAACTTGGTATGGGCCTTTTAAAAAAATAAATTGAGCCAGTGATTATTCGTAGTGAATTTTATCAATTCTTTAACCTTTCATATGAGCAAATGGTTATATTTAGTGATTCACTCTATCCTTATACGATACATAGATAAATACTCTTCCAGGGGAAGTATTTCCACATTTATGAATAATATAAAGATCATTCGCCATTTGCAAAGTAATTACTAATTATTGTTTGGTCCTAATTGAATGAGTCCAACAACCCTTCTGAGTGCATCAATTAAAATTATAAAGTTAATATTATAAAAATCTCAAATTAATATACCTGTGACAAATTTATCTCACATTAATTTTTTGATCTCTAAAATCCTTAAACTAATAAATCTGTGACAAGTTACCTTAAATTAATTTCTAACTACAAAAAACTAAAAAATAGTATATTTGTAATAAATTTATCCTACGTTAGTTTCCATTAAATTAAGATAATCGTCAGAGTACTTAGAGAACCTAAGTAAGATGAAAAGAAATTCGTCATTGCCATAACCGTCAGCAATTAGAAGCCAACATTAGCAACCCAAGTATTTTGGCATTAGTTGCTTGTCTTTCAAAAGAAGCTGCAATTAGTGGCGATAAACCAATTTTTGGAAATTGAAGCGGTTAAGAGCTAAGACTCAATGAACAATTGTCATTAATTTATCTTGGTATAATCCAAGTCTAAATTCGTCAAATGCGAATGCCAGAAACAGAAAAAGAAAATAAAAATCAACGAAAGGGTCAAAGGTATATGTGTCGTGTTATGACCGCTCCGATGCCCCGCAGAAGAAGGGCCTTCATTAGATTTTGACGGGTCTCGACTCTTTAAGAGCCAGAACAATTGTCCCAAAAATTTCAATTTTGGTGGGTTTTCAGTTCTGATTGAAGTGACAAATGAAAGACCAAGGCGGCGATCTCTTTTGAGGTCTATCTAGTAGCTTGATACGACAAACTGGGAAGTCCGTAGTTAAAAGTCCGGTGATGTTCAAACATCAAATAACAATCTGTTAGACGACTTGGTCCCTTTACATTCTTAAAGCTAAAGTAGACGCAATTTCACATTTCACATCGCTACTCAGCCAAAGGCTGTCTATGATGCCCCATGTTTAATGCCACGATGACATCGATAAACGCAGGGTGAACCTAATCAATTACAGCAGATTACAATGTGTGTGGTATAGTTCGAATATGAAAATGCATATTTAGGCATGTGCTAATAATCAAGCATAAGGCCAAAATAAGAACGAAGAATCTTGTGACCGACGTGTCCTAGAAGTAAGAAACGTGATGCGTACGACCTAGAAATAATGTCCTCAGGCCTTGCTGGACATGTGAGTTGATCAGTAGAAGTCAACTGAAAATTTCTATCCTGACAGCTTAAGGTAGACAGTAGTGATCACATTCCTATTTCTATCTGAATCCTAGATTTTAGCTTGCAGGGCCCAAGCAGGTGTACTTTTTCTTCTAAATCTTATACAGATTCGCGGAGGCATGGAAACTCCTACTTTGTTCATCTGCCTTTACTTTATCTGCCTGTCAGTCTTTGGCTTATACAGAATCGAATCTTTTACTCTTCCCAATTTGAGGGGGAATGTTAGAGAATCAAGATCAGAAGCAAAGTCTCAAGACCAGAAGCAAAGTCTCAAGATGAATCAACCACAGCAAAGTCTCAACCACAGCAAAGTCTCAAGATGAATCAACCACAGGAGGTAAAGTCCTCGACTATTATAGATGTGGATTACCAGAAGGCAATCAAGAATTAAGAAGAGCTGAAGGAATTGATATCTCATGGATAACGAGTTTCATCAACGGTGGAGATCATACAAAAGTCAGAGACACGGATTGCCAAAGTTTCAAGATGACTGTTCTGTTTCGGTTTAGCTGTAAAGTTTGTTAGTTAAAAGTTAGTTAGTTCGCTTTTCTAGTTGTTAGTCCTCTGTTTTTCCGTCTTTATATAGAGATGTATTGTAATCAGTTGAAGGCTAAGAAGAATATAACAATCCAAAGAGTTTCTGCTGTATTCTTCAATTTCCTTTTGTTCAAATGAATGGAAATACAGTATCATAAACCTCTTCACAGATCATCTACAGTCATTCTTCATCTTCATCTTCTGTACTCTTGATTTCATAAGTTCTCATGGTATCAGAGCAGGAAGATCAACATATATCAGAATAGAATCTATCAAGTAATCAGTTCGTGTATCAAGTCAGAACAAGTAAACGAAGACTGAAGATCTCTGGATCAAGGTAAACCCATACAGGTTTAGAGCTCATAAGCACTACTGTTATCATCTTCTTCAAAGAATCATAATAATGGCGATTAGAACTCCAAAATATCCTTTTCCGATACATGTGAATATCACAAACTTCGTCACAATCAAACTTGCTGAGGACAACTTCCTATTGTGGCAAGCTCAGATCCAAAGGTTTTTGAAAAGCCAAGATCTATTTGGTTTTGTTAATGGAGATATTCCTTCACCCTCTCGAATGATGCAAACAGAGGATGAAGGTTGTGAAACCGATCTTATTAATCCAGAGTATACTGACTGGACTAGAACAGATCAGTTGATTTCATCATGGATCTCAGGAGCTGTTACTGAAAATATTCTGAGCCTAATCATTGGTTTAGAAACGTCATCTGAAGTATGGCAAACTCTTCTGAAAAGGTTTACACAGAAATCAATTGCTAGAGAGTTCGAATTAAGGGGGAAACTGCAAACATGTCATAAGCATGAACAAACCCTTGCTGATTATCTCAGGGAATATAAATCAATATGTGATCAGTTGAATGCAATAGGCAAACCTGTGGATGATATAACCAAGATGCTTGGTGTATTGGAAGGTTTAGGTCCAGAATATGAGAATTTTCGGACTACCATATACTGTTTGAAGCCTCAGCCAGAGTATGATGAGGTTATTGCTCAATTAGAAAGATTTGAATCAAGACTCAAAAACTTTTCTAGGAGTCAGTTCAACCCGAATTTGGCATATTTTGGACAAAGACAGTTTCAGGATCAGTCTAAAGATGTCACAAATGAAAACTACTTTTCTCAAGCTTCTGGATTTATATCTGAAAGAGGAGGATACAGAGGTGGTCGAAGCTATGGTCGTGGCGGGCCGGTAACAATAGGGGTCGTGGTTTTGAAAGATATCGAATTACGAACGTATGTCTTCAGTCCCGGACAAGGAAATCAACACCCTAGACAGAGAAATGTTATCCCTACAACAAACCAAGGGTTTAGACCCTATACTACTTACTCACAAAGGTACCAAAATGTCAAGACTTATCCTTCTGCAAACTCAAGTAAAAATTTGCAGAATGAAAAAGAAACAAGTAGCATTCGATTAGAATGTCAAATATGTAAAAAGTCTGGACATGATGCTCTTCGCTGCTGGTATCGGTTCGACAATTCTTATCAAGCAGAGGATATTCCAGCAGCCTTGACAGCAATGCATATTGAAGACTCAACAGGAAGTGAGTGGTATCCGACTGGAGCTACGGCTCACATTAGTGCGATCCCGGTATGCTCCATACTCTTTCTAAATATCAAGGACATGATACTTTTGTTATGATAGGCAATGGATCATGTTTACCCGTAACTCACATTGGCAACACTGGCTCAAAACAAAGAACAATACATTACCTCTTAACGATGTTCTAATTGTCCCAGAGATAAAGAAGAACCTCCTTTCAGTATCTAAACTCACAGATGACTTCCCTTGTTCTTTTATTTTTGACAAAACTGGTGTTTATGTAAAGGACAACAATACCAACACAATGGTGAAGCTCGGAAGGAAAGTTAGGGGTCTTTATCAAGCTAATCCACAAACCACAGAAGCTTTCTTTACTCAGCGGCAAAAGACAGTCAGTGAAGACATATGGCATCAGCGTTTGGCTCATACAAATGCTCAAATCGTTAAGCATCTACAAAAACAGAAGCTTATACAATTTGTTTCTTCATCTCAAGTTGTTTGCAGCAAGAATTTGTCAAATAGCCAAAAGTTCAGCTCTATCGTTTCCTTTTTCGGATTCTATATCAAGTTCTCCATTAGAGAGAATTCATTGTGACATATGGGGACCATCACCAGTCTGTTCCTTTCAAAAGTTTAGATATTATGTGATTTTTGTTGACAATTTTTCTCGATATTGCTGGCTATATCCCATGAAGTTGAAATCTGAGTTTTATGATATATTTGTTCAATTTCAGAAGCTAGTTGAACGACAAAGTATAATCATCAGATTAAAATCTTCCAGAGTGATGGAGGAGGAGAGTTCGTAAGCTTTAGATTTCAAAAATTTCTGAGTCATCATGGAATAAGACAGTTCATATCATGTCCTCACACTCCAGAACAGAATGGGGTCTCTGAAAGAAAGCATCGACATATCGTTGAACTTGGATTAGCCATGCTCTATCACTCAAAAGTTCCACTGAAATTTTGGGTGGATGCCTTTGTGACAGCTAATTACATCATCAACAGTCTTCCCACACCAAAGTTGCAGATGGACACACCCTATAACAAACTTCATAATAGACAGCCAAGGTATGATCATTTAAGAGTATTTGGCTGTGCATGCTATCCTTGCTTAAGACCATATGCAAGTCATAAACTTGATCCTCGATCTCTTCCCTGTATCTTCTTGGGTTATAGCAATCAGCACAGAGGGTATAGATGCTTGGTCCCAACTAATAATCGTGTATACATCAGTAGGCATGTTGTCTTTGATGAGTATTCTTATCCTTTTTCAAAGAAGCTGATCAATGAATATGGACATTATACAAACTTATACAAACAATGGAGTGAAGGCATACATTTTCTTGAGTCATCAAGCACCGAGTCACCAGCTACTAGGTCCACTCCTCAGTTAGCCACAAACCAGATCCATCCTGACTTCCATGATTGTTGTACCTATCATCCATATCACAGACAACAATCTCAGATCATTTCCTCGAGGAATATGCAAGATGAGACAATGCCAGAAGGACAATCTATAGATACTGTGCCTCAAAATTGTTCTATGTCTCAAGGACAGAATCCTACCAGTTCTTTATCTTCACACAATGATCTACTAGCTGAAGGTAGTTCTAATGAAAGGCACTCCAACTCCAATTCCATTCTGTCTTCCTCTCAAGGTACACGTAATACTCATCATATGCAAACTCGACTAAAGTCTGGAATTCGAAAACCAAATCCAAAGTATGCTTATTTAGCTGATTATCCAGTTCCTATGGAACCAAAGTCTATCAAGTCAGCTTTATCTAATCAAGCCTGGTATAGGGCTATGAAAGAAGAGATGGATGCACTTGCTGAAAATCAAACATGGACATTGATTCCTAGAACTAACCAGATGAATGTAATAGGCTGCAGATGGGTCTATAAAACCAAACTCACACCAGATGGCGGTCTTGACAGACTCAAAGCTCGTCTAGTCGCCAAAGGCTTTCACCAAGAAGAAGGACTAGACTTCACTGAGACTTTCAGTCCAGTTGTGAAGCACACAACAATTCGAATAGTGTTGTCTCTTGCTATGATAAGACACTGGCCAATACACCAGCTTGATGTTAAGAATGCTTTTCTTCATGGAGATTTGAACGAGACAGTGTACATGGAACAGCCACCTGGCTTTATCAATCCTCATCATCCAAACCATGTCTGTTTACTCCACAAGTCTCTATATGGCCTTCGACAAGCACCAAGAGCTTGGTTTGATAAATTCAGCAAGTTTTTAATCGAAAATGATTTCTTCTGCAGCACAGCTGATCCATCGTTATTTGTTCTGCATACAAACTCACATACAGTTCTCTTGCTTCTATATGTTGATGATATCATCTTGACTGGGAGTTCACCACATCTCTTAACTGCACTTATTCAGAAACTTAGTCTTCAGTTTCATATGAAAGACCTTGGGTTTATTCACTATTTTTTGGGCATTGAGGCTAAACGGACTTCACAGAATCTCTTTCTGTGTCAAACTAAATATGCTTCTGATCTTGATTCTCTAACATTATCGACTGCAGCTGACACATTCAGTTCAGGCCAGTCTATGAAAGATGGAGAGTCATTGGTCTCTTCTGACCAAAGCTTTGAGCTCGGCTTCTTCTCTCCTGGCAACTCCAAGAACAGGTACATCGGCATATGGTACAAGATTAGTCCGGGAAGAGTTGTTTGGGTTGCCAACAGGGAAAATCCCCTCACTGATTCACACAGAGTTCTCGCGTTTGGTCATGATGGAGATCTAGTTCTTTTCAACCAATCGAAAAGCGTCATCTGGTCTTCAAATTTCTCCAGGGTTCTGAAAAATCCGGTTGCACAGCTTTTAGACAATGGAAATCTTGTTCTCAGAGAGAATTATAGTCTGAATTCTGATGAATATTCGTGGCAGAGCTTTGATCATCCGTCGGACACACAACTACCCGGAATGAAATTAGGATGGGACTTGAAAATTGGTTTAGAAAGACATCTGACTTCTTGGAAAAGCATGGATGATCCTTCCCCCAGAGACTATAATTACAGGTTAAATATACAAGGGTTGCCTCAATTTGAACTCATCAGCTTAGGATCCGGCAAGAAATATCGCACAGGAACGTGGGATGGAATACAATTCAGTGCTGTTCCAATGGTTTTGCATGCACTGACCAAGCTGGTGTTCTTTAATGGTGATAATGAGAAATTTTTTTCATATGAAGCCATAAAAAGCGAATATAGCGCAAGTATATTTACATTAAACCATTCTGGGATTATCCAGTTCTATACTGCATGTAAAAGAAGCAATGCCTGGAACCTCGCGTACTCACCAAACGATCCATGTGATAGTTACAGTACTATCTTGTGGGGCTTCTGGGTTGTTGCATGGAGAGGGAGGAAAAGATTTTGGTTTATGATTACATGCAAAACAAGAGCTTGGATTATTTTATCTTTGGTTAGGCCTCTAGACCCTTTATTCAAGCATGTTACTTGATCATGATACTATCTGTGGACCGAATTAATTCTTCTGGTTGACTAAACTTATATGCATATACAGATCATGTAAGATGCTTATTGTTAGACTGGGAAAAACGTTTTGACATTATCATCGGGATTGCTAAAGGTCTTCTGTATCTCCACCATGATTCTAAACTCCAAGTAATTCACTGTGATCTCAAAGCTAGCAACATTTTATTGGGTGGCAGCCTAAGCCCTAGAATGTCTGACTTTGGGTTGGCAAGAATTTTTGCTGGTGATTAGAAAGAAGTAAAGACAAGGAGAATCATTGGAACCTAGTAAGAACTCATCTTTTCAGAAAATCTCTATATAGTACTGTATATTATGTGAAAAGGCAAACACCAATCACTTTGCCATTACAGTGGCTATATGTCCCTTGAGTATGCATTCCATGGAAAATTCTCTGTGAAATCCAATATCTTTAGCTTTAGCGTGCTTTTGTTAGAGATTGTAAGCGGCAAACGAAACAGAGGATTCTGCCACCCAGGTCATCAACATAACCTTCTTGGACATGTAGAGAAAAAAATACAGAGCATAGGTTGTTCTCTCTCCCTTATCTCCCTCTTTTCACATGCAACGCTAAGCCCGCTATGCAATTTTTTCAGGCATGGTTGCTTTGGAGTGCAAACAGAGCCACGGAACTCATTGATGGGTGCTTGTATGATCTGGTGGAACCTCAAGTACAAAGATGTATCCACATCGGCTTGTTATGCGTGCAGAAGTTCGCCAACGATAGACCGGCGATGTCCTCTATTGTTGCCATGTTAGGAAATGAAAGTGCAAGCTTGCCTCGACCTAAACAGCCTGGTTTCTTTATGGAAAGAAGTTCAATGGACTCAAGCGCAATCTAGACACATGAAGAACTCCATTCTATTAATGCAGTCTCAATGACAACGTTGGATGGTCGATAGTGTGCTTTTTGTGGGGAATTGCAAATAGATCCCAGAACTCTTGGTCTGTTGCTGATTATTTATTTCATCCAATGTCCAAACTTCTTGATTTGTGTGAATGGTATATAAATCCAATGTATGCTGGTCCAAAAAACCATTCATGTTTGTTTGCTATGTGTCCAAAAGTTTCGTGGATATAGGCCAATAATGTCACTAGAGGCATCTTCAATAAGGACCTCCAGCTTTGGTTTCACCACCAAATGCTCTAAAAACTTAAGCTCTAATACTATGAAAGATTTTGTGGAATTATTATTAATGTTTTTAAAATTTAAGCTATTAGATGAAAGAATAATTTATTGTTTAAATATTCTAACATCTTGCACATAGAATATCTTTACAATCATCATGCTAGAAAGTAGATAAACTTCCTATCGAGGATGTTCCCCAAAATCTGCAATTTAAAATTTTAGACCAGCTTTCTTGGCGCATGAAGGTAAAAGGGATCGGAAGATTATGTACATGAAACAATTGCTTCCTTGTAGATTGAGGATTATTTAGCGTGAGATGAGGGCTCCAATAAAGAATGATCAATTTTTATGATTCAGTGGCTCAATCAACTTGGTGGAGGCCCTTTATTGAAAGATCATTGCCAATGATTATTCCTAGAGATAAATAATATTGACTCACTAACCTTTTTATATGAGCAAATTGTAGGATTTACTGTTTACTTTATCTCAAGGATTTCGAAACATGGATTTTTTTCCAACAAGAAGTCCAAATCAAAATCCGCAAAATTCTACAAATTCTTAGGGACATGAGCAATCTAATTATCTCCATCGAACAGCTCATCCTCAGCTGGAGCTTCATCGGCAAAACCAACACAACCCGGGCTAAAAAATTTTATTCTTAGAACAAAAGCTAACTTGCAAGAGGAAAAAAAAAGGGGAAACACTTACCAATCGAATGCAATGCAATAGGCATATTTTGGCATCAGCCAACCACCGTGATTTTTCCGTCTCTTCTTTCTCTCGGTCGTGCTCTGCTTTTGTTTTAGTTTTTTCTTCTTCTCGGCCGATTATCTCTCTTGTACTCCTTTCATTCTGCCTTTGAATACTGAAGCTAAACTTAGGCTAAAAGTAGCCTTATGGGCTTAAGTGGTTTCTTGGGCTTGTGGGCTTGGCCCAACCTTTTACAACACACGTCACAAAATCGCTCGCTAGGTGCCAAACTCGTGCGGTCACATCTTGCTTTAAATATGCACAGCCCGAATAATTTTGGAATGAAAATTAGGTCTTGGGGACCAACTCCATCATAAGTCGTGAAGGAGGGGGCATGACTTTCGTGCATTGCATGAATAGACATCATAAGTCGCCCGATAAAGACACCTGCTTAGCTTGGTCGTCTACATTTAATGACCGTTGCTCTCTTATTTCGTTGGGAGTTGCAGGTGATAGAATCTACTACAAAACTACAGAATATCCTGTCAGGTGGGCTTCAGCTAGATATTCTTGGCGAGAACCTTTTGAGTTTAAAACTTTTCATTGAGAGGGAGCTAGGAAAAAACATTAACAGAAGATTTTATGGCATTGGAAAAGGTTCCATATTCCCCCTTCTTTTACTGTGTTCATGTCATGTTTATGCTGCACTTGGTGGTCGCATCTGATTCGTTAAGTCCAGGTCAGTCCATTAAAGATGGAGAGAGATTGGTCTCTTCAGGCCAAAGCTTTGAGCTTGGGTTCTTCACTCCTGAAAACTCCAAGTACAGGTACTTGGGGATATGGTACAAATTTAGTCCTGAAAAAGTCGTTTGGGTTGCCAACCGAAACAGCCTGCTTACTGATTCAAATGGTGTTCTTACATTTAGCGATGAGGGGAATCTATTTGTTCTCAACCGATCAAAGAGCATCATCTGGTCTTCGAATTCATCCAGGGTTTTAAGAAACCCGGTTGCACGGTTGTTCGACTCTGGTAACCTTGTCATTTCAGAGAATACCAGCTCGCATTCTGGTGAATGCTCATGGCAGAGCTTTGACTATCCAACCGACATCCTTTTAGCTGGTATGCGATTGGGATGGAGCCTCAAAACCGGTTTTGAATGGTCTCTGACTTCTTGGAAAAGCACGGATGATCCTTCCTCTGGAGACTATACCTACGGAATAAATGTTAATGGATTGCCCCAACTTGAGGTTCGCAAAAGAGGCTCCACAAAAATATTTCGAGCAGGGCCATGGAATGGATTGCGTTTCATGGGAATTCCAGCAATTGACAGTACCCTTTTGAGGCCTCTCTTTGTTTACAATGACACAGATGTCCATTATGAGTTTGATAATTCCGTGGAAGATATCATCACCATGCTCACATTGAATCAGTCTGGTCTTCTGCAACTTCTTCTGAGGAAGAAAGAGAACTCTAGATGGGATGTCATGGTCTCATTTCCCCGCGATCCATGTGATAACTATGGGCAGTGTGGTGCTAATGGTGTCTGCAAAAGTAACAAAAACCCTAGATGCCAGTGCTTGCAGGGATTTGTGCCCAAATCCCAAGAAGAGTGGCAGTTATTTAATTCAACCAGAGGGTGCATTAGGAAAGCTCAATTGAATTGCTCTCAAGAACCGGGCTTTCTGAAACTTTCAATGCTGAATTTGCCCGATCTGATAGACTTCTGGTTAAACAAGAACATGAGCCTCGACGAGTGCAAGGTGGAGTGTCTAAAAAACTGTTCTTGTACGGCCTATGCTAATTCAGATGTTAGAGGAGGAGGAAGTGGCTGTTTGATGTGGTTCGGTGATCTCATTGATATAAGAGAATTTGAACAAGACAACTATGTACAATATATCTACATAAAATTATCTGCTTCTGAGCTAGGTAAATATGTACATAGTGATTCAGTTACCCTTTTGCTAGACTATTTCTGGTTACATCCATCAGCTTATGAACAAATTATCGTCCGAAATTAGTTAACACATTTTTTCTTGGCAATTCTAGATTCCATCAAAAGCCCTGTCAATAAGACAAAACTGTTGACTGTCACGGTGGCTTCGGTCGTTTCGGATTGCTCGTAGCAGCTATAGCATTGAGTATTGTGTGGAAGAGCAGAACGAAAAGAAGAGGTAAGCTTGTTTGTAATTTAGTCCCCTTTTAACTGTGAAATTTGCATTGAAATTCTGTAGTCGGACCATGACCAAATTAAATATTAATTCATGTGATAGAGTTCGTCCTTGTAGGCTTACGAGTCGAAGGAAGACATTGATTTACCGTTATATGATTTTTCTACCATTGCCGTTGCTACTTGGACATTTCTCACAGACCAACATGATTGGAGCGGGTGGCTTTGGTTCGATCTACAAGGTAATGAGGTATGGATTTGCAAGTTTACGAACACGATAAGCTTATTTAATTAAAAAAATAATGCAGGGAAATCTCTCCATGGGTCAAGAAATAGCGGTGAAGAGGCTGTCGAAAGGTTCAAGACAAGGCCTTGAAGAATTTATGAATGAAGTACTCCTAATTGCCAAACTTCAGCATAAGAATCTTGTCGGACTTCTTGGCTGTTGCATTGAGGGAGAAGAAAGAATGTTAATATATGAGTATATGCCAAATAAAAGCTTGGATTATTTCATTTTCGGTTCGACCTCCTTGATCCTTTTCATTTCCTTTTCGCTCCACCCCTATTCTATTAGTCAGTATGTCATTTGTGCCTCTGCCCGGACATACAACCAAATGCAAATCAATAAACTCATTTCCTTCAGCGTGCCGAGCTTAAATTTTTAAGACTTACATTGGGTTTGACTCAGTATGCGGATGATGACGAAGCTTCTTGTTAGCATGGAAAAGTCGCTTCGACATAGTTTTAGGAATCGCGAGAGGACTCGCTTTATCTTCATCAAGATTCAAAACTGCAAGTCATTCACAGAGATCTCAAAACAAGTAATATTTTGTTAGATGTGGACCTCAATCCTAAAATCCCAGACTTTGGCCTTGCAAGAATCTTTGGAGGCAATGAAAGAGAAGCAAGAACGAGAAGAATCATTGGTACCTAGTAAGTTTCTTATCTTGATTAACGAGCACTGTCCATGAACACTGGGTAGATTTAAGTCTGGATATTCTTAATGCAGCGGCTACATGTCTCCAGAATATGCTTTTGATGGAAAATTCTCTATGAAATCCGATGTTTTTAGCCTTGGGGTAGTTTTGCTAGAGATAGTAAGTGGCAAAAGGAACAGAGGGTTCTGCCATCCTGATCATGAACACAACCTTCTTGGGCATGTAAGTATGGTATGGTTGTCCAAACTCATGTCTTTTAGGTGATGCTTAACGACATAAATGGATTTGTCCCAGGCATGGTTGCTGTGGAGCGCAGGTAGGACCTTGGAGCTTCTACATGAATCTCTATGCGACTCCTTCATTGCATCCCAAGTAGAGAGATGCATTCATGTTGGTTTGCTATGTGTCCAAAAGCTTCCTGGAGATAGGCCAACAATGTCTTCAGTCGTTTTCATGTTAGCGAATGAGGAAGCAATCTTGCCAAAGCCTAAACAGCCCGGTTTCTATATGGAGAGAGTTCCATCGAGCACAGAGGCATCTTCAATAAGGCAAGACTTATACACAAGGAATATCGTTACGATCACCATGCTGGAAGGTCGATAAACTTCCCATCGAGAATGTTCCCTACAGTGTGCGATTTAGATTTTTAAATCGGCTTTCTCGGCACATGGATGTAAAAAGGATCAGAAACTTGTGTGCACAAATATGTGGCTACCTCGCAGCGAGGAGTATTTAGAGCAAGATGAAGGCCGCAATAAAGGATTCTCGTTTTTATGATTCAGTGGCTCAAGCAACTTGGTGAGGGCCTTTTTATTGACCTTCATTGCCAATGATTATTCGTGGAGATAAATCAGATCAACTCTATAAATTATATTTAGTACTTCGATTTATCATTATACAATACATCGACATGTAGTATCCCGATGAAGGACTTCTACATATATGACCAATATAAAGTCTCTATTGTTCGGTCTTAATTGAATGAGTTCGACAACACTTTCAGCGCCTTAATCAAAATGATAAGAGTAACAAATTCCATTGTCTTGATGTTTTTTTTTTTTGGTAAGGATTATCTTGATGTTGTTATCCGGTTTAGTCAATATTTGAAATTCAATAAACTGATTCTTTAGCATGTGGTAACTTGCCTCAACTCCAGAGTTCCCAAGTTGAAATTGTCAAATATATTGTCTCGATGAGGGCAGGAAAGAGGAAAGAAAAAAAGAAAGCAATGTGGAATTTCAAACTAATTTATCACCCAATCTAACGATGAAAATAATCGATAAATGATTGATATCTAAAACATAATCGTGTTCAAGAGTCCTTCTAATTAGATATGGGCTAGTGATAATTACATATGTACTAAGCACATCAAATGTGTGAGAATTATAGTGAGCTAGACTTTAATGTTGCTTCATTTGGTTCTCGAGTTATAGAAAACATTTGCTGAAAACAATTTGAAAGGTCTGTGAAAGCATTGTGATATATGTGGATATGAATGTGTCACTTGCCTGCATATTGAGGACCATTTAACACGGGAATATCAAACGAGTTTGCTATTCTTAATGAGATGGATCGTTTTAAAATGATATGCACTATCGAATGATATCACCAATGTTTGTTTAGAGTTAGTATCAAATCCATCTCCACATTTCTCCTATCATCACTTACTCTCCTCCACTTTTAAAAACACCGATTAACATCTCAAGATTTGTCATTGGAGATCACTTTACATCTACGCATCTCGCCTTATTTATAATAATGCCGATTCATTTCCGAAAATGTCCCTACCTAGGGCATAAATTTTCTACCACACCCAACCCCAAAACCAAACTCAAAACATAATCCCATGACTCTAAGCTCAGTTACTGCTTATCGGCTGCCGTCATGGCCACCGCCACAGTGGCGTCCGCGATAGTGGTAGACGGTCACGGGTGATAAAAGAGGTGAGGGTTTGTGGGAAATGGAGGCCAGGGTTTGTGAGAGATTCAGAAGATTAAAATCCAAAGAGGAGCAATTTTGTTATTTTAGTAATAAAATATTTTCAGAGGATGGTAAGAGGTATTTTTAAGAGGGTAAGTAGTAATGGGTGGAAAGTAAGGATTGTTTTTGGTATTTTCTTCCCTTTTATTTCGTTGGGAAAAATTGCTAATAACTAACAACTAAGGATCCTTCAAATTACGCTCAAATCATTTCAACTGGACGAGTAGAAAGTATGAGGACAGACCAACAAATAAATTTCGCGAAGCTAGAGTAGGTAGAGAACCTAAACAAAATGAAAAGAAATTCATCATTGCGGTAATCGTCGGCAATTAGAAGCCCACAGTAGTCAACCAACTGAAGCAGTTGGTAGCTGAAATTCAATTAACAATTGCCATTTGATTACTTATGAGGGGTTCCAAGTCTCAATTTGTCAAACATAAATAGTTGATGGACCAAAAACAAGCAAAAATAAAAAAAATAACAATAGGGTCAAATGCATGTATCGTATTATGACCGCTATGATGCCCCGTAGAAGGGCCCCATGGTGTCTCTTGAGAAGTTTCTCGCGTTTCCATACATTTTGACCGGACAAATTCACAGTATTTACAAATAAACAATTCAAATACAACGTAGAACTCAGGCCACTAGTCACCGACCGAAACAAGAACGTCCTGCAGCTTTGCAATGGTCTAGTACCTCGGTCAACTTGGATAAATGGCTTTCAACAACGAAAATCAAACACGCAAAAGGCCTCTGACGACAGAAACCCGAGACCCAAAATACGGGCGCCCTTTCGTTAGATAAGTGGAGAGATTCTAATTTAAATAGAAAAGTGGACTTCTGGAGGGTTCTTCCACTCAATAGATTCGGTTCAACAAATCAATCTATATGATCCAATGAATCGGTTTCGTACACAAATTGAAGGTCGACACATATTTTAACTTGTTTTCCTACTATGCTTGTGTACATTTTTAATGCTAAAATACTTACAATTTCACATCACAACTTAGGTCTACAATGCCACGTGGCTAATGCCAGAATCACATTGTTAGTCAATGTACTCAATTACAGTCAATCACGATGCGTGGTGTGGTGTAGTTCAAACAGGAATGCGCATTCATGTAGGAGTTTTATTATGGCAATAAATGCTTAGCTCAGATTTATGCAACAAGTATGTTCTAAACATCACTTTTTCTTTTTTCAAAAGTAACGTATCATGTCGTGCTGTGCGTTTCTAGCAAATTGAGCCATCAACCTCAATCATTTTTAAATATGAATTTATAAATTCATAAAATAGATAAGATCACTCTTATGAGAATACACACGATTAAGCAAATCGAGCTCATGAACTTGAAATCCTATAAATTGAATAAGAAGTAATATCCAAATTCAAGCAATTAAGACCGGTATGGATGACGCTATTTCAAAGCCAAAGTGCTTGCTACGAGTTGACAAAAGATCTCAAGAATGACCAATCACGATGAATAACCACTAATGTGAAGAACAACCACTTGGGCGACAAATAGCCACTCACGCGATAAACTTTCTTGTATTAAATCTCTCTATTGAACTCTAAATTAGAGTGGGTAAACCCTTTGCAAGTTAAAAGATTCTGAACTTTGTTGACTCAAAAGACAAACGAAGCCGTGAAACCGTCAACCAAAATAAAAATTTGGAAGTCGGTTGTAATGCATATTGACATTTTAAAAATTCATTCCAATCAAATTGTATTTCAAAATCAACTTTTATAAAATCTTACGACTGCACAACATCTTATATTATTATTCCCAATAAAGTTGCAGCTTAAACTTTAAGTTGAATCCAGAAACTTAAAATTCACATGGGTCCGAATTTATGAGTTGATTTAGAAAATTTTCTGATTAGATGAGCAAAGAGTAAGAATACGATACGAAACGGCGTTAGTTTGACTTGTCGAGCTTTCCGAGGCAAGGGTGCAAGAACCGTTTTCTTGTTTTCTCTCTCTCTCTCTCTCTCTCTTCCTTCTCTTTTTCTTTCTATTTCCCCTTCCTTTTTCTTCTCTCCCGGCCGCTCTCTCTGCCTGCGCTCCTTTCTCCCTCTCGCGTGACTTTTCTCCTTCTTTGACCAGTCAACCTTTTCCTTTTAACTTTTTCTTGCTTTCCTTTTTTTTTTTTGACTCGGTCAATGCCCAAATATTACAGCATGATTAGACATCAGACGTTTCCTACTCACCAACTCTGGACAACTCTGGACGAAAGATACGCTTATGGCCCTTGATTGCCCATCCCACAGGGAGTTGCTGGTTATTAGCTCTATTGAAGTTGCAGAACATTCTGTAAGGTAGACTTTCAGCTACATATTTATGGTAAGCGTCTTTTGATTTTTAAAACGGCACCTACAAGGAGGATCGACGGAAATATGGCAGAGGGCTTCATGGATATTGGAAAGCTTTCATTTTCGCCCCTTTTTCACTCTCTTTGTGTCATTTTTATATTGCTGCTGAACTTTTTGTTGTAATTATGGTTATAATTATGGTTAATGGATCAACGAAAGTCAATAAATTAAGATATGTTTTTTTCTGTTCACGTATCTCTTTTTGGATTTATGAATTTCCTATAGTTTTATGTTCATGTATCTATTGAATTCATGAATTTTCTAGATTCATGTATCTTTTAGTTCATGTATTTATTGAATTCATGAATCTCTTGAATTCACGTATCTTTGGATACATAAATCTCTTGGATTCACGTATCTCTTTATTCATGAATCTAGTGGATACACGCGTCTATTTAATTCATGTATCTCTTTAGTACATGAACTAAAATTCTCTATAAATAGATATGAGCATAGAGCTTCATTGGGGGGTTTTTTGGTTTTGGTTTTGGTTATTCCGACTCGATTCCAAAAGGCTTTACTCTTCTGATTTTTCTGAGTATGCTGGTTCAATTGAATGGTTCGACAGAGTCTTGTTTGCATAGTGCTAATCCAAACAGGTTCGAGGTGTTGTATCTTGGGAGGCATAGTTCGTGAATCTGCGGAGCACCATTAGTAGGAACTAATCGCCTTAAGGAAATTCGGATATCTGTACCTCACCTCCAATTTTATGTTATATCTTATTTTCTTCTTTTCCAAGAGTTGTAAGTTTACATAAAAAGAAGAATATTATATAGCTGTTATCGTCTTCTCTACTTTCATGTTCTGATTTCAACAAACAGTGTGCTTTCTCTGGATATAATTTCCAACAATCTTAAGGCGATTAGTTCCTACTAATGTTGCTCCACAGATTCACGAACTATGCCTCCCAAGATACAACACCTCGAACCTGTTTGGATTAGCATTATGCAAACAGGACTCTGTTGAACCGTTCAATTGAACCGGCATACTCAAAAAAATCAGAAGAGTAAAGCCTTTTGGAATCGAGTTGGAATAACCAAAACCAAAACCAAAAAACCCCCCAATGAAGCTCTATGCTCATATCTATTTATAGAGAATTTTAGTTCATGTACTAAAGAGATACATGAATTAAATAGACGCGTGTATCCACTAGATTCATGAATAAAGAGATACGTGAATCCAAGAGATTTATGTATCCAAAGAAACGTGAATTCAAGAAATTCATGAATTCAATAAATACATGAACTAAAAGATACATGAATCTAGGAAATTCATGAATTCAATAGATATGTGAACATAAAACTATAGGAAATTCATGAATCCAAAAAGAGATACGTGAACAGAAAAAAACATATCTTAATTTATTGACTTCCGTTGATCCATTAACCATAATTATAACCATAATTACAACAATCCCCCACATTAATGGATCAACAAAACATTTTTGACTCGAAGGAATCTGAGCATGCCTGTTGAAATAAACCGCATCAAGATAGGTAGCTTTCGCTTTGAACCTTCTTTAGTGAAAGCCTATCGGACTTACTTAACTAGTCGATGGATTAAGCCTTGAATCGCCAGTTGTTTGTATAAGCCTAGACAATAAACCTCACACAGAGTATTTCCAATTCAAGATTGGTTCTCGGTTGTGTTCATTCTTTCGGCCCTGAACCTCTCGGGATTCATGTGTGCTTTAGAAAATCTAGCCTTTAAAGATTTTCATAGAGTCGGCCAGCTCCACGCATATAGGTGCATTCCTATTAAAGATATCCTATCATATCTTACTTGGATATTATATTCTAAGTTATAGGAATCATTAAACGCATAGCGTACCCTTAATAACACTGTAGGAAAGCACTGTTGCATCATAGGAATGGGAGACAGTACTTACACTAGAGTTTCCAGAATTTGCGTTGTCCTATTGAACCTAGTCCATGGGATCTCCAATCGCATAGGTTAAAGGCTCTTTCAACCCATTCCCCTCAATGCGCAGTTTATCTACTCTTTTGACAAACCTTTGTCAACGGATCCGCAATATTTTCCTTTGACTTTACAAAGTCTAAAAAATGATTCTATTTAGAGCAACTGCCTTACGGTATTGTGTCTACGACGAATGTGTCTAGACTTACCGTTATAAATCACATTATGCACCCCCACACATTTAGAAAATTGTAGGATAGCAACTTTTCATTCCATAACTCGTATGGAGTTTTACCTGTCTTTTTGTAGGGTATTTTATTAAGAATATAATTTGCAGTTAAAACTGCCTCCCCCCACAAGTTCTGAGGTAAACCTAAACTCAAAAGCATGGCGTTAGCCATCTCCTTTAGTGTTATGTTCAATCGTTCAGCAACTCCATTTTGTTGTGGAGTATAAGGTGCAGTCGTTTGGAGAATTATTCCAAAGCTAGCACAAAACTCCTTGAAATTGATTGAACTATATTCTCCTCCTCTATTTTGAGGCACATAATGAGATCTTCAAGGCTCATCTCCTTCCGTTTGTGCTTCAAATAATTTTTGAAGTCTGACCAGCCCGAAGGCAATTTCTCAATCGTAGCAGCCACTTGGAATGATTCACTAAGTATCATTCCCTCAGTAGAGATGTCGCTCAGAATTAATTGTAATTCTTGGACCTGACTCATGACAGATTTAGAATCCACTATCTTGTAGTCCAAGAATTTGGCAACCACAAATTTTTTGGTGCCAGCGTCCTCAGTTTTGTATTCCTTCTCTAAGGACTCCCATAACTGTTTAACAGATTCAATATTACAATAAACGTTATATAGAGAATTCACTAAACAGTTAAGAATATAATTTTGGCATAAGAAGTCCCCATGCTTCCAAGCCTCCAACGCACGGAGCGTCGTGACATCTTGCTCGTTTGGACTAATTATCGGGCACACCTCCGATAAATATTCCGTCAGATTGAGCATGGTCAGATAGAAGTATCTCTTTTTGGATTCATGAATTTTCTATAGTTTTATGTTCACGTATCTATTGAATTCATGAATTTCCTAGATTTATGTATCTTTTAGTTCATGTATTTATTGAATTCATGAATCTCTTGAATTCACGTATCTCTTTATTCATGAATCTAGTGGATACACGCGTCTATTTAATTCATGTATCTCTTTAGTACATGAACTAAAATTCTCTATAAATAGATATGAGCATAGAGCTTCATTGGGGGGTTTTTTGGTTTTGGTTTTGGTTATTTCGACTCGATTCCAAAAGGCTTTATTCTTCTGATTTTTCTGAGTATGTTGGTTCAATTGAACGGTTCGACAGAGTCCTGTTTGCATAGTGCTAATCCAAATAGGTTCGAGGTGTTGTATCTTGGGAGGCATAGTTCGTGAATCTGCGGAGCACCATTAGCAGGAACTAATCGCCTTAAGGAGATTCGGATATCCGTACCTCACCTCCAATTTTATGTTATATCTTATTTTCTTCTTTTCCAAGAGTTGTAAGTTTACATAAAAAGAAGAATATTATATAGCTGTTATCGTCTTCTCTACTTTCATATTCTGATTTCAACAAACAGTGTGATTTCTTTGGATATAATTTCCAACACTTTTCGATCACATGCCAAAAAAAAAAACAAGGAAGCACTTACCAATCACATGCCATAGGCATATTCCTTCTTTCATTCTGCCAATGAAGGCTGAAGCAAAATTAATAGGCCAAATATAGCCTTATGGGCTTAAGTGATTTCTTGGGCTTGTGGGCTTGGTCCAGCCATTTACAACAGACGTCACAAAATCACTTGCTAGTTGCCAAACTCATGTCGTCACATCTTTGCTTTAAATTTGCACAACCCAAATAATTTTGGGCTGAAAAATAGTTGATGGACCAAAAACAAGCAAAAAAACAACCAAAGGGTCAAATGCATGTAACGTCGTATGACCGCCATGATGCTCAGCAGAAGGGCCCTGTTGTGACTTTTGAGAAGCTTCTCATGTTTCCATACATTTTGACCGGACAAATTGCCCCAAAATTTTCCATTCTGCGGGCTTTCAGTTTAGACTCAAGTGACAAGTGGAAGCCTGAGGTGGGGATCTCTTCGACGCCAGAGCAAGGGACCATCATGGTGGATGGCCACTGGGGTGGTGGTGGGGTGCCGCCCATGAGAAATGCTAAGGACAGTAAGTTTGGCCCGAAGAGGGGTTGTCTTGGTGCGTGAAAATTATTAAGTTAATTTTTAAAATTTTATATCTAATCTGGTTTCATTCCACCTCGACACCGGATTTCTTGTCCGGCATTTTATTTGGATATATCTGGGTTTATCCGGTCTGAAAAACGTCATTGAATATCGGATATAATAATTTGTTATCTAAACAAGACTTAAATTCAGACCATCAAACACAGCTTAAATGTTTGTGGTGAGACATCATCCAGAAATTGCAACAAAATGACGTGCAAGTCCTTGGTTGTGCTTATAATTTTGAATGCCTATGAATTTATGGGATTAGACCAATCACTAAATTGCTCCCTTGTTGTTGCTGAACTTGTGTTGTCACATCTTCCTTGGATTAGTACAGCCCGAATAATTTTGGGCTTCAAAATAGGCCTAGGTACCAACTCCTCCATTATTTCTATTTGTGAAAAATTTTCCAGTTGTCACCTAAAATCTTTAAATAGGGCTGCATATTATGTTAGAAAACTAATACATTGTCATTGTAATGGCTATATGTCCCCTGAGTATGCCTTCGATGGAAATTTCTCTATGAAATCTGATGTCTTTAGCTTTGGTGTGCTTTTGTTAGAGATTTTAAGCAGCAAAAGAAACAGAGGATTCTACCACCCAAATCATCACCATAACCTTCTTGGACATGTAAGAGGAGATCCAGAGCATATGTTGTTCTCTCTCCCTTATCTCTCTTTTCATCTTGCATTACTAAGCCTGAGATGCAATTTTTTTCAAGCATGGTTGCTTTGGAGTGAAGACAGAGCCATGGGTGCTTGTATGATTTGGTGGAACCTCAAGTACGAAGATGTATCCATGTCGGCTTGTTATGCGTGCAGAAGTTCCCCAACGACAGACCAGTGACGTCCTCTATAGTGGCCATGTTAGGCAATGAAAGTGGAAGCTTGCCTCAACCTACACAGCTTGGTTTCTTCATGGAAAGAGGTTCAATGGACTTTAGCGCAACCATGAGGCATGAAGAACTCCATACTGTCAATGCGGTCACAGTGACAACGTTGGATGGTCGATAGTGCGTTTTTATGAGGAATTACGAGTAGATCTGAGAAATGCCGTTGATCATTTATTTCATTCATTGTCCAAGACTTCTTGGTTTGTGCGCTTGGTATAAAGTCGAATGTATGCGCTTGGAATTCAAGTCGGCGGAAGACGACTTACCTAATTCCGATGCGCAAACAACAAATGGTCCCGGATTGAACGTTGAATTGCGAATAAATCACGAACAACACTTCCTCATGTTAGTTTGGATGTAATCACAAGGAAAACACCCGATTTCCACAGCGTAAATGCCGATTGTTCTTCTTGCAAAACTAAAATGGAATGCCGCTTTCTTCTTTGATGGAAATGGAGAGAAAATTTGGTGCGAATGTTTTCCAACCAGTCCAACGGTTGTGTTCAGGGAGACTTTTATACGTTTCCCTTCGTACCCCTTCATTAGTGACTTTCCATCGTAACGCATCAAGACGAAACGGTGCGTTCCATTCACACCCCATCATGGACGTACCAGCTAAAGTACAACATCTCCCACTCGGACATGATGGGCCTGATAGCACTCTATCAAGAATATAATGTATTCAACATTCATCAATTTTACAAAACAATTCATACTAGCAAATAAACCGTGCAACCAGTGAGTACACCTGCACTTGGGAGCTCAAATTATGCACCTGTTAGGGATAACATAATGGCTACAACCCCAAAAAAATATAAACAATCGATGTCTCACAGTGCCCTAGACATATTTTGTTACATCAGTCCAAGTATACCTATCCCTTAAAGGCTATACTTTACTATTCTCAAAACACCATGTATTTACAATTACATCCGCAATCACATAGGGCGATATAATTGGTCGACCAGTAAATACATGTGATAGATGTAAAACAACAATAGTCTTCCTTCGCACTCATGTCTCTCTCAATTTCAGAACAATTGCTTTCCTAGACACGTCCCATAGGCCATATCCATTCATGACCGCCCGTAACATGCTAAAGTAGCAACATTGATCTTTCACTTTGAGAACATAGTCAGAAGTAACATATGGCACAAAATTGAGGTAAAATACAAATTACCTCAAGGCCTCACACAATAAGTAAATAGGGATAATTTTACTCATCTTCCCTTATTGGTCGTACAATGCACATGTAGTATGAATTACATGTTATAGTGGATTACTCTTTCTATAAGAGCGTATGTCATTTATCAAATATATCCACCATACAAATCTTAGCCTAAACATAGTGACGCGCTTCTCACGTACTTATGTTTAGCCCGAGTGCTATATCAGCTCGCTTTCTATAGCGCCCAATTAAGTACTCGCATCCGACATCTTTCATGCATACATGATTGTGGGACTATCATGTTCGGTCTTGTTTTAAACTAATCACATACCTCATCTTGATTCCAATCAAGGCGACATATTTTATGTACCAAACTTGTTCTTCAGCATTTATTTGTACATAACGTCTCATCTCAACGTGCTAACTACAGCACTTGAGGCGATTGCTCGTGTGAGTGAGCCAATCATTGCCTGCTGACATACTTTTCAATAATATGTGTGTGTTTGTGCTAGTCTCATAGTGGATTTGTACTTATTGATAAAACATAAAATTACTAATAAACAAACAAGTACAATACATTTGTCCACAAATACATAAACAAATTATCCTCTAAAATAACAGATATCACATTCTACGCAATCCTAGTGACATCCTATGGGTCAAGAATATATCTTTAGGAATAGCCTTTGTAAATGGATCAACAACCATTCTATTGGTTGAAATGTATTGCAGAATCACTTCTTTCTGTGCTATAATATCTCTGATGAAATTATTCTTTATGTCAATGTGCTTTGTCCTTCCATGATACTTAGAATCTTTTATATAGGAAATGGTTGCTTGACTATCGCAATAAACTGTTACCGATCTTGGAACTTCAGTGACAATGGCTAAATTTTTCAAGAAACGTTTTAGCCATACTGCTTATTGCACTGTGACAGAACATGCAATAAATTCTGTCTCCATTGTAGACAAGGCCGTGCATGTCTGTTTCTTGCTATTCCAAGAAATCGCACCTCCATTGAGCAAGAACGCATATCCAGAAGTTGATTTACGCTCGTCCAGGTCTCCACCCCAATCGGCATATGAATAACCCAATAGGCGTAAATCATTCCCTTGGTAACAAAGTCGATAGTCCATGGTGCCCTTCAAGTATCTCAGAATCCTCTTCACTGCTTTCCAGTGTGCTTGACCGGGATTTGATTGATATTGACTCACCAATCCTACGGCATATGTCGGGTCGAGTACACATCATAGCATATATCAAACTTTCGACCACACTAGCGTAAGGAACAGTTTTCATCACATTGATTTCTTTTGGAGTCTTAGGATACATCTCAATACTTAGGCCTTCACCTTGCATGACAGGGGTATTAATGGGATTACAATGCTGCATATTGAACCGCTCAAAAATTTTCATAATATAAGACTCTTGTGATAAAGTAAATAGTTTCCTTGATCAATCTCTTTCGATCTTAACTCCTAATATATAAGCAGCTTCTCTCATGTCCTTTATCTCAAAATTGGAGGACAACCATTCTTTTATGGTGATAACCAAAATCTTGTCATTTCCAACCAACAAAATATCTTCCACATAAAGTAATAAAATCACAAATTTATCTTTGGACTGCTTGACATATACACAGTGATCTTCTTCGATCATCGTGAAACCAAATGTCATTATTGTTCGATGAAAACGAAGATACTATTGTCTAGATGATTGCTTAAGGTCATATATTGAGCGATGAAGCTTGCAAACTTTATGCTCTTGACCTTTAACTATGAAACATATTGGTTGTTTCATATAGATTTCCTCATCTAATTCTCCATTGAGAAATACCGTCTTTACATCCATTTGATGTAATTCAAGGTTCAAATGTACAACGATGGCTAGAATAAGGCGTATTGAGGCAAACCTTACAACTGGTGAAAAAGTTTCCTCATAGTCTATACCCTCTTGTTGAGTATAACCTTTTGCCACATGGTGAACCTTATACTTTTCAATGGATCCATCCGCCCTACGCTTAATCTTAAAAACCCATTTGTTTCCAATGGCCTTACGATTGGGTGGTAGATCAACCAAGTCGCAGACATGGTTTGCCCTCATTGACTCCATCTCATCTTCCAAAGCTTTTCTCCATTCTTCCTTGTCAGAGGATGAGAGAGCCTCTTGAACAGTCTTAAGCTCGGCATCGTCATTTTGAGTAATTATAAATACTTCCCCTTCAATCTCAAAACGACGACGGGGAATACTTTTACAATTACTTTTACGCAATTGAATTTCTATTGAATTCGATTCATCAGGCGATGCAACACTCCCGCTAGGTCTTGTGTACTACAATATTAGTGGGTGTGTTATCAGGATCTTCCATTTCATATAATTGGAAGTCCTTATCAATCTCACCTCTATTGGGAAAATCGTTCTCCAAGAACGTGACATCTCGTGACTCCATTTCGGTCACACTTCCATCAGCTTGTTCACCTATGAACACGTACCATTTGGAGTGTTCGGAATATCTTATAAAGATACATTTCTTCCCTCTATGACCTAATTTGCTATATTTATGGGAAGAATCATGAACATAAGCTGCATATCTCCATGGACGTAGATTACTCAAGTCTGGTTTCCTACTAGTCCATAATTCATAAGGAGTGGAAGTGATCGATTTTGAGGGCATACGATTAAGTATATAGGCAGCAGTCAGTAACGCATCTCCTCAATAGGAGATAGGTAAATTTGCTTGCGCCATCATAGACCTAACCATTTCCAATAGGGTTCTATTCCTTCTCTCAGCTACCCCATTTTTTTGTGGAGTACCAGGAATAGTCAATTGTCGTACAATTCCCTTTTCATCACAAAGAGCCTTGAATTGCTCCGATAGATACTCACGTCCACGATCGGTTCTCGATGTCTTTATTGTTTTGTTCAACTGATTCTCTACCATTGCTATATATTGTCTAAAGCAGTCTAATGCTTTTGACTTATGGGAGATCAGAAAGACATAACCGAAACGTGTGAAGTCATCTATGAAAGTGATAAAATATGAGGCTCCATGCCTCGCCCTCACATTCAAATGACCACAAATGTCAGAATGTATGAGATGCAATGGAAATTCAACTCTAGTCCCTTTACCGAATGGTTTTCTAGTTGTTTTTCCCGCCAGACAATGTTCACATACGGATAGACTAACATTAGTGAGTGACCCTAAAAGGCCTTCTCTAGCTAATCTTTGCATTCTTTGCAATCCAATGTGACCTAATCTAACATGCCAAGTACTTGCATCAATCTCAACGTTATTTGAAGACGCAATTAAAGAAAAATAACAATCAACGTTAACATTATACTGATCATAGTTAATGTCTAACACCATAAAACCATTCGATACATGACCTGAATCATAATAAACTGTTCCATACAAAATGTCAACACAATCACCATGAAAATTTAATATATAACCTAAGCTAAGAAGAACAACTATAGAGACCAAGTTTCGTCGAATATCTGGAGCATAAAGGACATCATGTAGGAATAGGTTTCGACCACCACGTAAGATTAATTTACATGTGCCGATACCCTTCACTTCAACTCTTGAGTTATTCCCAACATATATTCATCTTCTTCCAGGCGGTATTCGACGATACTCCACAAATGCTTTTCGTTCTCTAGCTATATGGTCTATTGCTCCTAAGTCTACAGTTCACATTGGATGAGATTCAACAAGAATTACAGTACTAGAAACAAAAGCATTACTCAAAGTAATTGAGTAATATGGTACATTTTTTGGCTCAGTGCATTCACAAGCAAAGTGACTCATCTTGCTACAATTGTGGCACTTCATCTTGGCCTTGTCCTTCTTCCCACCACGCTTCTTGCGTCGGAAGGTCTTAGCTCTCTTGGGTCCTTGATCAGTTATCTTCCATTTGTTGTTAAATTGAAGATTCCTCTTGCGCTTGAAGCTCGAAGCTTTGCGTGAA
This sequence comes from Eucalyptus brandiana, assembly GCA_014182725.1. Taxonomy (NCBI): domain Eukaryota; kingdom Viridiplantae; phylum Streptophyta; class Magnoliopsida; order Myrtales; family Myrtaceae; genus Eucalyptus; species Eucalyptus brandiana. The sequence continues at coordinate 9,966,337 of CM024673.1, read as the reverse complement.
CTCGATTCAGCAACATAAGCATGGGTAGAGGATCTTGCAGCCTCTAGGCGCTCATCTTCTAATTCCAAATGACGCGCAATATCATCAAAAGTGACGATGTTCTCATTATGTGTCATATTGATCTTCATATGCTCCTAATTATCAAGAAGAGACCTTATAACAACCTGAACTTGCTGTTCATCAGTAAGGGAGTGACTTGCCGACTTCAACTCACGGATCATGTTTGACATCTCCCGAAGATGCTGTCTTATCGTTACATTTGGGCGCTTTCGGAATGTGTCAAACTTGATGGTGAGTCTCCTCAGCTTAGTGGCAGATATACCCCCAAACTTATCTTTCAAGGCAACCCACATAGCTTGAGCTTTGTCATAATTTTCAAACTCATACATGAAATCATCTTGCATACAGCTTAGCAACGTGATGCGAGCAATGTTATTTTTCTTTTTCCAAACTTGATAAGCTTCCAGATCTTTCCTGTGTTGAGCTGAAGTTCCATGCTCAGGTTCATCCATGGTATGGTTGAAGGTTTCCAAAATCTCTTACTCCTCAAGGATGTACTGAACCTTTCGGTGCCAAATATCATAATTGTCACCGTTCAGTTTTTTACCCTTATTGAGGTTAGCCACAATGGTCTTGGATGCCAAAACCATAATCAATTGTTATAACACATTGACGTAATAAACGCAGAATCAATACTAGCACACTTTACAGAGTAAAACACATATTTAATTTGCAGCAAAGACAAACTAAATTTATGATAATTTAACAAAAAGACACAAAAGCAAAAGTTCACTATGTTCCCAATAAACATTTATGTACAATTGTTCTATTATCATTAATTAGTTTAATTTGTGCAAATTTTAAGTTCTAGGTGAGAACTCCTTTCTATTCTACCAACCTACGAATTCCCACTAGGAAAAATAATTACATGACGTTATGTAATTTCTACATTTTTCCTTAACACAAAAACATTGCATGATAATAACCAACGTATAAACAACAATCATGCTTCAATTATAATAAAAAATGCAATTCAACATGTAATAGATTTCCTACCATTGTTCTAATTTTCTAGCAACTAGAAAATTGCAAGTATATTAAAATATATACATCATATCATTGAACCAAGCTCTACACAGCATATATAACATCATTTGCACACAAGCTAGCTACTGTATTTCCTAAATCACAAGAAAATACAAGTCACAAATGAATAAATTGCATTAAACCCCAAAAAATTACGCATACATAGGGTTTCCAAAGCATTTTCGTACATTTATAAAATTCAAAAGTATAAAATAATTATACCACTGTGTAGAGGACACTTATACGAACCAAACGCCATCGACCACGCTCCAATTGGAGCTCGTACGCGCCCCCACGCGCTGCCTGAGTGCGCGGCGCATGTGGCGCACGCGCCAGCGAGCCAAATGGCTCCTGACCAGTCACCGGTGGGACCGGTCACCGGTCTGACCGGTTTGACCGCCGGTCCGACCGTTGACCGGTCAACAGTCGAGTCGGGTCAACGAGTCGAATCTCGGGTCGGTTCGCCAGTCGGGTAGGGTCGCTGGTCGGTGATCGGCCAGCCAACTGTCACCAGCGCTGACGTCATCGATGACGTCATCCCAGCGGTTACTGACCGTTGGGTGACGTCACCACGCGCCGGTTCGCCGACCGGCCCGTGTTGGTTCGTCGGCTGGCGCGCTTTGCGCACGTGCCGGTTCGCCGATCGGCGTGTGTGACGCACGCGCTGGCTGTGCCAGCGCTTCAGGTGCGTGGCGCCCACGCGCATAGGCAGGCCACATGTGTGGGCGCGTCCGGCATCTCCCGGCAGCGCTCGACCCATCGCCGGACTCATCTTGACGAGTTCTTTCATCCTGTATATTCAAAAATTAATTTTGACCAAAAAATTATTTCGAAAAACGGCCAAAACCTCACGGATCACGCGACCCCAAACCTGTTCTTCGCTTCGGTTCAATTTCGAGTTTTTCATATGGCAATTCCGACTATTAGAGATCTAAACAGTGTAGAATACAATCTCTTGATCTCAATATCAAATGGTAAATGAGAAAACTCAATGAAAAACAAGGCAGAAAACATGATCAAGCTCTGATACCAATGTTGGAATTCAAATCGGCGGAAGACGACTTACCTGATTCCAATGCGCAAACAGCAAATGGCCTCGGATCGAACGTTGAATTGTGAATAAATCACGAACAACACTTCCTCACGTTAGTCTGGATGTAATTACAAGGAAAACACTCGATTTCCACAGCGTAAATGCCGATTGTTCTTCTTGCAAAACTGAAATGGAATGCCACTTTCTTCTTTGATGGAAATGGAGAGAAAATTTGGTGCGAATGTTTTCCAACCAGTCCAACGGTTGTGTTCAGGAAAGCTTTTATACGTCTCCTTTCATACCCCTCCATTAGTGACTTTCCATTGTAACGCATCAATACAAAATGGTGCGTTCCGTTCGCACCTCCTCATGGACATACTAGCTAAAGTACAACACTTTGGAAGTTTCATATGCATTTCGGGAATAATACCTTCTTTGGTCGTTTACATTTGATGACCCTTTTAGCTGGTATGAAAATAGGATGAATATATATATTTAGGTCGGTAAGTAGGAAGGTAGGATGGAGATTGAGAACTGGTTTTTGAACGATATCTGACTTCTTGGGGGGAAGCATGAGTGATCCTTCCTCTGTAGACTATACCTATGGTACAAATATTACCGGGTGGCACCAATTTTAAGGACTCCAGAAAAGAACTTCATGTGAATGTGAAGAGAAACAAAATCACTAACGACAACCTAAGGGAAATTAGCTCTTGATAAGGATATACAGTGAAAATAATTATGACCAAACAGCCGAAGACATAATTTTTTATTTATTAATACTTATTAATCAAAAAAGTGAGTTTGATCCGAACTTTTTCCTACATTTCTGGGATGTGGCTCTACAGTGAACATCAAAACTACAAATTTCTCCTTGACCTGAAAGGAATGGAGGAAAGTGATGTGGACCCAACATTGGTGGGGACTTTGTTGTGATAATTGCAGGTCTTGCCGGCCACCCAGTCTTTTGACTGGACCCTTCATTTCCCTGAACCTACCCCCTATGTTTCAAGGGGGATTGGCTTCACGGGGATCCAGGCAGGGTTCCCAAAGCCCTCCTGGAGGAGGTTTTTGTGGCCGGGGACCCCATGGGGATCCTATCTTTATCGAGGGGGATTCCTCCCTCTATCTTGTCTTTCCAGGACGTCAAAGCCTTTTAAGGTCTTGCTTAGGACCCCCTTTTACGTCGTTTAGACAACCTCAATTACAGGAGAGGGAAATAGCCTGGATTTTACAGTTATCTCCCTGCCAGGTTCTCCCAGGAAGGGTTCTTTCCCTTCCCGTCTTCATTTCTTGGGGAGCAGTTTAAAGACCTGCTCATATCCTATTTTATGTCGATCAGACAACCTCAATTACAAGAGAGGGAAATAGCCTGGATTTTACGGTTATCTCCCTGCCAGGTCGGCCTAGGAAGGGTTCTTTCCCTTCCTATCTTCATTTCCTGGGGAGCAGTTTAAGGACCTGCTTAGGTCCAACGCTCCTGACTTGTATTTGCGCTAACTCGGTTTCTTGTGCTTTTATTATGGTCTAGAGCAGAACACACGTGTTGAATTTGCATAAGACAAAAAGAAGAAAATGATATTAAAATGGCAAAATTAGAAACAGAAAAACAGGTTTAAATAATGCCTTAAAAATACGAGCTATTTGCGTATAGCTGAGTTATGGACAGATCCGGTCGCCTCTACTTAATTGCAATTTTCATTTCCATTTGTACTCTTACTTTTGAAAATCTTCAGAGGGGAGGCAGTACAGTGATCCCCAAAAGAATAATCCTTTATGTTTTCGTTAACTACCTGATGTTATGGAACGACCGGCATCCTCTTAAGGATTAAGTGGGTGCTCAAAAGTCCAAAAAATATGGACGTTAGAAAACAAAAGCCTAATTTTTAAATATCACTGCTCATCCGTAACCCGAACACCAAATCCGTCACACTTTGAAACCAATAAGAAATGGGGATGATGCCATAGTTTCAAAACAACCAACCACCTATTATCAAAATATATTATAGGTTGGTTACAACATCACAATTTCTATAATATATCCAAAAAAAAAAAAAAATTGCTAAACCCAACAACTATCAACAGACATACATACAACCTTGATCATATCATGCCCATAATCCAACTCCCAAAAGTTCCCGTCGATAGTGCTCTCGTGCTATCAAGCTACAATCGAAAAACTGAAAAAACATTAAAGACGAGTGTAATGAGCAACCATGGCCTAATGAATAGTATGATTCTTTTAAGTAGATTGAGTATTCACTATGCACATTTACAAAACCAAAGTACAACTCGTTTAACCCAAATTCACAATATAGTATATGTGCAAGATCAAAAATCAGTTTTTATCCTTTCGACAAAGCATTATACAAATAAGAATACTGGTTTAATCTACCATTACAATTCATACATCAATGATTAAGTCCATTGATCAATCTTTATCAAATCACATGTCCATGGTCCATTTCATTGACCAATCTTGTGTTCATATAATCATGTATAATGCCCTTATGGCAAAGACGATCAAAATTCCCTCTTGGCTAGATCTTCACCAATATTATCAGTGGTTGGCTTATAAGGATATCCTAAAACTAGTATGCATACCTCTAAACCTCTTAATGGACTCATAGAGATATAAAGTATCGACACAAACCCACTACAACATTCTTTAAAATCCACAAAGTGAATTTATAAACAATATCACGAATCAATTTCACAAATAAAAACATATAATCTTTCGCAACTTAGTTCATCAAATATAATATATCTCACATGACACATCTCATACCGTTTTGAAATCCATTTTATAAATCAGTAAACTTTTGAAATGCTTTTCATAAAACGTTTTTCAAACCATTCACAAATAACCAAAAAGTAGTAATTACTCAGTCTAGATTTATACAAATGACATGTTTTTAATAGTTTGTAATCGCTTTCTAAATATGAGTATACAAGCTCGAAGTAGATCAGCTCTACTCATCTACAAATAAGCTAAATTAAGTTTAAATGCTAACAAAATGATTGGAGAATTATCAAAAAAAGTTTTAAACCTATTGTAATTATGTCAATTCAGTTTTAAACTCTTTTTTTTTTTTTTTCAATTTAGTCCTAAACCTTTTGTATTTGTACTTTCGCCCCCATCCAATTAATTTTGGCCAGTTCGCACTGACGTGATGCTGATCGATGCTTTGACATGACATTTTAAAAATAATATTTTAATAATTTAGATTTTTTTAATAATTTTTTTATTTTCTTTATTTTTTTTTGCCTTCCGCTTCCTCTTCCCCTACCCTTAGCACTAGATCCAGCCAAGCGAGGATGTTGGCGAGGGCCATGATGCCCTTATCCACCGCTGGCGAGGGCATCTTGGCCCTCGCTTGTGGTTGGCAAGGGTCGACTAGTGACCCTAACGAGGGTGTCATAGCCCTCATCTATGGTCGACAAGGGTTGACTGATGACCCTTGCCGACGCTAAAGGTAGGGGAAGGTGAAGGGAAAAAAAAAAATAAAGAAAATAAAAGAAAAAATTATTAAAAATTCAAAAAAATATTAAAATATTATTTTAAAAATGCCACGTCAAGACCGATAGCGGCACGTCGTCTGATAGCAGCATGTCAGCGCCGGCAGACTAAAATTAGTTGAATGAACTAAATTGACACAAATACAAAAAGTTTAGGACTGATTTGATTAAAAAAAAGTTTATGAATGAATTAACACAATTGCAATAAGTTTATGACTTTTTTTGTAATTTCCCCACAAAATGACTCTTACGCGTCAACAAATTGCTTGCCCACAGCAATTATTCAAAGTTATCCGTAGAATGAAGCTCGTGTGCGAAACTTTAAAATTTGGGTCCGATCAAACCGTTACTTCAAATCAACTCCGGTCAAACCTCATAGCTCAATAACCCCATAATCCATAATTTCCATGTAATTCCACAACTTGACTACTCTAAATTGGACTCAAATTTCACATAATATCGGATTTGTACCCTAATTTAGAAACTTGCTCCGATTAGATAAATAAATGGCTGGTAAGTGCAACATGGCGAGGTCTCTGTGGCGTCTACGCATAAATTTCCCTCCTCCTTTCCCTTTCCTCTTCTTCCCTTTTCCTCTCCGCCGCCATCCCTCTCTTTTTCTTCTTCCCCTTTTATCTCTTCGTCAATGTCTTTTTGCTTTAAATAAAGTCGTCTTCTTTTTCTTTTTTTAATTAGCCACTTGATTTGACCAAGTCAACAAATCAAAATATTATAGAACCAGTCCAACGAAGTGTTCTTGTCCGGCAGTGTTGCGCTCACCCGTGTCTTCACGTTGCTCATGTACAATGAGTAGTCCTAGGCTAGGACCCAAACTAGTTGAGCTCTCTCACCAACTCGAAGAGCAGTCCATAAAGTTGTCCATTTTTCAAAGGCAACATTTTAAGAAAAATTGCTAAAAATTGGAGTTTAGGTTGGGTAGAGTTTGCAAGGGATTAGGATTGAGATGATTATGAGTTGTTTATATAACATTGCATAAAAATAGATCAATTTAAATCTTTACTACTTTGGACCAACCGAACCGACCTAGTTGATCAGCTAGCCGTGAGGAGTGGGCATGACCTTCTCCGATTGCATGAATAGACATCATAAGTCTCCCAATAAAAACACTTGCTTAACTCGGGCGTCTACATTTCTTGACCTTTGCTTACTTATTTCATTGGGAGTTTCCAGTGATAGAATCTGCTACAGAACCACAAAATATTTTGTCAAGTGGGCTTCAGCTGGATTTTCTTGGTGAGAACCTTTGAGTCGAAAACTTTTCATTGAGAGGGAGGAGCTAGGGAAAAACTGACGGAAGACTTCATGGCATGGGAAAAGGTTCCATACTCCCCCTTCTTTTACTCTGTTTATGTCATGTTTATGCTGAACTTGGTGATCGCATCCGATACCTTAAGTCCAAGTCAGTCCATTAAAGATGGAGAGAGATTGGTCTCTTCAGACCAAAGCTTTGAGCTTGGGTTCTTCACTCCAGAAAACTCCAAGTACAGGTACTTGGGGATATGGTACAAATTTAGTCCTGAAAAAGTCGTTTGGGTTGCCAACCGAAACAACCCACTCACTGATTTAAATGGTGTTCTCACATTTAGCGATGAGAGGAATCTAGTTGTTCTCAACCGATCAAAGAGCATCATCTGGTCTTCGAATTCATCCAGGGTTTTAAGAAATCCGGTTGCACGGTTGTTCGACTCTGGTAACCTTGTCATTTCAGAGAATATTAGCTCGCATCCTGGTGAATGCTCATGGCAGAGCTTTGACTATCCAACCGACATCCTTTTAGCTGGTATGCGATTGGGATGGAGCCTCAAAACCGGTTTTGAATGGTCTCTCACTTCTTGGAAAAGCACGGATGATCCTTCCTCTGGAGACTATACCTACGGAATAAATGTTAATGGATTGCCCCAACTTGAGGTTCGCAAAAGAGGCTCCACAAAAATATTTCGAGCAGGGCCATGGAATGGATTGCGTTTCATGGGAATTCCAGCAATTGACAGTACCCTTTTGAGGCCTCTCTTTGTTTACAATGACACAGATGTCCATTATGAGTTTGATAATTCCGTGGATGATATCATCACCATGCTCACATTGAATCAGTCTGGTCTTCTGCAACTTCTTCTGAGGAAGAAAGAGAACTCTAGATGGGATGTCATGGTCTCATTTCCCCATGATCCATGTGATAACTATGGGCAGTGTGGTGCTAATGGTGTCTGCAAAAGTAACAAAAACCCTAGATGCCAGTGCTTGCAGGGATTTGTGCCCAAATCCCAAGAAGAGTGGCAGTTATTTAATTCAACCAGAGGGTGCATTAGGAAAGCTCAATTGAATTGCTCTCAAGAACCGGGCTTTCTGAAACTTTCAATGCTGAATCTGCCCGATCTGATAGACTTCTGGTTAAACAAGAACATGAGCCTCGACGAGTGCAAGGTGGAGTGTCTAAAAAACTGTTCTTGTACGGCCTATGCTAATTCAGATGTTAGAGGAGGAGGAAGTGGCTGTTTGATGTGGTTCGGTGATCTCATTGATATAAGAGAATTTGAACAAGACAACTATGTACAATATATCTACATAAAATTATCTAAAGAGCTAGGTAAATATGTACATAGTGATTCAGTTACCCTTTCGCTAGACTATTTCTGGTTACATCCATCAGCTTATGAACAAATTATCGTCCGAAATTAGTTAACACATTTTTTCTTGGCAATTCTAGATTCCATCAAAAGCCCTGTCAATAAGACAAAACTGTCGACTGTCACGGTGGCTTCGGTCGTTTCTGGATTGCTCGTAGCAGCTATAGCATTGAGTATTGTGTGGAAGAGCAGAACGAAAAGAAGAGGTAAGCTTGTTTGTAATTTAGTCCCCTTTAACTGTGAAATTTGCATTGAAATTCTGTAGTCGGACCATGACCAAATTAAATATTAATTCATGTGATAGAGTTCGTCCTTGTAGGCTTACGAGTCGAAGGAAGACATTGATTTACCGTTATATGATTTTTCTACCATTGCCGTTGCTACTGGACATTTCTCACAGACCAACATGATTGGAGCGGGTGGCTTTGGTTCAGTCTACAAGGTAATGAGGTATGCATTTGCAAGTTTACAGAACACGATAAGCTTATTTAATTAAAAAAATAATGCAGGGAAATCTCTCCATGGGTCAAGAAATAGCGGTGAAGAGGTGTCGAAAGGTTCAAGACAAGGCCTTGAAGAATTTATGAATGAAGTACTCCTAATTGCCAAACTTCAGCATAAGAATCTTGTCGGACTTCTTGGCTGTTGCATTGAGGGAGAAGAAAGAATGTTAATATATGAGTATATGCCAAATAAAAGCTTGGATTATTTCATTTTCGGTTCGACCTCCTTGATCCTTTTCATTTCCTTTTCGCTCCACCCCCATTCAGTATGTCATTTGTGCCTCTGCCTGGACAAACAACCAAATGCAAATCAATGCTCTCGAGGAAGATGGTCACTCTCTTTAAGAGTGCCGAGCTTAAATTTTTAAGGCTTACATTGGGTTTGACTGTATGCAGATGATGACAGAAGCTTCTTGTTAGCATGGAAAAGTTGCTTCGACATAGTTTTGGGAATTGCAAGAGGACTTCTTTATCTTCATCAAGATTCAAAACTGCAAGTCATTCACAGAGATCTCAAAACAAGTAATATTTTGTTAGATGCAGACCTCAATCCTAAAATCTCAGACTTTGGCCTTGCAAGAATCTTTGGAGGCAATGAAAGAGAAGCCAGAACGAGAAGAATCATTGGTACCTAGTAAGTTTCTTATCATGATTAACGAGCACTGTCCATGAACAGTGGGTAGATTTAAGTCTCGATATTCTTTATGCAAAGGGCTACATGTCTCCAGAATATGCTTTTGATGGAAAATTCTCTGTGAAATCCGATGTTTTTAGCCTTGGTGTAGTTTTGCTAGAGATAGTAAGTGGCAAAAAGAACAGAGGGTTCTGCCATCCTGATCATCAACACAACCTTCTTGGGCATGTAAGTAAGTACAGTATGGTTGTCCAAACTCATGTCTTTTAGGTGATGTTTAATGACATAAATGGATTTGTCCCAGGCATGGTTGCTGTGGAGCGTAGGTAGGTCCCTGGAGCTTCTACATGAATCTCTATGTGACTCCTTCATTGCATCCCAAGTAGAGAGATGCATTCATGTTGGTTTGCTATGTGTCCAAAAGCTTCCTGGAGATAGGCCAACAATGTCTTCAGTCGTTTTCATGCTAGCGAATGAGGAAGCAATCTTGCCACAGCCTAAACAGCCCGGTTTCTTTATGGAGAGAGAGGCATCTTTAATAAGGGAAGAATTGTACACAAGGAATATCATTACGATCACCATGCCGGAAGGTAGATAAACTTCCCATTGAGGATGTTCCCTGCAGTGTGCAATTCAGAATTTTAGATCAGTTTTCTCAGTGCAAGAAAGTAAATAGGATCAGAAGATTGTGTACATAAATCTGTAGCTAACTCGCAGCTAAGACTGTTGAAAGCGAGATGAGAGCTATAATAAAGGATTGTCGTTTTTATGATTCAGTGGCTCAGGCAACATGGTGAAGGCCTTTTTCTATTGATCGTTGCCAATGATTATTCGTGGAGATAAATCATATAAACTCTATGACCTTTTGAAGGAGCAAGTAATTATATTTACTGCTTCAATTTATTCTTATATGATACATCGATACGTAGTATCCCAATGAATTATTTACACATTTATAAACAATATAAAGTACCTATTGTTTGGTCTTAATTAAATCAGTGCAACAACACTTTCAGTGCATTAATCAAAATGATAAGAATAGCAAATTCTATTGTCCTGATGTTATCTAGTTTTGTCAATTTCGAAATTCAATAAACTGATTCTTTAGCATGTGGGCTAGCACTAACTTGCCTGGACTTCGTAGTTCCCAAGTTGAAATTGTCAAATATATCGTCTCATGACAGCAAGAAAGAGGAAAGAGAAAAAAAGAAAGCAATGTGGAATTTCAGACAAATTTATCACCCAATCTAACCATGAAGAGAATTAGTTAATGGTTGATATCTAATACATAATTATGTTAAATAGTCTTCCTAATTAAATTTGGGCTAGTGATAATTAGATGTGAACTAAGGAACTTAAATGTGTGTTCGTAAAATTCTAAACTCAAGTGCACGTGTCGAATAAATAATATAATGATGAGAAAAAGTATCGTCCCACGGAGATCGATGATTAATAAACCAATTAATTACTAAAATAGACTAATTCTAAAATTTATCTAACAGATCAAAATATAATTAAGAATAAATTAAAAAACGAAATTTGTAGACTAAATGCAATAAATCGATAAGATAAATATGTTAGAGCATCCGATTTCACCATAACCACTAGATATGAATTTCAGATTATTATGAATACAAGAATATATCAAACATGTAATAGCGGAATTTCCTAATCTATTTACTATCATATCTCTAGGTATAGCAAACGTACTCAGCTTATTAATCCACTATATCTCTATGTGAATTAAAATAAGCATAAGTGCATTAAAAACTATGAATATTCCCGGCTTATAATGAGTCTTTTTGGTCACTTTATCACCGAAAGCTACACAAATAATGCGGTATATTTCTATCCACGTTTAATTCATGGTTATAGATTATAATGAGTAATTGCATATTATCACTTCTCAGTCTCAAACATGCACATCAAATTATTCAAGTGGTGGCCAGTCACTCAAAAGCATTAAACGCAATAATATATAACTCACATGAATGAAATCAATTGTAAAACATAAAAATCATGAAATTCACATCATCATGGTTAGGCTACATCGTAGCCCTAACAAAAGAAAATTAGAACATAGTAGAAGAAAAAATAAAAATATAGATCAAACCTAGCATCTTGAATCAAAGGACAAGAATTCTGTCACCACTTTTATCTTCTATTCAAAATACTTGAAAAACTCTCAAAAGAATGAAAAAACGATCTAACTCCCCTAACTGCTCTCTCTGTCTCTATTTATAGGATATATCCAAGATATCTATCTCCCAACGCTTGCAGATAACATTAGGGAACAAAATCAAGAATTTCCTGATTTGATATCCATATTCCACTGCTGCTTTTATTTGAATTCCTGATAGTTGCCATTATTTTCCTTATCCTCTCTATATCTCATTATTCTGCATAAATAAGGAAAATTCAAATAATCAAAAGAAAATCCAAATATTTTCTCATAGATAATGTATTAATTACTGCCTAAAATAGGTAAAATAACTCTATTTTTATAAAGTTATCAAACCCCCAAACTTAACATTTTGCTAGTCCTCGAGCAAAAGTAATACATAACATGTACTCAACCTAACAACCTTCTCCATGACATCTTTCCATAATTGCTCAAATTCACAATTCAAAGAAAAACAGAAATTTCATCCAAACATTGAAATCGATTTATAAGTTAAGACAAATTCTAATTATATGATCCAAGTGTGTGTGTGAGAGTTCTCATCTTTTTCGAATTATATGCAATCCAGATAAATTCACATTGACATGTAACCTCTCAAAAATTCTCAATAATTATGACCAAATTTCATAGGTTTGCTTTTCATTCCTCTCTCCACTAATGTAAGCTAATCATCCAACCAAAAATCAATAGGATTTTTCTCGGGTTGTAATGTAAGGCTGGGCTAAAGGTGAGATAATGGTAATTTTAAGCTCAAATCACCCATCAACACATTGATTTCTAGGATTTAATTAGAGCCAATGTCACAATCTAATTTCACTCATTCAAGATAATTTTTCTGCCACCATATATCACAATTCCTTTTTTTTTTTCTTTTGATTTTTTTTCTCTTTTTTTTTTTTTTTGAATTGCTTTATGGTGGAGTTTCTCCCAAAGTCCCTCCTAATATAACATGAAAATTTCCAACCCATTGAGTATCCAAAAGGCTCACTCAATTGAAAGTTGGATAGGAAACCATAAAATCAATTTTTTTTTTGACAGTACACTCCATACAACCATAGCAATCACTTTTTTTTTTTCATACTCCATCATTCCTCCCAAATTTCTATCAAGCTCAAATAATTTTTTTTATCCAAAAAGAAAATCAACGTGTTCACAGGGCATGTGATAATGATATAATTTGATCAAGGCTAGGCTAAACATATATGGGTGCTAATGAAAAATTGGGTAATAATTAAGGCTCAACGGGATGTCTAGGGATAAATAAATAGGGTTGCCTTGAAAGGCTCAATCGATCCAAAAACTGCCTAAATCATTTTCTTAGTTAGATTTAGCTTAGGATTTCGCCTCAAGAGAAAATCAAACAAATTCTAAGATTTGGGTGAAATCTAAGAAAATCACATACTTCACATGAATGTTCTCTAGATTTACACACAATTAAAAAATTAAGGACTTTTAGTGCTCGGTAAATGGTTCAACATAATCATAATTAAGATTAACTCACACATCAATTGCAAGTTTAAATAAAATTGAAATTTTCCTAAGAATCATAAAAATTCACAACCAGGAAAGCAATCATGATAAAAAAAATTATCCAAAAATTTGTCTGCCCCCCAAACTTGAATGAAGTAGTGTCCTCAATGCGAAAATAGAAATAGGAAGAAGAAAACTCCCCTGGTTATAGGATAAGTCCATAGATGACCTTGACGATTAAACTCTTGAAAGGTGCTCCCTAAAAATTAACCTGGATAAAACAGAGAAAAGTTAATCTTTTTTTTTTTTTTTTTTTTTGCAAAACATAAACTTAAAAATAAATAAAAACATAATTAAAATGCTTGGGTTGCCTCCCAAGAAGTGCTTTATAGTTTTTAGCCAAACTATCTCAGATGTCACTAATCTGAAGGATGAAGTTCAAAGGTGGTCTTCTGCTTGTTGTAACCACCTTCAAAGTAGGGCTTCCAACGTTGACCATTCACTACTTCTTGCATCAGGTTCAAACGCCTCTGAGGTTGGATAGTAGGTTTATATAGTTTCTCCATCAAATCTGTCAAAGAAGAAAATATAATTACCGGTAAAGAAGAAACTCTATCTAAATAAGCATATTTCAAATGAGAAGGTAAGGGTTTGAGCTCAAGGATTGGAGGTTCTTCAATTGATGGTTTAGGTTTTATAATTCGTTATCCCAACTCCTCAAATTTAATTGCCTTTTGCCTTGAATATGGTGGGATTGCCTCCATGAAATTTGCATACTCCTTTATCTCCTCATTCTGAATATCTTTGTCCCTTAGTTGAACCAGACATGTTTCAAGTGGATCTTCAAAAATATTTTCCTGAAAAACCTTATTCACCAATTTGTCGACCGTCTCAACTCTAAAACAAGAATTATCATCAGATGGATATTTCATTGCTTTAAAAACATTAGATGAAACAAGATCATCTTGAACTCTAAGAATTAACTTCCCTTGTTGTACATCAATAAGAGCTCTTCCTGTTGCTAGAAAAGGTCGATCTAAGATAAGTGGTACCTCAAAATCTTCCTCTATGTCAAGAACTATGAAATCTGCAAGAAAGATAAATTTGTCAACTTTTATCAAAACATCTTCCACAATACCTCTCGGATATTTAATTGATCGATCAACCAGTTGAAGTGACACTGTGGTTGTTTTTACCTCGCCCAATCCTAATTTTTTGAAAACTGAATAAGGCATTAGATTAATACTTACACCTAAATCACATAATGCTTTTTCAAAGTAAGAATTCCCAATAGTGCAAGGAATAGTAAAACTCCCTAGATCTTTTAATTTCGGAGGCAATTTGTTTTGTAGGATGGCCGAACACTCCTCGTTTAACTTCGTAGTTTCATAATCCTCCAATTTCCTTTTGTTTGCCAAAATCTCCTTCAAAAATTTTGCATAACTAGGCATTTGCACTAAAGCATCTACAAAAGGAATGTTAATGTGTAATTTTTTAAATACATCAAGAAATTTAGAAAATTGTTTATCTATTTTGTGTTGCTGGAGTCGTTGAGGGAATGGAATTGGCGGCACATATGGCTTGGGATTATCTGGAAAAAGTTTACTCTTGCTTGTCTCCTTTGATTGTTTATTGACCACCTCTTCCTTGTCTCTAACAATCTCTTCTTCTCCCACTTGTTTACCACTTCTCAAGATAATAGCCTTTATGTTTTCAATTGGATTTTCTTTGTGTTGCTCGGCAAAGAACCCCGTTGCCTTCCTGACATCATGATTGCTAACTGACCCACTTGCATCTCCAGATTTTTGATTGAAGCCTCCTGATTTTGAAATCTCACATCCGTGCTTTTGATGAAGTCATCAGTTGTGTTAGCAAATTTGGTGACTATATCTTCCAAATTTGACTTTGTCTCTTCTGATTGTTTGCATCAAAGTGGTCTTGTCACATTCTGATTATTCCATGAAAAATTTGGATGATTGCGTCATCTCGGATTGAATGTGTTGGAGTAGGGATTATTCTATGACCTGTTAAAATTCCCAACAAAGTTAGAATTTTCACTAGGTTGTTTGAAAGTATTACCTACCTGACACTCTGTGCTAACATGTCCTCCACCATAAAAATCACATGTCAAATTGTGCAGCAATTGCAGCAAAAGCATCAACTTCATGAACTCCACTAACTTTTCACATTGGTCTCTCAGTAGGCCACTGATAACTATTGGACGCCATCTCCTCTAATAGATTGTAGGCTTCTTCTGGTATTTTATTATTTAAAGTCCCCCTACAGCTGCATCAATCATAGAACTAAGATTTGCACTAGAGCCATTATAAAAATTTTGTACCTGCATCCATACCGGTAGTCTGTGATGTGGGCATCTCCTAAGAAATTCTTTGAATCTTTCACATGCTTCATATAATGATTCATTATCCATTTGCATAAAATTAGTAATATCATTACGCATCTTCGCAGACTTTACAGGTGGAAAGAACTTACCAAGAAATTTTTGAGCCATATCTTTTTATGTAGTAATTGATCCTGCAAGAAGAGAAGAAAGCCAATTCTTAGCTTTGTCTCTAAGAGAGAATGGAAATAATCTCAATCTAATAACATCATCTGTAACTCCATTATATTTAATGGTGTCATAGATTTCAAGAAAAGCGTCGATGTGAGCGTTTGGATCATCACTTGGTACCCCCACAGAATTGCACTGATTGTTAAAGCATCTAAATGAGTGACGGCTTGATCTCAAAGTTGTTTGCTTGAATTGCAGGTCTTCTGATACTTGATGTGGTGCCTTGAACTGTTGGCACGGCATAATCTCTTAAGAGTCTACGTGGATTTTCATTCTCACCGTCTGCCATCTTAGCGTGATTTCTCTGTTCTCTCAGTTGCCTTTTGAATGTACGCTCGATTTCTGGATCAAGTTCAACAAGTTCCCCTTGTTGGCTATGTGTCATAAACCGATATACACCCTGAAAAATAAAACAAAATGAAAGCTAAATTAAACTTAGAATTATTTGGTATCAATATTAATTAGTATTAAACAAACGATCCCCGGCAACGGCGCCAAAAACTTGTTCGTAAAATTCTAAACGTGCACGTGTTGAACAAATAATATAATGATGAAAAAAAGTATCGTCCCACGGAGATCGATGATTAATAAACCAATTAAATATTAAAATAGACTAATTCTAAAATTTATCTAACAGATCAAAATATAATTAAGAATAAATTAAAAAAAGAAATCTGTAGACTAAATACAATAAATCGATAAGATAAATATTTTAGAGCATCCGATTTCACCATAACTACTAGATATGAATTTCAGATTATTATGAATACAAGAACGATATCAAACATGTGATAGTGGAATTTCTTAATCTATTTACTATACTATCTCTAGGTATAGCAAACGTACTCGGCTTATTAATCCACTATATCTCTATGTGAATTAAAATAAGCATAAGTGCATTAAAAACTATGAATATTCCCGGCTTACAATGAGTCTTTTTGACCACTTTATTGCCGAAAGCTACACAAATAACGCGGTATATTTCTATCCACATTTAATTCATGGTTATAGATTATAATGAGCAATTGCATATTATCACTTCTCAGTCTCAAACATGCACATCAAATCATTCAAGTGGTGGCCACTCACTCAAAAGCATTAAACACAATAATATATAACTTACATGAATGAAATCAATTGTAAAACATAAAAATCATGAAATTCACATTATCATGGTTAGGCTATATCGTAGCCCTAACAAAAGAAAATTAAAACATAGTATAAGAAAAAATAAAAATATAGATCAAACCCAGCATCTTGAATTAAATGACAAGAATTCTGTCACCACTTTTGTCTTCTCTTCAAAATACTTGAAAAACTCTCAAAAGAATGAAAAAACAATCTAACTCCCCTAGCTGCTCTCTTTGTCTCTATTTATAGGATATATCCAAGATATCTATCTCCCAATGCTTGTAGATAACATTAAGGAACAAAATCAAGAATTTTCTGTTTTGATATCCATCTTCCATTGCTGCTTTTATTTGAATTCCCGATAGTTTCCATTCTTTTCCTTATCCTCTCTATATCTCATTATTCTGCATAACAAGGAAAATTCAAATAATCAGAAGGAAATCCAAATATTTTTTCATAGATAATGCATTAATTACTGCCTAAAATAGGTAAAATAACTCTATTTTTGTAGAGTTATCAATGTGTGAGAATCATAGTAAGCTAGACCTTAATGTTTCTTTATTATGTTCTCGAGTTACAGAAAGCATTTGCTTAAAACAATCTGAAAAGTTTGTGAAAGCATTGTGGTATGTGTAGATTTATATATATTGATTGCTTGCATATTGAGGACTATTTAGCACAAGAGTATCAAATGAGTTTCCTATTTTTAATGACATAGACCATCTTTAAAATGATATGATATGTACTGTGAAAAGATATCACTAGTTTGTTTCGATTTAATATCAAATCCATCTCCACATTTGTCCTTTTTTCTCTTACGCTTCTCTCTTTTAGAAACACCAAACAACATCTCAAGGTTTGCCGTTGGAGATCTCTTTACATCTATATTTACAATAATGCCATTTCATTTCCGAAAATGCCCCCACCCAAGTCATAAATTTTCAACCACACCCAAATCTGAAACCAAACTGAAAAAATAACCACATAACTCTAAGCTTAGTTACTGCTCATTGGTTGCCGTCATGGCCACCCCACAATGGTGGCGGTGGTAGTGGCAAACGGTGATGGGTAATAAAAGAGGCGAGGGTTTGTGGGTGATGGGGAAGAAGGTTTGTGAGAGATTTGGAGGATTATATTTCAAAGAGTGGTAAGTTTGTCATTTTAGCAATACGATATTTTCAGAGGATGGTAAGTGGTATTTTTTTTTTTTCAAATAGAGGAGGGTAAGTAGTAATGGCTGGAAAGTAAGGATGGTTTTTGGTATTTTTCTTTTCTTTTATTTCATTGAGAAAAATTATGAACAACTAATGACTAAGGTAGCTCCATGAATCTACATCTTCCTTAAAATTACATTCAAATCATTTCAGACCAAATAAATTTCTCTAAGCCAGAGTACTTAGAGAACCTAAACAAAATGAAAAGAAATTTATCATCGCGATAATCGTCAGCAATAAGCAGCCCCCAGTAGTCAACCAAGTGCTTTGGCATAGTTGCTTGTCTTCCAAAAGAAGCTGCGGGATCAGTGGCAATAAAACGATTTTCCAAAGCTGAAGCAATTGAAAGCTGAAATTCAATGAACAATTGTCATTTGATTACTTATGGGAGGTTCCAACCCTAAATTTGTCAAATGTAAATAGTTGATGGACCAAAACAAGCAAAAAAAAAAAAAAAAAAAGACAACAATAACAACAAAAGGGTCAAATGTATGTATCGTCTTATGACCGCTATGATGCTCAGCAGAAGGGTCCCGTGGTGACTTTTGAGAAGTTTATCACGTTTCCATACATTTTGACCGGACAAATTGTCCCAAATTTTTCCATTCCGTGGGCTTCCGGTTCAAACTCAAGTGACAAGTGAAAGCCTGAGGTGGGGATCTCTTTGGCGCCAGAGTGAGGGACCATCACGGTGGACGGTAGCTATGGTGGTGGTGGGGTGCCACCGGTGAGAAACGCTAAGGATAGTGAGTCTAACCCAAGGTGTGGTTCTCTTCGTGCATGAAAATTGTTAAGTTAATTTTTAAAATTATATAGCCAATCTGGTTCATTCCACCTCTTATGCCGGATTTCTTATCTGGCTTTTTATTAGGATGTATCTGGATTAATCCGATCTGGACAATGTCACCAAACATCGGATATAAAAATGTATTATCTTATCCGGACTTAAATTCAAACCACCCAACACAGCTTAAATGTTTGTGGTGAGACGTCATCTGGAAACTGCAACAAAATGACATGCAAGTCCTTGGTGGTGCTTATAATTTTGAATGCCTCTGAATTTATGGGATTAGACTGATAACTAAATCGCTCCCTTGTTGCCAAACTTGTGTTTTCACATCTTCCTTAGATTAACACAGCCCGAATAATTTTGGGCTTCAAAATTTTTCAGTTGTCACCCTGTCTGTGGGCTGTAATTGAACCATGAGGAGAAAGGTATGACTTTAATGCTTCGCATGAATAGACATCGTAAGTCTCCTAGTCAACCACACTTGACAGCTTAACTTGGTCGTCTGGATCTCCCGATGGTCTGATATCGTATCCCACTAGGAATAGCTAGTGATGGATTCTGCAATAAATGTTAGGAGTACCCTGTCGGGTAGGCTTCAGCCAGATCTACTTGGTGAGAACCTTTGAGTTTACAACTTGTAATTGAGAGGGAAGAGCCAGGGAAAGAAAAAACAGAAGGCTTTATGGCATTCGAAAAGCTTCCTTATTACCCCTTCTTTTACTCTATTTTTGGCATGTTTGTGCTGAACTTGTCGATCGCATCTGATACCTTAAGTTCAGGCTGGTCCATTAAAGATGGAGAGAAGTTGGTGTCTTCTGACCAAAGCTTTGAGCTTGGTTTTTTCTCTCCTGGCAACTCCAAGAACAGGTACTTCGGCATGTGGTGCAAGATCTCTCCAGAAACAGTTGTTTGGGTTGCCAACAGGGACAAGCCACTTACGGATTCACATGGTTTTCTCACGTTTAGCCATGATGGAGATCTAGTTCTTGTCGACCAATCGAAGAGTGTTGTCTGGTCTTCAAATTTGTCCAGGGTTGTGAAAAATCCCGTTGCTCAGCTCTTAGACACTGGAAATCTTGTCCTTAGAGAGAATTCTAGTTTGAATTCTGATGACTATAGATGGCAGAGTTTTGATCATCTGTCAGACACTCTACTACCTGGTATGAAATTAGGATGGGACGTGAAAATTGGTTTCGAAAGGTGTCTGACTTCTTGGAAAAGCAAGGATGACCCTTCCCCTGGAGATTATACTTTTAGGTTGAACATTAATGAATTGCCTCGATTTGAACTCATCAGCTTAGGATCTGGCAAGATATATCGGACAGGACCACAGTTTGGAATACAATATAATGGTTCTTCAATGGCATCGAATCCAGTGATCAAGCCATTGTTCTTCTATGGTGAAAATTAAATGTATCTTCTATATGAAGTTAGAAAAAGCGAATTTATCGTAAGACTACTAACCAACCATTCCGGGTGGCTCCAGCTCTATGTCGCAAGTACAAGAAGCAATGCCTGGAATATCATGTACTCGATAACCAATTATAAATGTGATGCTTACGGTGCTTGTGGAGCCAACGGTATATGTAGAATTAATAGAGATCCAATATGTGATTGCTTAAATGGTTTTGTACCGAAGTCTCCAGAACAATGGGATCTCCTCAATTGGTCTGGTGGATGCACAAGGAAAATACCAATAAATTGTTCAAAAGAAGAAGGGTTCCTCAAACTTGCAAACGTGAAAATTCCTGACATGCTGGAGTTCTGGTTGAACAACAACATGAGCCTCAAGGAATGTGAGGCCGAGTGCTTAAAGAACTGTTCTTGTACAGCTTATGCTAATTCAGATGTTAGAGGAGTTAGCGGCTGTTTCCTGTGGTTTGGAAGCCTACTTGACGTTAAGGAGTACAAAGAAGATAACTATGGGCAAGCTCTGTACATCCGCCTACCAAAATCTGAACTTGGTACTAATTTTGCCGATCTTGCATTTTTTTCTAGACATTCTATCTTCTAACTAGCTTATTCAGGAACAGCACCTCAAAGTTTGCATTTAATATTCTCAGTCTCTATCCTAGATTTCGTTCATAATTCTGCCAAGAAGAAAAGGATGGTCATCGCCATACTGATGTCGGCTATTGCTCCTTTGTTTCTCTCGGCCACGGCATACTGTCATCAATCCAGAATCGCAGAATAAAGAGCAAAGGTCAGTATAATTGGTTCTACGAATGTACACCTCCACAATATACTAAGAGACATTAAGGCCCCTTCGTGTTTTTAACGTGGGTTGCGCCATACATTTTTATAGTAAGTGGTCTTTCTTAGGTTGGAAAATCAAGGAGGAAGATGTTGATTTGCCACTTTTTGATCTGGCTACCATTGTTAATGCTACGAACGGTTTTTCTGAGGATAGTTTGATTGGAGCTGGTGGATTTGGTCCAGTTTACGAGGTAACAAGCCATGCATATTCCAAGGCGAGGTTAGCTGCAGATAGGATGATCATATTTTATTGTTTAGCATGTATACTCTATATGCAATATGCAGGGCAATCTTTTTACCGGACAAGAAGTAGCAGTGAAGAGACTGTCAAGAGATTCAAGACAAGGTCTTGAAGAGCTCAAGAATGAAACAATTCTCATAGCCAAACTTCAACACCGGAATCTTGCGGGGCTTCTAGGCTGTTGCATGGAGAGGGACGAAAGGATTTTGGTCTATGAGTACATGCAAAACAAGAGCTTGGATTATTTTATCTTTGGTTAGTTCTCTAGACCCTATATTCACAGGTGTTCATGACGCACTGAACTTAATTCCTCTGGTTGACTAAACTTATCTGCATGTGTAGATCGTGAAAAATGCTTACTGTTAGACTGGGAAAAACGTTTTGACATCACCATTGGGATTGCGAGAGGTCTTCTCTATCTACACCACGATTCTAGACTTCAAGTAATTCACCGTGATCTTAAAGCTAGCAACATTTTACTGGATGGTAACCTAAGCGGTAGAATCTTGGATTTTGGGTTGGCAAGAATTTTTGCATGCAATGAGAAAGAAGCAACGACAAAGAGAATCATTGGAACCTAGTAAGAACTCATCTTTTCAGCAAATCTCTGGATATGACCGTATATTTTGCTAAAAGACTAATACATTGCCATTACAGTGACTATATGTCCCTTGAATATGCATTCGATGGAAAATTCTCTGTGAAATCCGATGTCTTTAGCTTTGGTGTGCTTTTGTTGGAGATTGTAAGAGGCAAAAGAAACAGAGGATTCTGCCATCCAAATCATCACCATAACCTTCTCGGACATGTAAGAGAAAAGATCCAGAGCATATGTTGTTCTCTTTCCCTCACGTCTCTCTTTTCGTCTTGCATTTCTGAGCCCGAGATGCTATTTTTCAGGCATGGTTGCTTTGGATTGAAGACAGAGCCATGGAACTTGTTGATGAATGCTTGCGCGATTCAGTGGAACCTCAAGTACAAAGATATATACATATCGGCTTGTTATGTGCGCAGAAGTTCCCCAACGATAGACCAGCGATGTCCTCTGTAGTCGCCATGTTAGGAAATGAAAGTGCAAGCTTGCCTCGACCTAAGCAGCCTGGTTTCTTTATGGAAAGAAGTTCAATGGACTTAAGCGCAACCCCAGCACATGAAGAACTCCATTCTGTTAATGCAGTCACGGTGACGATGTTGGATGATCGGTAGTGTAACTTTGTGAGGAAATGCGAATAGATCTGAGAAATGTCATTAATCGTTTATCTCATTTTTTGTCCAAGACTTTTCTTAATTCACGATCAATGTATGCTGGTCCAAAAAACCATTGACCACAGAGGTGCGATCAAATCGGTAGAATTTTTTTTTCCCTTCTTCCAAGTGACAGTTTAACGTATGATTTATGTGCTTTGGAAGTTTCACATGCATGCCAGGAATGATATCTTCTTTGGTCGCGGAAATTGCCTGACCCTTTAGCTGGTATGAAAGTTGGATGGAGCTTGAAAATCGGTTTTCGAACGGTACCTGATTTCTTGGGTAAGCATGGATGATCCTTCCTCTGGAAACTATGCCTATGGTATAAAATATCAACGAGCGGGCCCAATTTGAAGTGTTCAACGAAAACTTCATGTTGTGAAGGAAAACAAAATCCATTTCACAAAATTATTAATGGCAAACTAGGGAAAATTAGTTCTTGAATAAGGATCTACGGTAAAAAATAATTTGAATGAGTCACATTTTTCTATCACTAACTAATTGTTAATAAAAAAGAAAAGTTTGTTCAGAACTTTTCTTTACATTTTCCTACAAAAGAGAATTTGCATAGCAAAGGAAAATTGTGTTTATGATAACACGTGCGCATGGCACGAGTTACTTCTCTAGTACTTTATATTTGGATCTTGATTTACATAGTTAATGAAATTAACAGAATATCTCATAAATCTGATTTTGATCTGATTGAGATGGGAAATAAGTAGGAGGCTGTGATTAACATATCCCAGGGGTGTAAGAAATCAACAGAATTTTGTCCCAAAGATAGATGAGGAGTATCTGTTAGAACTTTTGGTAGCGAGATGAGAATTCCGGGGTCTAGCTCTACAGCGAATGACAAAACTATGATTTTTCTCTTTGACTTGACCGGAATGGTGGAGCAATGTAATGTGGACCCTATATATGAATAGTGCCCTCTTTATTCAAACGTTGGTGGGGAATTTCTTGTGATAACTGTAGGTCTTGTGAAGTTGACCCTCTTGACTTTTGTGTACGCTTCTCGGCTTCTTCTGCTTTTTAGTAAGGTCTAGAGCAATGAGCACGCATGTTGAATTTGCATGCCGGCATCCTCTTCTATACGCTATGAATTCCACGTAGAATTTGTTAACTCCATTGGAATGTGTAAAACATTGTCGCCGCAATTAACAAACGATTTCAATCTAGGAAAGATATATTAGCTGCACAGTTCAGTTTATATCAGCAGATCATTGTGTGTTGGTACTTCATACATAGACTTGTTACAATCCGATGATTTTTCTAAGAATGTGCACCATGTCAAATCGAGTCAACATTGGTGTCTAATTCCTTCCATGACTAACGGTATTTTCATGCTTCTTACTTGAGGAATGCAAAAAAGAAAGGGCTTTACTAATATAACAATCTTTAAGTTATTGTGAGAATAACATTTAGTTGTGAATCACAAATTCTTAAAATAGTGGATCTCACAATAATTTATAATTATTCTTTTATTTGATTTTTTGTGATCCAGAATAGACTGTTTTTTTTTTTTTTAATAGTAAATTGAAGGCTATCACGCAATATTTTCTCAAATAGCATGAAAAATAAACTACTGGGATTCGCCCTAGTGGCCACCCTTCCAACATGGAAAGGGGAGGGGGTGGAGACGTGTAAGTTTCAGGAGTGAGTTTCGACTCCCACGCCCTGCAAGAGGCAGGACAAAAGTCTGAGAATGAGTGTAGAATAGGAATAGAGTAGGATTGACAAAAAATAAATAAATAAATAAAAGTTTCAATTTTTAGGGGGTTGCGAGTCTACACCACTTTCCTTAAATCGGACTTTCCAGAGGGGTCTTCTGTCCCCGCTCTAGTCTTCGCAGCCTGGCTTCTCCCATCTCCATCTTAATTCTCCTTCTTCCCTTTTCCTCTCCGCCGCCATCCCTCTCTTTTTCTTCTTCCCCTTTTATCTCTTCGTCAATGTCTTTTTGCTTTAAATAAAGTCGTCTTCTTTTTTCATTTTTTTATTAGCCAATTGATTTGACCAAGTCAACAAACCAAAATATTATAGAACCAGTCCAAGGAGGTGTTCTTGTTCGGCAGTGTTGCGCTCACCCGTGTCTTCACGTTGCTCATGTACAATGTGTAGTCCTAGGCTAGGACCCAAACTAATCGAGTTCTCTCACCAACTCAAAGAGCTAGTCCATAAAGTTGCCCATCTTTCAAAGGCAACATTTTAAGAAAAATTGCTAAAAATTGGAGTTTAGGTTGGGTAGAGTTTGCATGATATTAGGATTGAGACGATTATGAGTCATTTACATAGCATTGCATAAAAATAGAACAATTTAAATCTTACTACTTTGGACCAACCGAACTGACCTAGTTGATGGGCTAGCCGTGAGGAGTGGGCATGACCTTCTCCCATTGCATGAATAGACATCATAAGTCTCCCAATAAAAACACTTGTCAAACTTGGGCGCCTACATTTCATGACCTTTGCTTGCTCATTTCATTGGGAGTTTCCAGTGATAGAATCTGCTATAGAATCACAAAATATCTTGTCAAGTGGGCTTTAGCTGGTAGGGCAAAAGTCTGCGAGTAAGTGTAGAGTAGGAATAAAGTAGGACTGATTAAAAAAAAAAAAAAAAGTGGGCTTCAGCTGGATTTTCTTGGTGAGAACCTTTGAGTCGAAAACTTTTCATTGAGAGGGAGGAGCTAGGGAAAAACTGACAGAAGACTTCATGGCATTGGAAAAGGTTCCATATTCCCCCTTCTTTTACTCTGTTTATGTCATGTTTATGCTGAACTTGGTGATCGCATCCGATACCTTAAATCCAGGTCAGTCCATTAAAGATGGAGAGATTGGTCTCTTCAGGCCAAAGCTTTGAGCTTGGGTTCTTCACTCCAGAAAAATCCAAGTACAGGTACTTGGGGATATGGTACAAATTTAGTCCTGGAAAAGTCGTTTGGGTTGCCAACCGAAACAACCCGCTCACTGATTCAAATGGTGTTCTTACATTTAGTGATGAGGGGAATCTATTTGTTCTCAACCGATCAAAGAGCATCATCTGGTCTTCAAATTCATTCAGGGTTTTAAGAAACCCAGTCGCACAGTTGTTGGATTCTGGTAACCTTGTCGTTTCAGAGAATACAAGTTCACATTCTGGTGAATGTTCATGGGAGAGCTTTGACTATCCAACTGACACCATTTTAGCTGGTATGCGATTGGGATGGAGCCCCAAAACCGGTTTCGAATGGCGTTTGACCTCTTGGAAAAGCAAGGATGATCCTTCCTCTGGAGACTATACCTACGGAATAAATGTTAATGGGTTGCCCCAATATGAAATGCTCAAAAGAGGCTCCACAAAAACATATCGATTGGGGCCATGGAATGGATTCCGCTTCATGGGAACTCCAGCGATTGAGAGTACCCTTTTCAATGCGTCGTTTGTTTACAATGAGACAGACGTATATTCTGAGTTTGAATCTTCAAGGGATGATATCATCACCATAATCACGTTGAATCAGTCTGGTTTTATTCAACGTCTTCTAAGGAAGAAAGAGAGCTCTACATGGGATGTCATGACCTCAAAACCCAGGGATCCATGTGATAACTATGGGCAGTGTGGTGCTAATAGTGTCTGCAAAAGTAACAAAGACCCTAGATGCCAGTGCTTGCAGGGATTCGTGCCTAAATCCCAAGAAGAGTGGCAGTTATTTAATTCAACCAGTGGGTGCGTTAGGAAAGCTCAGTTGAATTGCTCTCAAGAACCAGGCTTGCTTAAACTTTCGATGCTAAATCTGCCCGATCTGATCGACTTCAGGGTAAACAAGAAAATGAGCCTTGAGGAGTGCAAGGTGGAGTGTCTAAAGAAGTGTTCTTGCACAGCTTATGCTAATTCAGATGTTAGAGTAGGAGGAAGTGGCTGTTTGATGTGGTTTGGCGATCTCATTGATGTAAGAGAATTTGAACAAGACAACTATGTACAAACTATCTACATAAAATTATCTGCGTCTGAGTTAGGTAAATATGTACGTAGTGATTCAGTTAGCAACCACTTTTATACGCTGCGATGATCTTGCTTTTTTTAAAAGTATGTACATAGTAAATGCTGGATTAATCATGATCTTGTACCCAACTATTTACTCGTTTGCTTATCCTTTTGCTGGAATAATTTTGGTTACATCCATCAGCTTATGAACATATTGCCGTCTGAAATTAGTTAACACACTTTTTCTTGGCAATTCTAGATTTCATCCTGAGCCCTCTCAATAAGAAAATGCTGTTGACTGTCACGGTGGCTTCAGTCATTTCTGGATTGCTCATAGCAGGTGTAGCATTGAGTATTATGTGGAAGAGCAGAATGAAAAGAAGAGGTAAGCTTGTTTGTAATTTAGTCCTCTTTTAACTGTGAAGATTTGCATTGAAATTCTGTTGTCGGACCATAACCAAATTAAATATTGCTTTCATATGATAGATAGAGTTCATCCTTGTAGGCTTACAAAGGCAGAAGGAAGACATTGATTTACCATTATATGATTTTTCTACCATTGCCGTTGCTACTGGACATTTCTCACAGACCAACATGATTGGAGTGGGTGGCTTTGGTTCAGTCTACAAGGTAATGAGCTATGGATTTGCAAGTTTACAGAACACGATAAGCTTATTCAATTGAAAAAATAATGTAAGGAAATCTCTCAATGGGTCAAGAAATAGCGGTGAAAAGGCTATCGAAAGGTTCAAGACAAGGCCTTGAAGAATTTATGAATGAAGTTCTCCTAATTGCCAAACTTCAGCATAGGAATCTTGTCGGACTTCTTGGCTGTTGCATTGAGGGAGAAGAAAGAATGTTAATATATGAGTATATGCCAAATAAAAGCTTGGATTATTTCATTTTCGGTTTGTCCTGCTTGATCCTTTTCATTTCCATTTCGCTCCACCCCCCCAGCTATTAGTCAGTATGTCATTTGTACCTTTGCTTGGACATACATCCAAATGCAAATCAATAAACTCATTTTCTTTAGAGTGCCGAGCTTAAGTGTTTAAGACTTACATTGGGTCGACTGTATGCAGATGATGACGGAAGCTTCTTGTTAGCATGGAAGAGTCGCTTTGACATAGTTTTAGGAATTGCGAGAGGTCTTCTCTATCTTCATCAAGATTCAAAACTACAAATCATTCACAGAGATCTCAAAACCAGCAATATTTTGTTAGATGCGGACCTCAATCCTAAAATCTCAGACTTTGGCCTTGCAAGAATCTTTGTAGGCAATGAAAGAGAAGCAAGAACAAAAAGAATCGTTGGTACCTAGTAAGTTTCTCATCTTGATTAACAAGCAATGTTCATAAATATTGGGTAGATTTAAGTCGCGATATTCTTAATGCAGTGGCTATACGTCCACGAAATATGCTTTTGATGGAAAATTCTCTGTAAAATCCGACGTTTTTTTGTCTTGGTGTGATTTTGCTGGAGATAGTAAGTGGCAAAAGGAACAGAGGGTTCTGCCATTCTGATCATGAACACAATCTTCTTGGGCATGTAAGTAATTACAATATGGTTGTCCAGACTCTTTTCTTTTATATGATATTTAATGACATGAATAGATTTGTCCTAGGCATGGTTGCTGTGGAGCGTAGGCAGGTCCTTGGAGCTCCTGCATGAATCTCTATGCGACTCCTTCATTGCATTCCAAGTTGAGAGATGCATTCATGTCGGTTTGCTATGTGTGCAAAAGTTTCCTGGAGATAGGCCAACAATGTCTTCAGTCGTTTTCATGTTAGCAAATGAGGAAGCAATCTTGCCCCAGCCTAAACATCCCGGTTTCTTTATGGAGAGACTTCCATCGAGCACAGAGGCATCTTTAATAAGGGAAGAATTGTACGCAAGGAATATGGTTACGATCACGATGCCGGAAGGTCGATAAATTTCCCATCGAGGATGATCCCTGCAATGTGGAATTTAGAATTTTAGGTTAGCTTTCTCGGCGCATGAAGGTAAAAAGCATCAGAAGATTGTGTACACAAATCTGTGGCTGCCTTGGAGCGAGTACAGTTAAAAGCGAGACGAGGGCTACAATAAAGGATTCTCGTTTTTATGATTCAGTGGCTCAAGCAACTTGGTGATGGCCTTTTTATTGAAGTTCATTGCCAATGATTATTCATGGAGATAAATCATATCGACTCTCTAACCTTTTGAAGGAGAAAGTAATTATATTTACTGCTTCACTTTATCCTTATACGATACATCAATATGTACTATCCCAATGAAGTACTTCCACATTTATAAACAATATAAAGTATCTATCGTTTGGTCTTAATTGAATGAGCCTGACAACACTTTCAGTGCATTAATCAAAATGATAAAGAGTAACAAATTCTATTGTCTTGATGTTATTATCTAGTTTAGTCAATATCTGAAATTCAATAAACTGATTATTTAGGATGTGGGCTGGCAATAACTCGCCCGGAACTCTGGAGTTCGCAAGTTGAAATTGTCAAATATATTTTCTCATGACAACAAGAAAGGGGAAAGAAGAAAAGAAAGCAATGTGGGTTTTCGAACTAATTTATCACCCAATCTAACGATGAAAAGAATCAGTAAAGAATCAGTAATGATTGAACACAATTTTGTATGGGCTAGTAATAATTAGATGTGAACTAAGCACTTCAATGTGTGAGAATTACAATGAGCTAGACCTTGATGTTGCTTCGTCAGGTTCTTGAGTTATAGAAATCATTTGCTAGAAACAATCTGAAAAGTTTGTGAAAGCATTGTGATGTGTGTGGATATGAATATGTTGCTTGCTTGCATATTAAGGACCATTTAGCACGAGAGTATCAAATGAGTTTCCTAGTCTTAATGACATAGATCATTTTTAAAACGACATGCACTATCAAATGATATCACTAATGTTTGTTTAGAGTTAATGTCAAATCAATATCCACATTTCTCCAATTATTTCTTAGCTTTCTCTACTTTTAAGAACACCAATTAACATCTCGAGGTTTGCCGTTGGAGATCACTTTACATCCATATTTACAATAATGCCATTTCGTTTCTGAAAATGTCACCACCCAAGTCATAAATTTTCTACCACACCCCAACCCAAAACCAAACTGAAAACATAACCACATAACTCTAAGCTTATTTACTGCTCATTGGCCGCTGTCATGGCCACCGCCAAAATGGGGGTGGCGGTAGCGATAGACGGTGATGGTTGATAAAAGAGATAAGGGTTTGTGGGTGATGGAGACTAAGGTTTGTGAGAGATTTGGAGGATTACTACATTCCACAGAGGGACAACTTTGTCATTTTAGCAATGCAATATTTTCAGAGGATGGTAAGTGGTACTTTTTTAAATAGAGGAGGATAAGTAGTAATGGCCGGAAAGATAATGGCTTTTTGGTATTTTCCTTTTCTTTTATTTCGTTGAGAAAAATTATGAACAACTAACGACTAAGGTAGCTCCATGAATCTACATCTTTCTTAAAATTACATTCAAATCATTTCAACCGGATAAGCAGAAAGTTTGGAGTACAGACCAACAAAACTCTAAGCCAGAGTACTTAGAGAACCTAAACAAAATGAAAAGAAATTCATCATCGCAATAATCGTTAGCAGTAAGCAGCCCACAGTAGTCAACCAAATGCTTTGGCATAGTTGCTTGTCTTGGAAAAGAAGCCGCGGGATTATTGGCAATAAACCGATTTTCCAAAAGTGAAGCAGTTGGAAGCTGAAATTGAATGAACAATTGTCATTTGATTACTTATTGGAGGTTCCAACCCTAAGTTTGTCAAACGTAAATAGTTTATGGACCAAAAACAAGCAAAAAGACAACAAAAGGGTCAAATGCATGTAACGTCGTATGACCGCTATGATGCTCAGCAGAAGGGCCCGTCATGACTTTTGAGAAGCTTCTCACGTTTCCATACATTTTGACCGGACAATTTGCCCCAAAAATTTCCCTTCTGTGGGCTTTCAGTTCAGACTCAAGTGACAAGTGAAAGCCTGAGGTGGGGATCTCTTCGACGCCAGAGCAAGGAACCATCATGGTGGATGGCCACCGGGGTGGTGGTGGGGTGCCGCCCATGAGAAATGCTGAGGACAGTAAGTTTGGCCCGAAGAGGGGTTCTCTTGGTGCGTGAAAATTATTAAGTTAATTTTTAAAAATTTTATATCCAATCTGGGTTCATTCCACCCCTACACTGGATTTCTTGTCCAGCATTTTATTTGGATAAATCTAGATTTATCCGGTCTAAAAAACGTCACTAAACATCGGATATAATAATTTATTATCTAAAGAGGACTTAAATTCGGACCATCAAACACAACTTAAATGTTTGTGGTGAGATGTCATCTAGAAACTACAACAAAATGACGTGCAAGTCCTTGGTTGTGCTTATAATTTTAAATGCCTCTGAATTTATGGGATTAGACCAATCACCAAATCGCTCCCTCGTTACCGAACTGGTGTTGTCACATCTTCCTTGGATTAGCACAGCCCGAATAATTTTGGGCTTCAAAATAGGCCCAGGTACCAACCCCACCATTATTTCTGTTTGTGCAAAATTTTTCGGTTGTCATCCTTTCTACGTCCTGTAGGCTGTAATTGAGCTGTGAGGAGAGAAGGGTACGACTTTATTGCTTTGCATGAATAGACATCAGAAGTCTCCTAGTCAACCACACTCTTGGTCGTCTAGATCCCCCGATGGTATGACATCGTATCACACTGGGAATAGCTAGTGATAGACTCTGCAATAAAGGTAAGGAGTACCCTGTCGGGTAGGCTTCAGCCAGATCTTCTTGGTGAGAACTTTTGAGTTTACAACTTGTCATTGAGAGGGAAAAGCCAGGGAAAGAATAAACAGAAGGCTTTATGGCATTCGAAAAGCTTCCTTATTACCCCTTCTACTCTATTTTTGTCATGTTTGTGCTGAACTTGTCGATTGCATTTGATACCTTAAGTTCAGGTAGGTCCATTAAAGATGGAGAGAAGTTGGTGTCTTCTGACCAAAGCTTTGAGCTTGATTTTTTCTCTACTGGCAACTCCAAGAACAGCTACTTTAGCATGTGGTACAAGATCACTCCAGAAACAGTTGTTTGGGTTGCCAACAGGGACAAGCCACTTACGGATTCACATGGTTTTCTCATGTTTAGCCATGATCGAGATCTAGTTCTTGTCGACCAATAGAAGAGTGTCATCTGGTCTTCAAATTTGTCCAGGGTTGTGAAAAATCCCGTTGCTCGGCTCTTAGACACTGGAAATCTTGTACTTAGAGAGAATTCTAGTTTGAATTCTGATGACTATAGATGGCAGAGTTTTGATCATCCATCAGACACTCTACTACCTGGTATGAAATTAGGATGGGACGTGAAAATTGGTTTCGAAAGGTTTCTGACTTCTTGGAAAAGCAAGGATGACCCTTCCCCTGGAGATTATACTTTCAGGTTGAACATTAATGGGTTGCCTTGATTTGAACTCGTCAGCTTAGGATCTGGCAAGATATATCGGACAGGACCATGATATGAAATACAATATAATGGTTCTTCAATGGCATCGAATCCAGTGATCAAGCCGTTGTTCTTCCATGGTGAAAATCAAATGTATCTTCTATATGAAGTCAGTAAAAGCGAATTTATCGTAAGACTACTAACCAACCATTCTGGGTGGCTCCAGCTCTATGTTGCGAGTACAAGAAGCAATGCCTGGAATATCATGTACTCGATACCCAATGATAAATGTGATGCTTATGGTGCTTGTGGAGCCAACGGTATATGTAGAATTAACAGAGATCCAATATGTGATTGCTTAAAAGGGGTTTATACCGAAGTCTCCAGAACAATGGGATCTCCTCAATTGGTCCGGTGGATGCACGAGGAGAATACTAATAAATTGTTCAAAAGAAGAAGGGTTCCTCAAACTTGCAAACGTGAAAATTCTTGACTTGCTGGAGTTCTGGTTGAACAACAACATGAGCCTCGAGGAATGTGAGGCCAAGTGCTTAAAGAACTGTTCATGTACAGCTTATGCTAATTCATATTTTAGAGGAGTTAGCGGCTGTCTCCTGTGGTTTGGAAGCCTACTTGACGTTAAGGAGTACAAAAAAGATAACTATGGGCAAGCTCTGTACATCCGCCTACCAAAATCTGAACTTGGTACTAATTTTGCCGATCTTGCATTTTTCTCTAGACATTCTATCTTCTAACCAGCTTATTCAGGAATAGCACCTCAAAGTTTGCATTTAATCTTCTCGGTCTCTATTCTAGATTTCGTTCATAATTCTGCCAAGAAGAAAAGGATGGTCATCACCATACTGATGTAGGCTATGGCTGCTTTGTTTCTCTCGGCCATGGTGTACTGTCATCAAGTCCAAAATCGCAGAATAAAGAGCAAAGGTCAGTATAATTGGTTCTACGAATGTACACCTCCACAATATACAAAGAGACATTAAGGCCCCTTTGTGTTTTTAACATGGACTGCGCCATACATTTTTTTAGTAAGTGGTCTTTCTTAGGTTGGAAAATCAAGGAGGAAGATGTTGATTTGCCACTTTTTGATCTGGCTACCATTGTTAATGCTACGAACGGTTTTTCTGAGGATAGTCTGATTGGAGCTTGTGGATTTGGTCCAGTTTACAAGGTAACAAGCCATGCATATTCCAAGGCGAGGTTAACTGCAGATAGGATGATCATATTTTATTGTTTAGCATGTATACTCTATATGCAATATGCAGGGCAATCTTTTTACTGGACAAGAAGTAGCAGTGAAGAGACTGTCAAGAGATTCAAGACAAGGTCTTGAAGGGTTCAAGAATGAAATAATTCTCACAGCCAAACTTCAATACCGGAATCTTGTGGGGGCTTCTAGGCTGTTGCATGGAGAGGGACGAAAGGATTTTGGTCTATGAGTACATGCAAAACAAGAGCTTGGATTATATTATCTTTGGTTAGTTCTCTAGACCCTATATTCACAGATGTCCATGATGCACTGAACTTAATTCCTCTAGTTGACTAAACTTATCTGCATGTGCAGATCGTGAAAAATGCTTACTGTTAGACTGAGAAAACGTTTTGACATCACCATTGGGATTGCGAGAGGTCTTCTCTATCTACACCATGATTCTAGACTTCAAGTAATTCACCGTGATCTCAAAGCTAGCAACATTTTGCTGGATAGGACCATATATTTTGCTAAAAGACTAATACTTTGCCATTACAGTGGCTATATGTCCCCTGAGTATGCATTCGATGGAAAATTCTCTGTGAAATCCGATGTCTTTAGCTTTGGTGTGCTTTTGTTGGAGATTGTAAGCAGCAAAAGAAACAGAGGATTCTGCCATCCAAATTATCACCATAACCTTCTCGGACATGTAAGAGAAAAGATCAAGAGCATATGTTGTTCTCTCTCCCTCGTGTCTCTCTTTTTGTCTTGCATTTCTGAGCCCGAGATGCTATTTTTCAGGCATGGTTGCTTTGGATTGAAGACAGAGCCATGGAACTCCTTGATGAATGTGGGCGTGATTTAGTGGAACCTCAAGTACAAAGATGTATACATATCGGCTTGTTATGTGTGCAGAAGTTCCCCAACGATAGACCAGTGATGTCCTTTGTAGTTGCCATGTTAGGAAATGAAAGTGCAAGCTTTGCTTGACCTAAGCAGGCTGTGTCACGCCCCGAACCTCGTGACACGTGAACAACCTGCCATGGTCATGTAAATGCGATATTCTCAAGTAGTGTCGCCGACCCCATTCAATTAATATGTGCATGCGGAACGTACTAAGAAACCCTTGACAAAACTTATGGGATATGACAGCAATAAAGCCAATTAAAAAAAAAAAAACAAACCAACATACTTTCATAAATAATCATTCCAGAGTTTACATACACCAACAGGATCAGAGACTATATGCACCAAAAATGGGTCAGAGTTCATGTGCATTAAAAAGGGTCAGTCTACACAACATCGATCAGTCCACCAAAAAGAGGAACAGCCCTATGACTACTAGTCGGACTCGTTCATTGATCCCACATCTTCCACATCTGATTGCACTGGGTCTAGGGACGATGGGTTGTCCATCCTACCATTAGGAAGGTCAGCTACATCTTCACCTAAAATAGTATCCACCACAGCAAATAGAATATCAAAACTATCGAGTGGACCAATCCTAAAGCCATTAGCCCCAAAACGGAACCATGCCTTAAATCTATGTGGTACCCTGACATTCTCAGTCTGCTGAATCCAGACAGTGATCTTAATCAGCTTGTAGACCCAATGACTCCTAGGGTCAGGAAAACTGTTTACCTGCTCGACAATGTGCACTGGGATGCCATTCTTTTCCGAAGGTCATGCCATCTACGGCCTTGTAATATTTTTCCCACAATGGGGTGAGACATTGTTTCAGCAAGTTCACCCCTCCTAAACCCCTTTTAGAAAGAAAATACGCGTAAGAGTGGTTTAGCCACACAGCACAAAAGACTTACCTCGTCTTATTTCCTCCTTACATGTTAGTACAATTCATATCACTCAGTCACAGGTAGTAATAAGAACTTAAACCATTGGAACACAATCAATTTCACAAAATTCGCAATCACAGCAAGCGTTCCAATTATTATTTACTACCACATAAGGGCATAGCCTATTTGCAGTTCGGTTATCTACCGACATATAGCCAGGCATCGCCTCCCCACCTTGGAGCATGGCCTCATCAGTACGTCAACGGCGTTCCCGAAGGAGCAAGGGCCCAGAATCAACTACGACCGGCATCTGTTGTATGCAGCATCCCATATAGGGGCAGATCCAACTCAATAGCTTAAGACAATTCCTCTTAATTATCATACAACAATTCATACTCAACCCAAGGCACTTTGCATATTACTCGAACACTCCAATTACAATATTAATCCTTAAA
The DNA here is from genome assembly GCA_014182725.1 of Eucalyptus brandiana. Lineage (NCBI taxonomy): Eukaryota > Viridiplantae > Streptophyta > Magnoliopsida > Myrtales > Myrtaceae > Eucalyptus > Eucalyptus brandiana. The sequence continues at coordinate 9,930,934 of CM024673.1, read as the reverse complement.
AATCAAATTTCGATGCCAAACTCGACACTTGGGATTTTCTAACTAAAATTCATATTTTTCACAATCAACACTCAATTTGCATTATCCACTCATCAAATTTAAATTCTAATTACACAAAGGCAGTTGGCACAATATTCTGAGCAATTGAGGTCAAAATAATTTTTTTTTCGAATTTTTTTAAAATAATAATATTTTAATAATTTTTGGAATATGATATATTATTAAATAATCCAATAATTTCGAAACATTTATTTAAATCAGAAATGAATTCCTTTAAGTCACATTAAGGCTTATATTAAAATAAACCTACTTAACTTTAAACTAAACACACTTTAACTTAATTAAACACCTTAGTCTAATCCATAACTAAATAAACTAATCTAACCACCTGATCTCAATCAACCTAAGCTAAACACACTTAAAGTATCATTAACCCTCTAATCAAGGTTTAGTGAGATAAACTCACTCAAATGACGACCCAAGCGAACCAAAATGATGGGGATGCCGAGGGGAACAACTTTCCTCAAGGTGGGCTGAGCTTTCAGAGTCGGGAAGCCGTCCAAAACGGGCCAAGACTGGGCTGCAAAACCCACTTAGCGAGCTGCTGGTTGAAGTCGGACGGAGGTGGCTCGGTGGCGGTTTGAGCAAAGAAACGGTGGAGGAGGACCGGCAGTAGCTCGGGTGGTGATTGGCGGCAGCTCCGATGACGTGCAGCGGTGTCGAGTAGTTGCAGGACAGTGGACGACAAGCTGGAACGGGCGGATGAAGGCGGCAAGCAAGCGAGCTGACCGGCACGCGAACGGATGATGACCGCGACTGCTCTGGCAACGGCGACGGTGACGGCTATGACGAATGGGCGAAAGGGGGCGTCGGGCTAGCTGTCGCACGGTGCAGCTCCTTCTCCCTTCTCCAAGTTCAAAGGGATATGTTCAGTACAAGTCCTAAAACTTGTCAACAAAGTGCAATTGAGTCCTAAAACTTACAAAAAGTGCAATCAAGTCCTAAAACTTATCAACTTGGTTCAATTCAGTCCTTCCGTTAACACCGTTAGTTTATATTAACGGAAATTGCTGATTTTGCTTATTTTAGTATTTTCTCTCTCCTACGTGGCAATTAGGGGAAGAAAAATTGTGCACGTAAGCGAAACGACATCGTTTTGTGGGTATCGCAATTCTCAAAACGACGATGTCTCCCCTCCGTTTTTTTTCACGACGTCTCCTCCTCCGTTTCTCCGTTTCTTTACGAAATCTCTTCCATTCTTCCCCTCTCAAATCAACGAACCCTAAGCCCTAAATCTCGACGCAGATCTCTTCCCTCTTCCCCTCTCAAATCAACGCAACCCTAAGCCCGAAATCTCGACGCAGATCTCTTCCCTTCTTCCCGTCTCGAATCAACGCAACCCTAAGCCCTAAATCTCGACGCAGATCACCGGTGCCTCGCGAGTTGCAGTTCTTCATCAAACGCTGGTGCGAGTACGCGCGACACTCGTCCCACGAGAGCCTTGGCGGTGGATCGAGCGGCGCCAATGGTGGAGGCGAGGTGAATTTGTTTGCACCGCTTGCTTACTCCGTGCTTGAGAGGCTGGAGTCTCTGGACCGGTTGACTCAGAGGACCCTGATTTCAAATTGAGCAAATATGATTATTTTGGCCACGGTGAGATACTGAGTTTCTTCTCTCATGTGTATTGGGGATTCTGATTACCGGAGCCGAGTCGCGAGGAGGTCATCCTGGAGGCGAGGGTCGAGGATCGCGATTCCTTGGACGAGGCTAAGCGGAGCTCTCCTGATTACCGAGTGACAGGTCATTTTTGGATGAATCGTGTGTGCGTGTGTGTGTGGAGAATGATTGATTGCACTTGCGCGATGCGTGTCCTCCGTTTGCGTAAATTCTTTTTATGCTTCTTGCTGGTGTATCCGCAGGCTAGTTGTGGGACTTTGTGTTGTTATGATACCTCTACAATGGAACAGTAGCTTGCTGATTTTGTTGTTAGATTAAATCGATACGTTAATCTCATCAAAGTGTTGTGGTTTTCTTCAATTCTAATTTGCATCATTGTATTTGTGATTTGTCCATTAATGTAACTGATAACATAGTGTTTGATCATTTCTTTCAAGACTATGGCTGAAGTTATCTACAACTTCACTAATTATAGAATTTGTTCTAGACAGCGACATCTTCCTCTTGAAACTTCAAGTTCTTTTTTTTGGGGGAGGGGGGATGGGGGTGATGTGTGTATCTTCATGCTAAGATTAAATGTAGGACAGCAGACAGGTGGTTTTTATCTGTGATAAAGTTGTCATTACATGCTTGTTTTGAAGGTTAACATATTTCGAGGGATCACTTCGCCGGAGGCTCCGAGATTTAGGAAAGTTTTCGGCGGGCAGTTCATTGCTCAGGCATAATTAGTTCAGTTTACTGTCACTTTCAACTCCTTTTTTGCTGATGCTAGTTTGCTGATGCTTGTATTGGAGGGTTGACTACTCTCAAGGTCATCCATCAACATAGGTATGTTTACCCTACCTATTTCTCTTTACAAGTGAAGTCATTAGTAGTTTTTAGATGAAATTTTACGATTGAAAGTGCTATTTGTTTCTATTCTTTTGTAGGTCCAACGGGCAACAACAAAGTTTATGTCACTGTTTTCTTTGGAGGTAAATTTCAAGTTGGACCGCCCTTAGAATACGTAGATGGAAGGGTCGATGTTGTTGAAGTAGACTTAAGTAAGGGTTCATTATCCAACACAATTGCAGCTGTTGAGGTTCTGTGTGGGCGTAAGATAGAAAAGCTCTTTTATAAAGTTCCTGGAAGTACTATTCTTGAAGATGGAGTAACTCTTAGGTACTTATGGGATAACTCCGATGTGATGGATCAATTTTATCATCATCTTCACTCTGAAAATATTGAATTGTATGTTGAGCATGTCGATGATGAAGAAACGCTTGATGAGATAGGGGGAGTTGAGATGGAAACTGAAGGTTTGTTTGATGTGAATATAGAAAGTGTTAATAATGTGGCTGATGATGTGTTTGAAAATATAATTGGAAATGCTGATGGTGATGGGAATTAGCTTGAGGGTGAAAGTAGGGATGTGGATGATGAGAATGATGATGCATGTAATTTGGTGGATGTTGAAGAGTCGAGTGACGATGATGATTTTGAATTGGTTAATGCAAGAAGAAATTTAAAGGAATTTTCAGCGAGACATAGACTCAAAATTGGAACTAACATTGAAGAAACTTCTCAATTAGATATTGGCTCTCAAACTCCATTATCAGTTGATCCTCTAATGGTGGATGTGTCTGGGTGCGAAACAGAGTACTATGATTCAGATGAAGAAGAAAGTCTTCATTCAGATTTAGATGATGAGAGTGAAAAAGAAGAAAATGATGTTATTTCAAGAAGAAGGAGTAGGTTTCCATCATATGATCGAAATTGTAAGAATCCAGTATTTGTTGTTGGCATGACATTTGAAGATTCAAGTGAGTTCAAAGATGCAATTTTGAGGTACTCGGTGGCTGAGCAAAGAGCAATTAAATACACCAAGAACACCACTAGATTTGTAAGAGCTAGGTGTGCCCAAGCTAATTGTAACTGGATGATTTATGGTGCTCTCGATAGCCAAACTGGATCATTTCATTTGAAAAAGTACATTGATGAGCATATATGTGCTATTACTTTTTAGAATAAGAGAGTTTATAGTCCTTTTTTAGCTAAACACTTCATGATTCTCATTTCTGCAATGCCTAAAGTTAAAGCACCTCAGTTGAAGATATTGGTTAGAGAACAGTTGGGGGTGAATGTCATTGTGAGCCAATGCAGGAGAACAAAGCTAAAAGTGTTCAAAGAATTACAAGGCAATTATAAGAAAGAGTATGCACTGATGTACGATTACTTGGGAGAGCTTTACATTGCAAGCCGGGCGAGCACATTTATAATGAAAGTTGAAAGACCACTACCAGATTCCTTACCATTATTTGATAGGACTTACATTTGCTTTGATGCCTGTAGGAAAGGATTTTTGGCAGGGTGTCAGAAGATCATTGGATTAAATGGATGTTTTCTTAGGGGATTGATCAAGGGTGAGTTGTTGTGTGCTGTGGGGAGGGATGCTAACAATCAAATGTATCCAGTAGCATGGGCAGTTGTAAGAATTGAGAATAAGGACACATGGAGCTGGTTTATCAACTTGTTGAAAGAAGATCTTGACATGGGTAATGGTAATGGATGGGCCTTAATAAGTGACCAACAAAAGGTATGTAATACTACTATTGCTCATCTTGAATTTGTTTGAAACAATGTATATAATGATTTCCAATATTAATGTTTTCTTTTTTTTTTTATATATTAGGGCCTCATTCCTTCGTAGTTGAACTTTTGCCAAATGCGAACATAGAATGTGTGCGAGGCATATATATTCTAATTGGGGTCAAAAATACAAATGAAAGCAGTTGATGAGACAATTCTGGAAATGTGCTAAGAGTACTAATATGTCAGATTTTGAGGTGCATAAACAAAGATTGAAGGAAATGACTCCACAAGGTCATGATGACCTATTCCAGATTGAGCCAAAGCACTGGTCTAAAGCCTTCTTTGACACCGACATAAAATGTGATGTTGTTGATAATAATCTTAGTGAAACTTTCTGTGGTAGGTGTGTGGAAGCTAGGTGCAAGGCCATTGTGAGTATGCTTGAAGATATTAGAATCATGATTATGAATAGAATGCACAGTCAAAGGGATGCATGTGGTAAGTGGACAAGGAATTATGGTCCAAGGATTGTGCATAAATTACATCAGAATACAGTGGCTAGTAGATATTGCCATTTGATATGGAATGGAGATCAAGGATACGAGATTATGGAAAATGGTGACAAATATGTTATAGACTTCAATTTGAATACTTGTTCTTGTAGAGCTTGGGAAGTTAGTGGAATCCCATGTTGCCATGCTATATGTGCAATACACCACAAGAAAAATGATCTAGATAACTACCTAGCCAAGTGCTATAACAAGAACAAATACTTAAGTGCTTATCAATTTATGATGCTTACTGTGAGAGGACAGAAATTTTGGGGCAAAACTAATAAAGAAGCCCCTCAGCCCCCACCAATCAAAAAGATGCCTGGTAGGCCAAAAAGGAGTAGAAGAAAGTAACCACTTGAGCTTGTAAGAGAGAACAGAATGATTAAAGAGGGTAAGTGAATGACTTGTTCTACTTGCCATGTGGTTGGACATAATTGTAAAGGATGTCCTATGAGAAAGGTATTTCTTAACTAATTGATTTTGTTGATTCTAAGCCTGTTGTCTTGTCATGAATGCTTACCATGTGCTTTTTAGGCCCATGTAAATGCACCTGAAGCTCAATCTCAAGCCAATTCCAGTGGATCAAGGCCTAAAAAAAGACAAGTATTTTGTGATAGATTCATGCATTATAAGTTATAAATGTGAAGATTTCGATTTACTAATGATGTATATATATGTAGGCTAAAGCTACAGCAACGGCAAGTACAACTCAAGGAGGATCCAAAGGCCATGTCATTGCTTCTGCAGAAGCTAGTGCACTTGTACAAGATAATAGTGGGCAGACAAATTCTTCAGCCAATGCTTTTGCAGAAGCTAGTGCACAAGTAGAAGATACTTCTGTCGATGCTTTTGTAGAAGCTAGTGCACCAATTGAAGATACTTCAGCCAATGCTTTTGCTCAAGTCGATGTGCCAGCAGAAGATACTTCAATCAATGCTTGTACATAACTCATTGGACCAGTGCAAGATACTTCAGCCAATGCTAAAGCTCAGTCTAATGTAAATGAAAGAGGATGTTGGGCTACTGCTAATGTAAGTGGATGTAGTGGACAAGCCAATTCTTTTGCTGAAGCTAGTGTTAATCAACGACAAGGATTTTTTCGTGCTCAAGCCAATGCAATAGCTAGCGACGAGACCTCAAAAATCCCGGTGAGTAATACCTCACCAGCCATGCATTCATGTGTTGTAATTACATTGTCACATTCGATTTATTTATTTATTTTTTTAGTTTAAAAGACCTGCCATTGAAATGGAAACGATACAAGGGCAGTCACAACCGAACAAGAAAAAGAAAATGGTATGTTTATACAACTCCTAGAAACAACCTTCAAATTCTCAATGTGAGTATGTTTTAACACTTTACAATGGGAACTGATTGTCTCCTTGAACTAAAAACATACCCATTCTTTTGTAGCCTGTCTCAACTGATACAAGATTATCGAAACAATTGGACAAAGGAGTAGTTTTAGGAGCTTCAATGGCAAAAGTGCTCTTCAAAAGCATGTTGTTGTGAAGTCAAAGCCACCATTGCAACTCCAGGACAGTTTGCAGCTTCAAGCATTAAGAACTTATCCTCGAAAGCACATCGGTGTAAAGCCAAAGCCACCATCGCACCCCCAGGCAAGTTCTCAACCTCAGTCCCAAAAACATGTTGCCATAAATCAGAAGCCGAAGCCACCATTACAACCGCCAATGAGTTCACAGCCTCAGTCATCTCATACTTCAATTGCTCCCGCAAAGCCTATTTAGAAGTGAGTCACAAAAGGCACATCATATACAATTAAAAGCTCACGACTTATGAATCAAGCGCACAATGAACCTGGTGGACCACCCGAGATAGTTCAACCACCCGAGACAGTAGACTTGGATTGACGTGCTTGCTAAATGTGTCTTGTCTCATGAAAGTTGCAACAAGAAATTCTCCTTTAACATTATCTTGGGTGCTGTTTTTGCTGGCCAATTTCTTATATGGTTTGTGGTTTGTAGTGTTTTGTAGCAATCAATTTTAGTGATTTTGTAATTATCAAAGAACGTGTTGGGACTGTGTTTAATGACTCGTCCCTTTTGCTGTATACATTTGAGAATATCGTATCCGTCTCTTTGCCTCTTGGATGCAGTAGTACAATGTGCAAATTTATCTGCCTAAGAAAAGAGCACCTTTGTTTTGCATCCGTGTATCTGAGGCAGCATGCCATGGTACGTGCATGTTCCTTTTCAGTTTCTTTATTTGAATAGGAGTTTTATATCTGTTGAGCACCTCAGTACAGTCTCCATATATATTCACAACTTACGTAATGTCAAAAAGAAGGTTGCGGTGGAGGGAATGTTCGGCCGTTTTGAGTTAAAAAAAACTTGTCTATCTCCAGATACCTTTCATTACATAGTACACACCGATATTATCGAGACGAATCCCCATTAGAGATTATATTTGGCATCTAGAGATCACAAAGATCATCTCAAGATTCTGTTGTTTCTGCAGTGAATGGTCATCTCATTTCGGCCAAGATTTCATCGCGTACACACCACTCACATTGGGTGGTACCTCGTTCTCATCCACGAAGACATTGCCTTCGTAAGTCACTGCCTCTCCATCTCGAACTCTGCCATTGCTGGTTACTTCTACAATCAATTTTGGAAAACCAATGCTCTCTTCATGAATCAAACCCTCCCTTGCCTCTCCTAGCAACTTCTCAGTCCTTTCGCTTTCGCCGGCTATATCATTGTCGCTGCGGTAAGAGTGCTCCTCGTAATATGGTACAAGACCTCCTGCCATGAATCCGAGATTCACCTTACGGCCTAAAAGAAGCGGGCCCGAGTCCGGGATGCTTATGTTATCCTCGTTCTAGCGATGTCTTTGACTGTCGAATTGATGATTGATCTAAAAGAGCAGCCAAATACTAAACATCGTGGCAACAACAAATTGGAATGTTCTCCTAGATTGTCCTGCCCTTTGTCTGTGATTGTCGTTGCCAGATTGGTTAGCCATCATGTTCTGTTCCTTCGAATTTGAATCGAATCACTGGAAATAGAAGTAGATTCTAGGCAAAGAGAGGTCAACACGATGACTTAATGGGCAAAAAAAAAAAGATAGTTGATGAACAAATGAGTCAAAATATCACGAACCGGAAGACGAACTTCGTAATCTCATTTGGGTTTAACCAAACATTAATCATTTCAACTGAATTCATCGCTCAGACTCTAGCCGAAACTAATTGTGTCGAGCATAAGAAAAATCTATTCTCAGCTTAACAAAAATCAATGCAGGATATACTTAAAGAAGACGTGCTCATACAGTCCTATCTAATGCTCTGACTTTGTGATGATGAACTTGACAACGAAACCGGCATTAGATGAACTTGAAAACGAAACCGGCATGCTCGAATGCTCGAGGAAAGGAACCCTTTTGAAAGAAACAAGAGAGGGCTTGCTTGGAAAGTTCTTTCCTTTCTTCTGACGTAAAGCCAAGAAAGAGAGAGTCGTGCAAGCTAACATTCGTCAGAATGCAAAAGCAGTATAATTTGTCAAGGCGTGGAAAGTCCCGAACGGGGGGTTTGAAACTTTCAACAATCCAAAAAGCCGGCTTTGTCACGTAACTCCCTTTACTTCATGCCCCAAACAGTACCTTTTTCTCTCCTTTCTAGATGCTTTTGATTTGATGAAGCAAAAGTTCGAAGGGCGAGGGCAGCTTATATAGAGGAAAACAAGCTTACCAGACTTCATTTCCATAAATACCTGAGAGTGCTGTCTTTTTTCCTTTGATGGAACATTTAAAAAATCATCATCCAAATAGCATTCACTGAAAGAACACGCGAAATTGTTTACATTTCCACGCAACATGAGTTTCCTAATTTTACAGGGCAAAAGAGAATCGGGATAAAGTAATTAAATACAAACTTAGAAACAAGGTACTATGGAAGACTTAGAAACTTCTCACTGGCTTTCACATTACATATAATCCCCATAATGATATAACACATGCATAGAAAAAATCCCAATTGATAGAGCATCTTCCCTTTCTTCACTCGTGCAAGCTCTTCCTTTAAAAGTCCATTTTTCGCTTTTTGCGCCTTCATTTTAGCTATCAGTGAGCTTACATAATCGCCGTTGCATCTGGATTGGCTTGACTCCGATAGTGCTTGATTTCTTTCAAGCGTTCGACTATCATGTCCTCGCTTGATCCGGTATTTTTTGGTCAACCCACATGAAGAAATTGCAGCAACCTGGACCATCAAACTTAGCACATCCATAGAACCTTCTTCCAGCGTTTTTCTTTGTTTTTGCAATAAGAAGTGGTGATCAAAGACCACAATAGCAGGTTAACTCTGATTCGACCTCATTAGGAGTTACACCACTTGATTTAGAAGTTGTTGCCCTCATTCTTCTTGTCGCCATATTAAAAAAGCATATCACAGTTGCAAACTAGCAAAACCTACACCATAGGAGAATAAAGGCATGTTAACCTTCAAAACAAACATGTAATGACAACTTATTCACAGATAAAGACCACCACCGTCGTCCTACATTTAATCTTAGTATGTGTCGCAAAACTATAAACAGTAGCTAGAGACCTCTAAGACGAAAATATGGGCATGCGATATAAATCTTGTTTCCAAGAATAACATGCACATGAAAATAAGTTCATGGAAACTAGAAATCTTCTTTTCTTAATATCATCAAGCAACAAAAAGCATATCAAGCAGTGCATTGGATTCCATCACATAAGAACTGTGTAAGCAATGGACAATGAGACAAATCATTTGGTACCGTCATCGACAGTGAAAAGGAACTATATCTATAGATTCAACTTAAAGGATTATGGGATAACAACAAGCATAAAAAAATAAGGAAGAACAGGAAAATGTTATATCCATAGATAATTCCAAAAGAGGATAATTCTTCACAGAACTGGTTGTTGAGGCAATATATCATTAGGCCATCTAATCTTTAACTGATTTCTATTAAGTTACAGTTCTTTGAAAACATTCATAGTCATGTGACACCACTAAGCAGGTATTGTGTAACAGACATGTAGCATTTATCAGCCATGATGATGATTCCAGTGAATAAGTACTGAACAATGTGATGTAAAGAAGTTCAATTTAAATGTGCCTATTTGCACCATGGACGAGTGGAACATTCAAGCATGAGAGGAAATCCATGACTAATTTAGCACAAAAATGAGGCTTAAAAAGCGACCTCTACGCAACTATTTAAAACATACTTCAATGGGTTCCGGGTGTAGTATACACTCAACAAGACTGCACATTTCATCTGTGTCGTCCGATCTCCATATTGACTTAGGTTGGAGCAAACGGCAGTGCTCCTATGGTAGCACTAAGCAGGTAAGCTGCCGCTCAAAATCAAAGCACCATTGTCATGAACTATAGCAACCGGAATAGAACTACAAGAGAAACACGAAGAGGAAACAATCAGTCACCTTTGACAAAGCAATTATATCAGCAGCATGAACCGCTATTGTTGTCCCTGAAATGATTAAATGAAGACGGTCATTAGCGCAACCAAAATAGATAGTTCCGGAAGCCAAATCTTGCTTTCTAAAGCTAGTGTTGACCAGTTTCAAGAGGACACATATCTGTAATACATTTTAAACCCACATCATACTATATCCCTGCTATCTTAGTCTGAAAAAACATTATTCTCATGTCCCTTTCTAATTAAGTAAATATAGATGTCGTTGTCTAGAACAAATTCTATAATTAGTGAAGTTGTAGATAACTTCAGCCATAGTCTTGAAAGAAATGATCAAACACTATATTATCAGTTACATTAATGGACAAATCACAAATACAGTGATGCAGATTAGAATTGAAGAACACCACAACACTTCGATGAGATTAACGTATCGATTTAATCTAACAACAAAATCAGCGAGCTGCCGTTCATTGTAGAGGTATCATAACAACACAAAGTCCCACAACTAGCCTGCGGATACACCAGCAAGAAGCAGCAAAAGAATTTACGCAAACGAAGGACACGCATCGCGCAAGTGCAATCAATCATTCTCCACACACACACGCACGCACGATTCATCCAAAAATGACCTATCACTCGGTAATCAGGAGAGCTCCGCTTAGCCTCGTCCAAGGAATCGCGATCCTCGACCCTCGCCTCCGGGACGACCTCCTCGCGACTCGGCTCCGGTAATCACAATCCCCAATACACATGAGAGAAGAAACTCAGTATCTCACTGTGGCCAAAATAATCATATTTGCTCAATTTGAAATCAGGGTCCTCTGAGTCAACCGGTCCAAAGACTTCAGCCTGTCAAGCACGGAGTAAGCAAGGAGTGCAAACAAATTCACCTCGCCTCCACCGTTGGCGCCGCTCGATCCACCACCAAGGCTCTCGTGGGACGAGTGTCGCGCGTACTCGCACCAGCGTTTGATGAAGAACTGCAACTCGCGAGGCACTGGTGATCTGCGTCGAGATTTAGGGCTTAGGGTTGCGTTGATTCGAGACGGGAAGAAGGGAAGAGATCTGCGTCGAGATTTCGGGCTTAGGGTTGTGTTGATTCGAGAGGGGAAGAGGGAAGAGATCTGCGTTGAGATTTAGGGCTTAGGGTTCCTTGATTCGAGAGGGGAAGAATGGAAGAGATGTCGTAAAGAAATGGAGAAACGGAGGAGGAGACGTCGTGAAAAAAAAAAAAAATAGGGGAGACGTCGTCGTTTTGAGAATGGCAATACCCACAAAACGACATCGTTTCGCTTACGTGCACAATTTTTCTTGCCCTAATTGCCACGTAGGAGAGAGAAAATATTAAAATAAGCCAAATCAGCAATTTCCGTTAATATAAACTAACGGTGTTAACGAAAGGACTGAATTGAACCAAGTTGATGTTTTTAGGACTTGATTGCACTTTTTGTAAGTTTTATGATTCAATTGCACTTTGTTGACAAGTTTTAGGACTTGTGCTGAACATATCCCAAGTTCAAATGAAGAAGATGATGGAGACAAGGGGGAAGTGACATCCCACCTTTCCAAGAGCCAATCCCCACCATCCACTTGTTATCATCCTAGCCACCCTTACCCCCACACCATGACATCACTTGTGATGTCACAATCCACTAACTCTAACCTCCCACAACCTTATTCCAATAGGTTCAATTTCATTTTCCGCCAAGGTATAAAATCTTGTACAACAATTCCTTCAATTCCAATCAATTCTCTTCAAATTGAGTCCAATTAAAGTCCATAAATTAATTCAATGTTCCTAATAAGATTTGTGACACACCATGACTTCTAATTTCATAATTTGATCTTAATTTCACGGTTAATTTCACTTTGGCATGATATTAGCGTGTCCCGATCTACTGGATAGCTTTTAGAAATTTTCATGTATTTGAGCTGTAGTTGATCAATTCAAGCCACAATGTACATCTTTGACACATTGGCGACTTTCGGTTGTAGGAGTAATCTCAAGGTTTTAAATACGGACGCAAAGTACCCAATCAATAGAAAAGTTGGTCCAGTGCCGATTGACAAAATTGTGCGATCTGGTGGAATCACCCACACTTGATCACATGCCTCTGTCGAGTCAACCTATCTCTAGTCTCTAATCGATTTTTATTTGTGTTGTAATGACCCTTGCAGATTAGCTTAGTTGAAAGGTCGCTTCCTGGTCAAATTCTCTAGTCTAATGCATTAGAATCTCTTAACGGCTTCACCCGATAGACTAGTTTTCAAATGAGTGGCTGACTTAAGGAAAGGAACTATATGCGTCCTTGTAGGCTTACAAAGTCAGAAGGAAGACATTGATTTACCGTTATATGATTTTTCGACCATTGCCATTGCTACTAGACATTTCTCATAGACCAACATGATTGGAGCGGGTGGCTTTGGTTCAATCTACA